>CM053610.1:65811029-65844348 GCA_028646535.1 Procyon lotor
TTATTTAAAAAAATGTTTTATAGTACATGATCTGTAAGCTCTGTTAAATACTAGAGTCTTGTTTTCTTTACTGTATTCTCTAAAAGGATTTAGGCTTGCCCATGTTCTATAGTGCAGTAATGGTCACAACTAGAAGAGGAAGTATGCTCTTTAGATTTTTAACTAATGGTAAAAAGGCAAATTGCTTCTCCCGTTAGGACTGTACCAGTGAATTGATTTTTACAAACCAGAATTTATCGGATTTTGATTCTCTTCAGAATATGCTTTTTTGTTGTTGTTAATGTCTGTAATACATAACACAGGTACCAAAAACATTGTAATCAAATTCTTAATGGTATTTCTTTTGCCAAATACTTCGAAGGATTTTATCTTACATTAATTCTGAATTCACATGTCTTTAATTGAAATAAATGTTAATGACAAGAGTTGTTTGCAAAATCCCTTGATCTGAATCATTCCACCCTCAGAAATAGTCTGGATGGCCCCTAGAGCACAGGCTTTCATGAAAACATTAGCTCCTTTACAAGGTGTACTTTATACATTTTAAGATGGTTTTAAATTAGGTTATCCTGATAAAGATTCAGCCAAATATCTAAGGGAATATCTAAAATATTGCAGAAAAGATTACCTGGTAGCAGAAATGATTCCACACTATTGCATCATGCTGTTTGTCATTTTCCCTCTAAAGAACATTCAGCCAGATATTGTGATATGTGCTAATTGCTTTGGAAGCTGAGGCTTCCATTATTATGGAAAATTATGCTAATTAGTTATGCTTATGCACAATTATGCTAATCTGCTTAGGGAAATTTTTAATATAAAAACAACAAAAAATACCTTTTCCATCTAATGCCTGGGATTCATTCTTCAGCTATCCTTCAGCTATTCATTGAGCAACTATCATGAATCTCACCTTTTTGTACCTCCTAGATAAAAAGTACTGGGATGCTTAGCCAGTTCAATTCAAACAGACTAGTTCTCCCACTCTCATTTAAAGCCCATCTGTTGGGGAAGATGATGTGGTGACCATAGTGCCCCATGCTTATGGGATAGTTGGAGGATTAAATGACTTAATAGATCTAAAACTATTAAAACAGTCCTTTCTGGCTTACAGTAAGCCCTCTATCAATGTTAACTATCGTTGCATTGTTATTTTAATATTTGGAAAGTAGCCTTAAATTCTTTAAGATAAGAGTTTTATATCCCCCTCCTTATGTTTTGAATTGCTAAGAATGGTGGATGTGGGTGTGTATTTAGTGCAAGAAAGAAAAGAGGCACCTAACACTTTGGTGGTTGTTATGGCATCAGGTGTTACTTAAATATATTAAAGGGCTTGGCATTATTTAGACAAAGTTAACAGAATTTGAGAGGAGCTAGGTAGAAAAAACATTTCCTGATATTGGTAGTGACCTATACTGTTTTCAGAGGTTTACTGAAGGAGAGAGTGAGAGCTACAGATAGTGTTGGAGCACGCCTCCTGCCAAGATGTCTTTTCTTTCCTTTTTTTTTTTTTTTTTTTTTTAATTTATTTGACACAGATTGAGAGAGGGGGAGAGAGCAAGCTCAAGCAGGGGAAACAGCAGGCCAAGGAGGGGGATTCCGAAGAGGGGCTTGATCCCAAGACCCTGGGATTGTGACCTGACCAGAAAGCAGATGCTTAACCGACTGAGCCCCCCAGGCGCCCCTATCCCCTCACTTTCAATCTCCATTCGTATTTAGGTCTGAAATAAGTCTCTTGTAGGCAGCATTATAGATGGGTCTTTTCTTCTTTTTTTATCTATTATGTCACCCTATGTCTTTTGATTGGAGCATTTAGTCCATTTACATTCAAATAATTATTAATAGGTATGTATTTTGCCATTTTGTTACTTGTTTTGTGGTTGGTTTTGTAGTTCTTCTGTGATCCTTTCTTACTGTCTTCGCTCACAGTTCACTGACTCTCTTTAGTGATATACTTGGATTCTTTTCTCTTAATTTTTTTTTTTATATCTATGCCTGTTTTTTGATGTGTGGCTACCATTAGGTTTGTGTATAACATCTTCTGTGTATAGCAGTCTATATTAAGTTGGTGGTCACTTAAGTTTGAACCCATTCTTTATTCCTCTCCACCCCACATTTTAGGTGCATGGTGTCATACTTTACACCCTTTTATTTTGTGAATTCCTTGACTTATTTTTACAGATATACTTACTTTTACTGCTTCTGTGCTTCCTGCTTTTCTTATTCTTTCTTTCCACTTCAAGAGTCATTTTTTTTTTTAATAAATATTTTATTTATTTATTTGACAGAGAGAGATCACAAGTAGGCAGAGAGGCAGGCAGAGAGAGAGGAGCTAGCAGGCTCCTCACTGAGCAGAGAGCCCGATGCGGGGCTCGATCCCAGGATCCTGAGATCATGACCTGAGCTGAAGGCAGAGGCTTTTACCCACTGGGCCACCCAGGCGCCCCCAAGAGTCACCTTTAATACTTCCTATAGGGCTGGGTTAGTTGTCATGAAATCCTTTAGCTTTTGTTTGCTTGGGAAACTCTTATCTCTTCTTCTATTCTGAATGGTAGCCTTGTTGGATAGACTATTTGTGACACAGATTTTTTTTGGTTCCCCTTTCAGCACTTTGAATATATCATGGCACTTCCTTTTGGCCTGCAAAGTTTGCTAAAACGTCTGCTGATAGCCTTATGGGTTTCCCATGTATGGAACTGTCATCTTTTCTCTTGCTGCTTTGAAAATTCTTTTTCACTACTTTTGCTATTTTAATAGCTATGTGGCTTGGTGGGGACCTCTGTGCTTCCTGGATCTGGATATCTGTTTTCTTCCCCAGATTAACAAAGTTTTCAGCTATTATTTCTTCAAAGAAATTTTGTGCCCCCTTTTCTCTCTCTTCTTCTGAGATCCTTATAATGTGAATGTTATTACACTTCATGGAGTCACTAAGTTCCTTAAGTCTGTTCTCATTTTTCACAGTTTTTTTTCCTCACCTGCTCAGCTTGATTACTTTCCATTATTCAGTCGTCCAGGTCACTAATTTTTCTTCTGCTTCTTCTAGCATACTATTTATTCCATTCAGTGTACTTTTATTTCTTTTTTTTTTTTTAAAGATTTTATTTATTTGACAGAGAGAAACACAGCAAGAGAGGGAACACAAGCAGAGGGAATGGTAGTGGGAGAAGCAGGCTCCCAGCAAAGCAGAGAGCCCGATGCAGGGCTCGATCCCAGGACCCCGGGATCATGACCTGAGCCGAAGGCAGACGCTTAATGACTGAGCCACCCAGGCGCCCCGTACTTTTTATTTCATTTATTATGTTCTTCATCTCTGATTGGTTCATTTTTATCTCTGTGTTAGAGTCTCACTGAGGTCCTCCACTCTTTTCTCAAGTCCAGTGAGTATCTTTATGATCATTACTTTAAGTTCTCCATCAGGCATCTTACTTATCTCCATTTCCCATAGGTCTCTTGCTATGATTTTGTCCTATTATTTCATTTAGGACATATTCCTCTGTCTCCTCATTTTGTCTAATCCTCTGTGTCTTTTTCTCTGTTAGAGAAACAGCTACATGTTTCTCAGCTGCATGTTTTGCTCTTGAGAGTAATGGCATTATGAGGAGGAGGTCCTCTAGTGCAGTGCAGTCTAGGGTCACCTTGAGCCTGAGTATAGTCAGACCAGGCATTTGCAGAGATGCAGTAGCACCAAACTGCTGGATGCTTTCCCTGTGTTGTCCCCTGAGAAGTTTTTGTTGATGGGTGGAGCCTGCAATGAGACAGACTGTCTGCCCCAGCCCACTGTTGGGGCCATTGTCTAACTGGTGTATGTGGTTATCTTCCCCTCGCCCCAGGGCAGTAGTGCTGGTTCCTGTCAGGGCAGATCACACACTGCCAGGCTTGTGGCCCTGGTTTGAATGGGTTTTGGCAAAGAGCATATTGGAAGGGACTTGCTGCTGCCACTGGGACTGGGCCAGCTGGGGTGGGGCACACAGTTTTAACAAGGTGTGCACTGATCCACTTGTGAAATGAGACCTGCCACCTTGCAAGGACCAGGGTCAGGCTGGGTGGATCTGCAAAGCATACATGGACATGGTACACAATTTTAACAAGGCACGTGTAGGACTTCTGCAGGGCCCATAAAATGCAAAGTGCTCTGGTTAGGAGACTCACTCAGTCTTGACAAGGTTTGTGCCAGTCTTCTGGGGGAGGGGACCCACAGCACAGGGAATGAGGGGTGACTGGAAAGGGCAGATCTGCCAAAGCCAGGTGGGATAGGGGTGCTCCCAGCAGTTTGTAAGAGACCTAAGTGAAAGGGATATAAGTCATATGCCTGATAGAGATGTTAAAGTAATGATTGCAGGAGGCGCTGCCTGGCTCAATCAGGAGAGCATGTGACTCTTGATCTCAGAGTCTTGAGTTCAAGCCCCACAGTGGGTAAAGAGGTTACTTAAACAAATAATGATTGTTAAGACACTGGACTTGAGAAAAGAGTGGGGGCAGGGGGGCTTGGTGAAAGCAAGTTAGATGGAGGGTGAAAGCAAGTTAGAACCAAAGCTGGTTCCTGCGGTTGGCTGTGTTTATGCTGGGGGAGGCAGGGGTGGGAAATGGCACCTGCCAGCTCCTTTGTTCCTGGACAAGTCCCTCAGCGAAACCTATCCCTCTGGATGCACTCTGAAATTAATAAATAGCTCCCCCCCACACACATGCACCAGGCATTTTTCAAATTGCTGCCTCTATGCTATATCTCTACGGGCTGTTTGTTGTGCTGTCATTAAAAGTGGGGACTCAGCTTCCTCTGGATTCTGTCAGAGCTAAGCCCACTGATTTTTTAAATTCTAGGCTTATGTCCTGCTGTTTGTAAGAACTCAAGAAATTCGGTCCCTCTAGCTTTCAAAGCCAAATGTGAGGATTTGTCTTCCCCATGTGAGGATCTTTTTCTCTCTCTTCTTCATGCCCATAGCTCCCTCCCTCCTGTGGTTCATTCAGGTCCCCCCCCACTTCTCCACCCTTCCTACCCTCTTGATGTGACCTCTTCTCTACCGTTAGTTGTGGACTTTGTTCTGTCAGTTTTGGGGTTGCTTTCTGGAGTATTTACACTGATGTGAGTGTTTTCCAGTTGTATTCATTGATGAGGTGAGCTTAGGGTCCTCCTACTCTGCCATCTCCCCAAACATACCTCTCCATATTTGTTAATTTTGGATGGTGGGTATAGCTGTTGATTGTTTTAGATTCTATGCTTGTCTATGGTTAATATATGTTCCAAATTAAAAAAAAATAATAACCCAACCAGAAGGTATTGGTCATTAAATTATGAGAATTTCAAAATTAAGAGAGGAGCACCTGTGTGGCACAATTAGATATCCATTCTTCGTTTCAGCATGACTCAGATCTTGGTCTCAGGGTCGTGAGATTGAACCCTGCATCAGGCTCCTTGCTCAGCATGGAGTCTGCGTGAGATTCTCTCTCCCTCTCTCTCTGCCCCTCCCACTTGTGTGCTCTCGCTCTCTCAAATAAATAAATAAATAAATAAATCTTTTAAAAATAAATAAAAATTAAGAGAAAGCTTGAACAATGTAGGCAACTGTCAAAATTATTTTACATCAGGAACAAATACATGAGGGGATCTCTAAAGTCTATTCATTTATTTATCTATTCTAAAGTGTAGTCATTCTTTTAACCATAAGTAGTCATCTACTCAGGGAAGAAAGTGGACTTTTTTCGCAGTAAGTAGTGAGTAATGGAACTGAATATTTGTTAAATGACATCTAGCTTTGTCTGATGAATCAGTGTTAAAGACTTTCTGACAGTGGTTCTGGAGTGGGCCTGGAGTCACCAGGTGACTCTGTTATGCAGGTGGGTTGAAAACCACACTGCTATGTGACACAATATCTACCTTTATTTATTTGTTTATTATTTATTTTAAAGATTTTATTTTTAAGTTATCTCTACACTCAGTGTGGGGCTTAAACTCACAACCCCAAGATCAAGAGTCACATGCTCCACCCACTGAGCCAGCCAGGAGCCCCAAGGTGATATCTTTAAATGATTAATGCTGTAAATCTCAGCCAGAAATATGTTCGGGGGCATTAAAAAAAAAAAAAAAACGGGACAGTATGGATTCTGACAGCAGAGCACTGCCATAAGGTGGCACTAAAAGTACAAGGAAACCATAACTTAAATGAAATCAGACGATACACTTTACACTGAGCCTCCTTACCAAGTGTGCCTGTGTATACTGTTTGTAGAAGGAAACAGAATATTGGAAAAATAACTAATGAGGGAAATTATAGTTAAAACACATAAGGAATCCTAGGAGGCAAATGAGAAAAAGGAAGAAAAACAGAAAAAGAACAAGGAATATTACTTTCAGATAAAGTTTAAAGTTGATGCCTTCCTCAGTGCCAGAACTGCCTATTCTCACAGCCGTGCTCTTGCATATTTATTCTACAGGTTCTATAAGCGTTTAGAAGCCTACAGTGGTTCTGAAAAACGAAGAGGGGGAAAAACGTTTAAGTAATCTGAGCAAAATAAGCGAGAGAAAGTGAGTTAATACAACTTCTTAAACATATAATAATGAAATGTTTCTTCTTTTAGTAAATATTTTAACTTACCAAACAGCATCCTTTAAATGAGTAAGTGAAGGTCCAGATTACCTAGCCAGCCGTACTCTGGGCACTGTCCTCACTGCAGTTGTCCAGAGACCTGGCGCCCTGTTCCTCCTCTGCTGTTGGGCAGAGATACCAGACAGATTACAGAAAAGCAGCAGACAGGTTTACATCAATATGTAAATGGAGGGTATGTCAGGGATAGAGCAGAGGAGGAAGAATTATGGATTCTCTTTCTTTTCACTTTTGCTTGCTGGTATTCTCTTTTTACTTATCTTTAAATATTTCCAGTAGACAGAGAAAGTCCAGAGGGTAATACAACAAACAACTAGGTACCCTCCATTCACTGTTTTAATATAATAGGATGATATATGTATTTTTATAAGAAATGAAACATTCCAAATACCTTCGCCCTTTTACAGATAATCCTTCTTCCAGCTTTTACTTTCTTGGAAGTAAACACTTGCCTGAATTTGGTGTTTATTATGCCCATGCATATGTTGTTATACTTTAACTACAAATATCATGTATCCATGGCACAATATACTATATAAACTTTATACATGATGAAATCATACCTTACATTTCCTTATATGATTTTTTAGAATCTAAATTATGTTTTTGAGACTTCTACATTTTGAGATAGATAGGTTAAGTTTATTTATTTTAACTATTCTATAATAATCTATTCTATGAATCTACCAAAATGTTCTTATCCATGTCCTGTCAATGGACATAGAGGTTATTTTCAGTTTTTCTCTTAAAATAATGCAGCAATTAAAACTTTTTTTTGCAGTTAAAACTTTTTTTTTAAGATTTTTTTTTTCTTGAGTTGTCAGATAAAGAGAGTGCACCAGCAAGGGGAGCAGCAGGCAGAGGGAGAAGCCTGCTTTCCGCTGAGCAGGGAGCCTGATGTGGGACTCAATCTCAGGACCCTGGGATCATGACCTGAGCCAAAGGCAGATGCTTAACCGACTGAGCCACCCAGGCACCCCCACAGTTAAAACTTTTGGTCATTATCCTTGTGCACACATGAGTTGAAGGGTATATACATCGTTAACTTGACCAAATATTTCTAAACTCTTCACAGTTGTTGTGCTAGTTTAGACTCCTACTAGTAGTAGACAAGAGTCCTCGTTGTTCATGTTCCTCACCAAGAATTAAGATTATATCAGTCAGGATGACTAAATCATGCCACAATAACCAACAACCACAAAATCTCAGTGGCTTGATTCAGTGTCTTACTTCTTGCTCATGCTACAAGTACAGTGTGGGTCAGCAGTGAAGCTCTGTTCATCAGAGTCACTCAGGGATCTGGGTGACAGAGGCTCCAAGCTGACACAAACTTCTGTGAGGCAGGGAGAAACTCGAGGGCTTGCACTCTGGCTGTTGAAGTTTCTCCACAGAAATGACACACATCACTTCTGCTCATGGTTAATTGGCCCAAACAAGTCATGTAACACCTCTAACTTCAAAGAGCTCCCATTTCTACTGTAGGGTCTGAATGTGAGTGGTTGCCACAGTACTGATAGACTAGTTTTTACTAGCCCAGTGGGAATAGGAAATGTTGTCTTGTTATTTTTATTTATATGCCTCTGATTGTTATTGAGGTTGAGCAAATATTCACATTTCTGTTGGCCATTTGTGTTTCCTCTTTTGAAAATTGCCTATTTATTGCAAAGGCAATAGTATTGCAAAGTATTGCCCGTTTTTTTTTCTTTTCTTTTTAGAGAGAGGATGCAAGTAGGGGTGTGCAGAGGGGGAGAGAGAGAATCTTAAGCAGGCTCCATGCTCAATGCAGAGCCTGACATGGGGTTCAATCTCATGACCCTGAGATTATGATCTGAGCTGAAATCAAGAGTCTGATGCTTTACCTACTGAGTCACCAAGGTGCCCCATCCTTTACCCATTTTTCTATTGAGTTTTCAAAAATTTTGTAGGATTTCTTTATATTCTGAAGGATACAAACCTTTATGCTTATATGCATTATAAGCATCTTTTTGCAGACTGTAGCATTTCTTTCCACTTTGTTTAAGGTGCCTTTGTTCATGGAAGTTAATGATGATGTAGTCATATTTACCAATTTTTTCCCTTATGGTTGGTAGTATCTGTGGCTTATTTAAGAAATCCTTTCATAAAATCGGACAGCACATTGGACACAAAAATAGATTCATAGTGGATGAAAGACCTCAATGTGAGACAGGAATCCATCAAGATCCTTGAGGAGAACACAGGCAGCAACCTCTTTGGCCTCAGCCACAGCCACTTCTTCCTAGAAACATTGCCAAAGGCAAGGGAGGCAAAAGCAAAAATGAACTATTGGGACTTCAGCAAGATCAAAAGCCTTTTTTTTTTTTTTTTAAGATTTTATTTATTTGAGAGAGAGAGAGAAAGTGAGGGCATGAGAGGAGCGAAGGTCAGAGAGAGAAGCAGACTCCCTGTAGAGCTGGGAGCCCTATGCGGGACTCGATCCCGTGACTCCAGGATCATGACCTGGGCTGAAGGCAGTTGCTTAACCAACTGAGCCACCCAGGCGCCCAAGATCAAAAGCTTTTGCAAAGCAAAGGAAACAATCAACAAAACCAAAAGACAATGGACAGAATGGGAGAAGATATTTGCAAATGATATATCAGATAAAGGGCTAGTGTCCAAAATCTATAAAGAACTTCTCAAACTCAACACCCAAAGAACAAATAATCTGATCAAGAAATGGGCAGAAGACATGAACAGACATTTCTGCAAAGAGGACATCCAAATGGCCAACAGACATATGAAAAAGTGCTCCACATCACTTGGCATCAGGAAAATACAAATCAAAACCACAGTGAGGTATCTCCTCACACCAGTCAGAATGGCTAAAATTAACAAGTCAGGAAATGACAGATGTTGACAAGGATGCAGAGAAAGGGGAACCCTCCTACTCTGTTGGCCGAATGCAAGCTGGTGCAGCCACCCTGGAAGACAGTATGGAGGTTCCTCAAAAAGTGGAAAATAGAGCTACCCTATGACCCAGCAATTGCACTACTGGGTATTTACCCTAAATACAAATGTAGTGATCTGAAGAGGCACATGCACCCCAATGTTTTATAGCAGCAATGTCCATAATACCCAAACTATGGAAAGAGCCTAGATGTCCAACAGATGAATGGATAAAGAAGATGCGGTGTATGTATGTGTGTGTATGTGTGTATATATATATAAATATTATGCAGCCATCAAAAGAAACTGAAAGCTTGCCATTTGCAATGACGTGGATGGAACTAGAGGGTATTATGCTAAGCGAAATAAGTCAATCAGAGAAAGACAATTATCATATGATCTCACCGATATGAGGAATTTGAGAAACAAGACAGATGATCATAGGAGAAAGGAGGGGAAAATGAAACAAGATGAAACCAGAGAGGGAGATAAACCATAAGAGACTTTTAATCTCAGAAAACAAACTGAGGGTTGCTGGTGTGGAGGGGGGCAGGAGGGCTGGGTGGCTGGGTGATGGACATTGGGGAAGGTATGTAAGATGGTGAATGCTGTGAATTGTATAAGACTGATGAATCACAGACCTGTACCCCTGAAACAAATAATACATTATATGTTAATTTAAAGAAATAGTAGATCAAAAAAAAAAAAAGATCATGGAGGTGAAAAATGACTTGGACAAAAATGAATGCTTAAATAAATATGAATGTAAAGGGTGGCACAGTTAATAAAAAAAAAACATTTGGTTTTGAAACAATTCTCAATTTACAGAAAAGTTGCAAGCATGGTACAGAGAATTTGCATACATACCCAGAGACCCCCATTCAAGTTTTGTGAATTGTCCCAATTGTCCTTTCTATTACCTGCAAAGGGTCTAATTGTCATGTCTAGTTGTCATGTCTCTCCAGTTTGTTTCAATCTGGAATGGTTTCTGAGTTTATGATCTTGACTGTGTGTGTGTGTGTGTGTGTGTGTGTGTGTAGGGTGGACGAGATTCTCAGTGGGCAACCAGAGCCCCACGCCCCAGCCACCCCATGTCCCTATGTGAAGCTGTTACTGATCCAAACCCGGCCACTCCTCCTTAACTTCCCACAAGCAGAGCGTCTGTCCTCCTCAGAGAAGGAATTGCTTTTGACATTTTTGAAGATTATAAGACAGTCATTTTGTAGAACCTCCTTCATATTTGGATTCATTCAAGAAATCCTCATATCCTATTGAATGGCATACAGTGCCAACTTGTACATTGTTGGTGGTGATCACTTAAGATGATGTCTTCTAGTTTTCTCCATTGTGAAGGTACTTTTCACCTTTGTAATTAATAAGTATTTTATGTGGAGATACTTTGAAGCTATACAAATACCTCGTTCCTCAACTGATTTTAATTTACTCATATTGGAATCCATCCAGGACTCATTTTGAATTAATTATTACCATGATAATTGCCAAATGGGTTTTTTTCCTAATTCTGTTCTACAGTAAGAAAAAGCTGTCTCTTCTCCCCCTACTTCATTCATTTGTTTATGTCATAAATTGTATTTAATTCAATGAGTTATAATGTATAAATATTATTGTAATATTATAATTATCTCAGATTTGGTTAGTGGGAACCCCCTTAAGCCAGGTACTATGTCTTTTTTTTTTTTTTTTTTGAACCTATGTCTTCTTGACATGACCTCATTGTTTGTTTAAGCTCAACTTGTATCTTCTCCATTCTCCTCTAGAACTGGCTATTTGTTCAAGGAACATTGGTTCCTTTTAATAGAGAGTGGCATTTAGAAACCAACACCATAGTCTAGATGTGCTCATTTGTACCTTGATATTTCTGCATCCAGGCTCACTCTGTGGACAGAGCTAGGAAATATAAGTATATACCTTTACTTCTATATCTATCCACCTATATTGTAAACTATTATTTCAAATTGGTAATTCCAAATCCAGTTCAATACTGCAGGATTTTTCCTAACTTTCTCCCTTTTTGTTTTTATATCTTCTTTCCCAGTCAGTGAGAAATCTGGCTACCATTATATGAAATATATTCACTTATTTCTGAATTCTCTGTATGAACCAATCCCGACCCCACCCAGTTGCCCTGCCACCCTCACCAAGGCTGTCCTGGGTCGCCATTACCTGCAGCCCTATTCTGGTATCATCTTTCTATGGGTCACCATTACATTCTTACTTGTGAAAACAATTGATTCTCAAAATAGTAACAAGGGACACTTTCTTTTTTTGGCCAATAAACAGACACCAATATAAAATCAAGAAATTACTCAAGTTTATTTAACTTTTTTTGTTTGTTTTTTAAGAGAGAGAGGAGTTCAAGGGGGGGGAGAGGGAAGGGGAATTTTTTAAGATTTTTATTTATTCATTTGACAGAGACATCAAGAGAGGGAACACAAGCGGGGGGGAGAGAGAGAGAGAGAGAGAGAGAAGCAGGCCCTCCGATGTGGGGCTCGATCCCAGAATCATGACCTGAGCTGAAGGCAGATGCCTAATGACTGAGCCACTCAGGCGCCAGGGAAGGAGGATCTTAAACAGGCTCCACGCTCAGCTAAGAGCCAACACAGGACTCAATCTCACAACCCTGAGATCATGATTGGAGCCAAAATCAAGAGTCAGACATTTAACTGACTGAGCCACCCAGGCGCTCCTATTTAGCTTTTTAATATATGAATAGTGATATTTAAAAAAATCCAGTCTAGAAACATAATTTGCTTTAAAAATAGATTTAAAATATCTTGACATTGTAATAATAGGAGTGAGTAACAAAAACATTATGCCTTGCAAAAACAAAAAAGCTAGATACACAAGAGGTCTTTTCATATTGTACTTGCTTTGGCATACCTATGTTAAAATTGGAACTATATAGAGAACATTAGCACAATCCCTGCATGAGGATGACCGCATTATGATACATTCTGTATTTTGTGTTACATACATTTTGCCACAATCTACTTTACTTATTTTTTTTTTTTTTTTAGATTTTATTTATTTATTTAGAGAAAGCATGAGCAGGGTGGAGGGGTAGAGGGAGAAGGAGAAGCCAATGCGGAACTTGATTCCAGAACCCTGGGATCATGACTTGAGCTGAAGCAGACACTTAACCAACTGAGCCACCCAGGTGCCTCTATTTTACCACAATTTTTAAAAATAGTAAAAGCCAGGGGCACCTGGGTGGCTCAGTGGGTTAAAGCCTCTGCCTCTGGCTCAGGTCATGATCTCAGGGTCCTGGGATCAAGCCCCGCATTCAGCTCTCTGCTCAGCAGGGAGCCTGCTTCCCCCTCTGTCTCTGCCTGCCTCTCTGCCTACTTGTGATCTTTCTGTCAAATAAATAAATAAAATCTTAAAAAAAAAATAGTAAAAGCCAGTTTCTTCTTTCTTGGCAAACTAGGGTGTCCCACCAGAAAAGTACTGTTAAAGATCAAATTTGTATTTTTCCTTTCTTTCACAGCTAGGATAGAGATTGACACAGGGAAGCCTTATTTAGAAGAACATGGATTCTGTTTGTCCTGGAAGGAAGGCATAGCAAGACTTTTTCTATATTGATATAAAAAAAAACAAAATAAAAACTGCCTCATTTTTTGGGAATTGGTCCTTATTGGAGAAAAATGAGAAATGGAGGTTCTGAAACACTGTTATACTATTATTATCCTGACCCAGACCCCCAGGGCTGTGTGTGATAGGTTATGGCTCAGTCCTTGGCTATAAGGCCAACTGTGGAACATCCTTGGCAAGCTTAGCTCATCATCCCTCAAAGGGTTTTACCTCCCAGGAGGGATATAGACAATAAAGGCATCATCCATAAGCAGTGGACAAGCATTGTTTTGGATTGAGTGGGACCAGTCTCCAAAATCAACAATGTGAGGTAATGAGAAACTATGGCATTAGCTAATGATCAGACTCCAATTAAGAAGAGAACAGAACCCATTATAGACTAAATAAGTTATTCCTCGGTATACCTGGACAAGGTATGGGGGAGTTTACAACAGTGGGAAATAATGGGCTTCCTGCTAAATAATGGGCTTCTGCTAAAAGGATTTATGAGTAATTAAGCAATTGTTTGGAAAAAATAAAAGTATTGTGAATATATTTGTATTTGAGTTTGTGGACTAGGTGATACATTCATTTATCTATCTGTCAGTGTTTATTAAGCATATACTACATGCCCTTAGACACTGCTAAGAGCTGGTGATAGTAACTATGCTCCTACTGAATTTAGGGGCATATAGATAAGAGGCACCACAGAATAAACTGCTATGCTAGGGGGAACATAGGGTCCAACAGAAATTCAGAGAAGAAACCCCTAAACTACACTTGGGTAGCAGAAAGAGAGTTCAGAAGAAGATTCTCCAAAAAGATAACATTTTAGGGGGCACCAGGGTGGCTCAGTTGGTTAAGTGTCTGCCTTTGGCTCAGGTCATGATCCCAGGGTCCTGGGATGGAGCCCTACATCTGGCTCCCTGCTCAGTGGGGAGTCTACTTTTCCTTCTACTGCTCCCTCTGCTTGTGTTCTCTCTCTCTCTCTCTGTCAAATAAATAAATAAAATCTTCAAAAAAAGAAAGATTTGAAAGAAAAAGAAAAAGAAAAGAAGAAAAAAAAAAAAAGAATAGAAAATAGAAGAGAACATTTTAGGCTGAAAGCTGAACTAGGAGCTCTTCACACAGCTAGGATGACAATGTTCCAGGAAGGAAGGACAGCATAATCAAAGCACTGGAGATAAGAGAATGCTGCCCTTTCTGGAAAAGACAAGTGCAAGTTTAATGTGCTTGGAATAGAGTACAGGTAGCAGGAAAAGATGTGGGCTGAGGCTCTGGAGACCTAAGTCTTGATCCTAAGGACAATGATGAGCTACTGGAGGATGTTAAATGGGCAGAGCCATCATGAAAATTTCTAGAATATTTTTTCTGGTTATATTTTACAGTGTAAATATTTTACAGTGTAAAGAAAGGATTGAAGAGTGACATGATCTGCAGGGAGACCGTGAAGACAGCTGGAATAAATGAGAATGATGGGGAAGAAATAGATTTGAGTTACGAAATACAACCTTGCAGGAGTTGTTTGCATTTGGGGGATAAGGGAGGAGAGAGAAAAGTAGAGCATGAGGCACATTGTTTGATAGATATGATTATAACAGCATTGTGTATTCCTGTGGAGAAGAGTGTTCAAGGTATCCCTTGCTATCCAAACTCAGGAACCAGAATCTCAAGTAAATTTTTTAATCATTTCTTTGCTATCCAAATTCCTGCTATTAGATAGTTGAAACTTAGGGACAAATAGATTTAGATAACAAGTTTTATTTGTTTATTTCCTACCTAAATCCAGGATCTGAAACTCAAGATTCAGGTAGTAGGAATATTTGTATTTTTCATTTTTGTTTTTAAAGAGAGTCTTTTATTTTATGCTGTTCCTTGCCATAGGTTTAATATTTTAATAAAAAGAAATTCTACATCTTGAGATATGAAGTTTATATTTCAATCAGTTGGTATTTAGGAGAGATCTCCTGAGATATAGGGTACTAAATGTATTCTTATGACAAAATTAAAGTTTTAAATATAAGTAGCTCTATTTTTTAGTATTATATTTTTTACATTGTGGATGTGTTAATAACTAAAGAAATATAATTGCTATCAAGTGACCGGTTTGACAAAAATCTATTGTTTTTACAAAAACCAATATGATCTTTAAAATACTCAAAACCAGGGGCGCCTGGGTGGCTCAGTGGGTTAAGCCGCAGCCTTCAGCTCAGGTCATGATCTCAGGGCATCGGGCTCTCTGCTCAGCGGGGAGCCTGCTTCCTCCTCTCTCTCTGCCTGCCTGTCTGCCTGTTTTTTTTAAGATTAAAATCTAAAATCTTAAAAAAAAAATACTTAAAACCACTCTAAGATTTCAGTGAAGAAAACAAAGAAAAACTGGTTTTAGGAACAAAGCACTTTTAGGAAAGCTTTTATTTATTTTTTAAAAAAGATTTTATTTATTTACTTGACACAGAGATCACAAGTGGGCAGAGAGGCAGGCAGAGAGAGAGGGGGAAACAGGCTCCCTATTGAGCGGGGACCTGATGCGGGACTCAATCCCAGGACCCTGAGATCATGACCTGAGCCAAAGGCAGAGGGTTTAACCCACTGAGCCACCCAGGCGCTCCACATGCCTTTCTTTTGTAGAAAGGGAGAAAGAGGATGTGAAAGCCGAGATGGGAAAGGAGAATCATGCCCACAATACGCATGCTCTCAGGAAAAGCGTGTTTAGGAATCTTTACCCTAGTCTGAAGCCCACTTGGATATACCTACCTCTCCCACTCTCTGATTCTTATTCACTCATAAGATCCACCCTAACTGCACCTCTGTCTCTGCAACTCCAGTGAAAATACTTTCACAAAGGCCATTAGCAGCGAACGCCTTCAGCTCCTCCAGCTGGTTGTGTTCAAAGACTCCGGGAGCGCAGGCTTATTTATGCGCATGCGCAACCGGTTAGGAAGCCGGTGAGGCGCGGGCTGTTTGGAGCATGCGCACACACAAATTTTCCGTTAGGAATCGAGTGCGCTTGAGCGCACAGGTGTTAGGATTTAGGTGAGTCTTAGCATTGTGCGCTCTGGTGTCCGGGTCCTGCAGAAGTGGTCACAGAATGTTTGTGGGATCCCACTTTAGTCGGATTCCAAATTCGTGGATGAGAGGTTGGTGTATTCGTTCTTATGACTGGAATTTTAACATCTTTTTTTTCTTTTGTATCATTTTTTCAGATATAAACATAAAATGTTCATTGTAAAATACTCACAAATTGCAACCCAATAGAAAAATAGGCTCGAAACCTAAAATTGTCAGGAATCAATAATTAAGCAAAAGTGTTTATTTGGGTTCAAAGAATTGTAAGTTCAGGGTACACAGATTTCAGCAGCGACCAAAATATTGTCTCACTAGGGAGCAAAATAAATGGGTTTTTATTTTATTATTTTTTATTTGTATAGTTGACACACAATGTTGCATTAATTTTCAGGTATATAGCTAGTGACCGGACAAGTCTATACCTTATGTTACGCTCACCACAACTATAGCTACCGTTTGTTATGAAAAGTCAGGGGTTTTTAAAGACAAAAAGCGAGGGTGCCTGGGTTGCTCAGTTAAGCATTTGCCTTCAGGTTATGATCCCAGGGTTGTGGGGGGGGCGGGGGGACGGCGGGAGCCTGCTTCTGCTTTTCCCACCCCCCCACCCCCCCACTTGTGTTCCCCCTCTCATTGTGTCTCTCTCTGTCAAATAAATAAAATCGTTTTTAAAAAAAAAGTGACAAAAAGGGAATGCTTGTATAGGTTGTTACAAAGAATTTTGATTGGGTTGGCGACAGAAAACTAATCTTGGCTAAAGGTAATTGGTTGTTAAGGCTCTCACTAAGTAAAAGTCTATCACTGTAGCAAGTTGCAGGTGTTGGTGCTTAGTCCTTGAAGTACTTGTGATTTGGCCCAATTGAAAAAAATGCACGGTTCCACGCCCCCCTCGGGATGTGCATAAGGTCCACTCCTTAATGGCCTCCTGGCTCTATTTATAAACCCCTTGACATAAGTGACCCTTTTATTTCACCTTTCACAAGACAAAGAACTGGGAAACAAAAGAGTCCATAGAAAAATAAATAGACTTTAAACATACAAAAAGATGCCCAGGGTTAGTTGTAATGAGAGAATGCAAATTGGAACTACACTGAGATAATATATTTTACTCATCAGATTGGCAAACAGTGAAACATTTGGGAATATGCTCTGTATAGGAAGATGTGGGGAAATGGGTTTTCTAGTGCCGATGGGAGAGCAGAATGTTGCTTTCCTCTTGTATGATCAAAACCACCGGCACATTTTACACTTTGATCCAACAATCCCACTCTGGGGAATTTTTCCTATAGATACACTTGGTTACATATGAAATGATGTCTGAAGTTGTTGACTATAATAGCAAAAAAATTGGAAACTACCCAAATGTCTATCAGCCGACTGATTTAAAAAAAAGAAAAAATGATGATACGGTTGACCAAGGAAGAATTCACTGAAAATTAACAAAACAGACTTTTATTTGGGCAATTAGAATTGCAATGCTAGAAATACAAGTTCAGGTGGAAGCCTGAATGCGTTCTGAGAAAGACAAAGAGGGGGCAGAGTTAAAGGTGAAAGGTCTTGAGTGCAGTACCAACTTAGTTCCTCTCTGCAAAACAGATTGAAAGTAGGGGCGCCTGGGTGGCTCAGTGGGTTAAAGCCTCTGTCTTCGGCTCAGGTCATGATCTCAGGGTCCTGGGATAGAGCCCCGCATTCAGCTCTCTGCTCAGCAGGGAGCCTGTTTCCCCCTCTCTCTCTGCCTGCCTCTCTGCCTACTTGTGATCTCTCTGTCAAATAAATAAATAAAATCTTTAAAAAAAACAAAACAGATTGAAAGTAGGTTAACGGGGATTGTTTGAGTTGAAATGCAAATAAGAGACTGAAAGTTATTAAATCAGACTCCTTTCTAAGTGAAGAATTTGGAAAACCCAGTTCCTGTGGTCTAGGCCAAAGGCCGTAGCTGCTGACTTGAAAAGTTCAAGAAGTTCATAGTTTCCCTTGATGAGTGCATAAATTCCTCCTGCCTTATGGTCCCCTGACTGTTTTTTGAAAGAGACTCTCTTAGTTAGGCTTGCTTGCCCCTTTTTGAACTCTCCTTTTACAGTACATGTGCACAATGGAACATTATGAAGCAGTGAAAAAAAAAAATGCCGGTTCCCTGTGTAGGGCATTGGAAAGCTCTCCAGGATCTCTTGCTAAGTGGAAGCAGCCCAGGTGTAAGGTGCCTTTTGTGGAGGAAAGGGGAATAAGACTGAATGACCTTTTCTTGTTTTCCCATAAATTCTGTAAAGATACAAAAGAAACTCCTAATCATGGTGTGCTGTGATTTGGAGAAAAGGACAGAGATAGCGTGAGAGATTTCTCAATGTGTATATTATAAATATACACTTGCTTTTTAAACCATGTGAATGTTATCCATTACAAACAAAAATAAAACCACAATAACTTTTTTAAACTTCAGAAATATGCAAAAAATGCATAAAATGCGTTAAAAAATGAAAGATCACCCATAATTTCACCTCCTAAAGGTGACTACTATTAACACATGTATGTTCTTTAAGCATCTTACTTAAGCATCTTATTTAAGATTTCTTTTACTCTTTTAAAAGAATTTAATTTTGATTTGTGTTATTCTCATGCTTCAGAAATATGGAAGAAAGCCTTTTTTTTTTTTAAACCAAAAGCTCTTAGTCTGATATAATTATATTTTTTAATTTATTCACTATGTACATTTGGATACCCTCTTGTGTGAAGTGTCCATCCAGGTCTTTTGCCTGTTTATGTCGGGCTTTCTTCTTACTGATTTACAGGAGTTCTTTATAAATTTTGAATGTATGTCCTTTGTATACGAACACTCTTTGGCTTGCCATTTCACTTTAATGATATGTTTTAAAGAATAGAAGGTCTTAATTATAAGTGGTTGAATGATCAATTTTTTTTTAATGGATGGTGATTTTTCTCTGATCCTGTTCAAACAATCTGCTGTTAAACATATTCATTGAGGTCTTAAGTTTCTTATTGTATTTTTCAGTTCCAGAATTTCCATTTATTTCTTCTTTATTATAGTTTCCAGTATTCTGCTAAAGTTATCTTGTCTTTTTCTCTTAAACATATTAAGAATGGTTATTTTAAAACTCTGTTAGCTGATTCCTTTTTGAATCAGATGTTTTTCTTCTCTCTTTTTGAACACATCAACTTGTTTCCCTGTATGCCTGTTATTTTTTTAATGTGGTCATTGTGAAAAATTATAAAGATAATTTGAATCTTTAAATAATATTCTGCAGAACTTTTTTAGAATTAAAAAAAAAGTGAAACAAGAATGTTTTAAGACGAGGCGCCTGGGTGGCTCAGTGGGTTAAAGACTCTGTCTTTGAGTCAGGTCATGATCTCAGGTTCCTGGGATCGAGCCCCGCATCAGGCTGTGGAGTTCAGTTTTAAGTAATTAATTCAAACTGAAAGTTAGCTTAGATTAAGTACATTTTGGAGTTAAGACTTAATAGTGTGTAGTATGTTAACATTAAGTGCTATAAGATATGGGGCAACATACTAAAGTCAAGCTAAATCTTGGTCTAAGGAGCTTTTAGGACCTGTTGCGAGGACCGCCGTTCCTCCATGACAGGCTTCATTTTAAGCCAGAAAAGACAGGCCAAAGGGTACGGACGTGAAACTATTCCAGGAATTTAGGCTCTTCCTCTTTCCTGTGTAACGCCTAGCCCCTGAGTTGCTCAAGTGCACCAATAAAATGCATAGATTTAAGTAATTGCCATATAAAGAATAAGAAACTCGCCTATGTGTAAACTCGCCTACATGGGTAGTGACGTATGTGCTTGTTTACTCGAGTGTATAAAAATACTAGGAAGGGGAGAGATGGGTCTTCTTGCCTTAGCACTGTGCTGTGTCGCATGTGCCGGTGGGAGCCCCAGCTAGCTGGAAATAAATCCTTTTGCTGTTGCATCCAGCCTGCCTTTTGTGAGTTGTTTTGGGGAGGGTCTCCATCTGGACACAACAAGGCTCTCTGCTCGGCAGGGAGCCTGCTTCCCCTTCTCTCTCTGCCTCCCTCTCTGCCTACTTGTAATTGCTCTCTCTGTCAAATAAATAAGTAAATAAATAAGATCTTTTTTAAAAAAAGAATGTTTTGAGACTTCTTTAAGAAAAAAGGCCTTTAGTTTATGTGTTTCTTTTTGTTTGTATTTTGAAAGGAAGACTGTGTCTTAGAGCTATATCAATATAGTGAGTTTCAAAATAATTTAAAATATTTTACAGCTGATTTTCAGGCAGACTTTTTATTGTTCTTTAAATGAGAAGCTTTTAGGTTTTATGGGTTGTGTTGAGGTCAGGAGTGTCGGAATTAGGGTTGGAAGTGGTAGGGAGCTAGACTATGTTGGGTTGAAAGTCAGAGCTTGTTTTGACAGCAGGATGTCTCTTCCCTACTGACATTTCTCTGCCTTCTTCTTTAGCTCTCAGTAGCCTTTCATGCAGTTGACTGTTCCATTCCTACAGCATTTTCTCTGAGACCTTATTCTCCTGCTCCTCCTCCTCTCCCATTCTTGACCTCAGTCTGTTCTCCTGACCAATTTACCTTTTCCCAACCTCTGCTTCCTTAGACCTTAATCCTGGGTTCTCTCCTCTATCTAGATTATTTTCCTAATTGATCTCATACAGACTCATGGCATTAAAATATTTTATGTGCAGAAAAATCTCAAATTTATATCTCCAGGTGAGACCTCTTCCCGGAGATCCAGACTCATCTATTTCATTATCTCCTTTTTTTTAATTTAAAAATTTAAGTAAATTTTGTATACAGTAGAGTGTACAAATCTTAAGCATACAACTCAATGAATTTTACATTTGTATACACTCACCAAAAGATCTAGATATAAGGCATTTCTATCACCCTAGAAAATTCCATGTAGCCTGTCTAACCCTCCTTAGAGTTCTTTACTGCTCTCACTGCTATTTTACTTGTTCTTGGACTTCACATGAGTGGAATCATACAGTATATCTTTTTCTCTGGCTTCTTTCACTCAACAAAATTTTTGAAAATTTATTTGTGTTGCTCTGTATATCAGTAAGGCATCCATTTTTTTTTTAAGTGGTCAGTGGTCTCCACATCCAGCATGGAGCCCAACTCAGGGCCCAAACTCACGATCCTGAGATCAAGACCTGAAGTGAGGTCGACTTGGACACTTAACTGACTGAGCCAGCCAGGTGCCCCAGTAATTATTTTTTATTGCTGCATAGTACTCCACTGTGTGATTAGTTCAGCTTATTTTCCAGTTATTAGATATGCCTTCCCCAGTTTTTTATTATCATGAATAGAGTTGCCATTCTATGAACAATTTTGTACATTTTTTGTGTATGTAATGTACTTATTTCTCTTTATCTTGCCATGTGCTTGGAAGATCTGACCTAATGGCTTATATAATACAGAACTCTGAGGAACAGTGACTTTGACTCTGTTTTCCTCCAAGTTCTTCAGTAACAGTTTTTAAAAACTAACACTTAAAACAAAGGAGTGCAAATCTGTGAAGATAACTAAATCATCAGCAATAAAGAACTTGATAGAATGTTGAAATTTTCCAGCCCTAAGCAAATTTTCAAGAGGTCTTGTTTGCCCAATTTTATTGATTCCTTATCCCAATGATTTTCTTTATTCAGGATACTTAAAAATCATGAGCAGCTTCTGGAATGGGCAAAGAGACGTGTGCACCCAAACAGTTGTTCTGTTGATGCAACATCATGTGCAGTGGCTGTCAAGCCACAGACTCAGTGCCTTTTTTTTTTTTTCTTTAAACTATTTCAGCCCTTTTCCAAATGATCTCACTCTTCTCCCTAACGTTGCTGCTCAGAGTGTGGTCCTCACACCAAAGAGCATCAGTGTCATCTGGGAGCTCTATTTGTCCCGTGTTGTCATGTAATGAATTATCCCACTATTTCCCAGCTTAAAATGGCACGCATGGTATGATGTCACTATTTCTGAGGGGCAGGATTCTGGGCATGGCTTCACTGGGACCTCTCCTTCATAAGTGTCTCACAAGGCCTCAGTCAAGGTGTCAGCCTAAGGTCTGTGATACTGTCTGAAGGTGTGACTACCATCAGTTATGAAAACAGCCAGGTCCACTGGGAGGAGTGTTAAATTATTCACCTGTGTGATCACCATAGAGGCTGTCACCCTGATCCAGGCCATCATCTCTCAACAGCTCCCAGCCTCCTTTTTTTCCTGATTATGGTCTACCTTCCCATAGCAAACAGAATAATCCTTTACAAAACCTAAAAATCTGAGCACATCACATCCCCATAAAACTGTCCCCATAAAACTGACTTCCCACTGTCTAGAATAAACTAAGTTGTTATAGGACTTACAAAGTCCTGTATGATCTAGCTTCTACTTATACTCCAGCTCAGACTATTCATTCCCTCGATTGTTACACGTCAGGTACACCAGCCTTCTCTGGAGTCTTGGAATGTGCCCAGCTCAGTTTCTCCCTGGGGGGCTGTGCAGTTGCTCTTTTCTTTCTTTTTTTTTTTTTTAAAGATTTTATTTATTTGACAGAGAGAAACACAGCGAGAGAGGGAACACAAGCAGAGGGAGTGGTAGCGGGAGAAGCAGGCTTCCTGCAGAGCAGAGAGCCCGATGCGGGGCTCGATCCCAGGCCCCTGGGATCTGACCTGGGCCGAAGGCAGACGCTTAACGACTGAGCCACCCAGGCGCCCCAGTTGCTCTTTTCTCTGCTCCCCTATCTTCTAGTAGTAGATCCTCCTTGTTCAGATTCTGTGAGGGAAAGTAAGCTCCATTCTTAATCTCTTATCATTTTATTTTCTTTGTAGTATTACCCAAGATTTAAAATTCATGTTTATTGGTTATAGAATGTTAGAAAGGGGTTCTGAGTTGGAATTTCAGCAGAGATCCCAAAGGCAAATCATGATGTAGGAAGTAACAAGTACTCCTAGGACCCCACACACAAGTAAGAGGTGGAGAAGCTGGCTCTTCCTGCATCAGCAGTCACCCACCTATAACCTATGAAAGAGTTCAGAATGGGGGTTCTGGCGGGAGGATTTCCCAGGAGACAGTTATCAGTATGCTCTGCGTTTGTGCCTCTCTTGTGGTGGGGAGGTGAAGGAGACTTCTTTATTTTTTTTAAAGATTTTATTTATTTATTTTACAGAGAAATAGTACAAGCAGGGGGAGGGGCAGAGGGTGAGGGAAAGGGAGAGAACCTCAAGTGGACTCTGGGCTGAGCACAGAGGCCAACTGTGGGGCTTGATCTCACAACCCTGAAATCATGTTCTGAGCCAAAACCAAGAATCAGACACTCAACCGCCTGAGACACCTGACTGAGCCATGAGAAGTGGGTGGGAATCAGGGAAGGCTAGAACATGAGATGAATGATGAGATACGACTGGGCATTCAGGCTGAAGTGATGAGAGTACAGAAATGTGTGCAGCAAGAGGACAGCACAGTGGTGTAGAGCATGCTAAGCAGCACAATGGGAAATAAAGCTGGGGAAAGGAGACTCCAAAGGTGGACATTAGAACTTATTTAGTAGGAGGCTCATTTAGCAGGTGATGGGGAGCCACTGAAGGGTTTAGACCAAGACTGGCGTTACGAGAAATGTATTTGACCAAGGTAACTTGGATGGTTGGTAAATGGTGAGCTGGAGAGAAACTTATAAGCAAGGCCAGCCAGGCAGCTCCTGTGATAGTCTAGGCAGGGTTAATGACATCCTGGTAGACCTGGGGGTAGAGATAGAAAGGAGGACTGGTTTGGAGAAAAATGAGCATGTCATTCAGCTGGATTTGGTCATTGATTAGATGGGGAGAGAGGAAGGAGTTTGTGCTGACTTGGAGATTTCTGACTTGGGACTGAGGACTGAGTGGATAATGAAACTCTGAATTCAGGGCAAGACAGATAAAATAAAACAGAGTTCAGAGTTCAGTTTTGGACTAGTTGGGAACATTTTAGCTTATTTATTTATTTATGTATTTATGTATGTATGTATGTATTTATATTCGACAGAGAGAAAGAGATCACAAGTAGGCAGAGAGGCAGGCAGAGAGAGGGAAGCAGGCTCCCCGCTGAGCAGAGAAATGCAGGGCTTGATCCCAGGACCCTAAGATCATGACCTGAGCCACCCAGTCACCCCCTTTTAGCTTTTTTTAAAAAAGATTTTTTTATTCATTTGAGAAGGAGAGCAAGCATGAGCGGGGGAGGGGTCAGAAGGAGAAGGAGAAGCAGACTCCCCTCTGAGCAGGGAGCCCGATGTGGGACTCGATCCCAGGACCTGAGCTAAAGGCAGATGCTTAACCATCTGAGCTACCCAGTCATCCCCATTTTAGCATTTACTCTCCTTTTCCTTCATTTCTCACCATTGCATCCACCTCCTTTTAGGTAAATTTTTATATAGTATATTAATCTTCTGGTGAAACATCTGCACAGTTTCTCAAATGAAGGCATAGCCATACCTTTAGTCCTCCTTTGTTGCTAGCTCCAACGTTGGTTTTTCTATTCCCTGATTTTCTTCATCTATCCCTTTTTTTAAAGATTTTATTTATTCATTTGAGAGAGAGAGTGCAAGTAGGGAGAGAGGCAAAGGAACAGGAGAAAGAAAATCCCAAGCAGACCCTACACCAAGCCTGGAGCCCGACATGAGACTTGATCCTGTGACCCTGAGATCACAACCCAAGCCTAAATCAAGAGTCAGACGCTCAACTGACTAAGCCACCTAGGTGCCCCTTTCTTCATCTTTTGAAAATAAAAGTGGAAATTAATATTTTATTTTTTTAAGACAACCTGGAGCCCAGTGTGAGACTTGAATTCATGACCCTGGTATCAAGGCTTGAGCTGAGATCAAGAGTTAGATGCTTAACTGACTAAACCCCCCAGGTGTCCAACCCATTTGTTCTTGTAAATAGATTCAGCTGGAATACAGCAATGTTACTTAAAAAATCTTTTTATTCTCTGTAAGAAATGAGTCCTTTTCAGACCGGATTTGTCTTGCTCAAAAATGACAATAGTCAGTTGTAGACATCTTTGGAGCATCCATGTCCCAGAGAGCAAATAAGTGTCAATCTTCTATTTTTTAAAAAAAGATACTTAGTTATTTATTTGTCTGAGGGGGGGAGCATGAGCAGGGGAAGGGGGGGCAGTGGGGAGAGGCAGAAGGGAGAAGCAGGCTCCCGCTGAGCAAGAAGCCCAATAAGAGGCTTGATTCCAGGACCTTGGATCATGACCTGAGACAAAGGCAGACACTTAACCAGCTGAGCCACTCAGGTGTCCCAGGTGTCAATCTACTAAACAGTCCTCTCCCTTTACTGACAATGATCCAATGAACTTGAAGGGGTCCATAGCAAAAGGGATACGGAGGAAGGAGTCAGAGTGAGAAGAAAAAATACAGCCTAATTTCATAATTGGTCCTACCCACTAGAAATAGCCACTGTGAATGTGATAAATTATAAAGATAAGGAAATCAGTCCACCCATAAGCCAAAAAAACAAAATAAAAAAACAAAGAAACTCTTGTCACATATTTTTTTCCCCAAATATGTTTATTTTTTTAGTGTTACAAGATTTATTGTTCATGCACCACACCCAGTGCTCCATGCAATACGTGCCCTCTTCAATGCCCACCACCAGGCTCGCCCAATCCCCCACCCCTCCTAAACCCTCAGTTTGTTGCTCAGAGTCCATAGTCTCTCATGTTTCATCTCCCCCTCTGATTTTCCCCCATTCAACTTTCCCTTCCTTCTCACAATGCCCTCCATGTTTTTCTTTATGCTCAGCACGTAAGTGAAACCATAAGGTAATTGGCTCTCTCTGCTTGACTAACTTCACTCCACATAATCTCTTCCAGTCCCACCCATGTTGATACAAAAGTTGGATATTCGTCCTTTCTAATGGAGGCATAATATTCCATTGTATATATGTACCATATCTTCTTTATCCATTCATCTGTTGAAGGGCATCTTGCTTCTTTCCACAGTTTGGCAATTGTGGCCATTGCTGCTATGAATATTGAGGTACATGTGGCCCTTCTTTGTAATGCATCTGCTTCTTTGGGGTAAATACCCAGTAGTGCAATGGCAGGGTCGGTGATAGGGTAGCTCTATTTTTAATTTCTTGACTAATCTCCACACTGTTTTCCACAGTGGCTGCACCAGCTTGCAATCCCACCAACAGTGCAAGAGGGTGCCCCTTTCTCCACACCCTCTCCAACATTTGTTGTTTACTGTCCTGTTGACTTTGGCCATTCTAACTGGTGTAAGGTGGTATCTCAGTGTGGTTTTGATTTGAATCTCCCAGATGGCTAAAGATGATGAACATTTTTTCATGTGTCTGTTAGCCATTTGTATGTCTTCTTTGGAGAAGTGTCTGTTCATGTCTTCTGCCCATTTTTTGATGTGATTATCGGTTTTGTTGTCACATATTTTTATGTGCTAAATATTAACACATAAAAATGTTAAAAATTTTTAAACTGTTCTTTAGTGTATTACTCCCTTGAACAAACATGACCCCTGTACAAATTTTCAATGTCATACTTCCCTTTGTTTGTCTGGATAAATACTATGAGTTCCCTTCTTTTCATATATATATATTTGACCTCCTTTCAAATATACTTTATCAGAATCCTCTTTTCAAGTAGCTTCCTATAAGTGTTGCTTACTTTTTTTTCCCATTTTTTAAATTAACATACGATGTATTATTTGCCCTAGGGGTACAGGCCTATGAATTATCAGGCTTACATATTTCATAGCACTCACCATAGCACATACCCTCCCTAATGTCCATAATGCAGCCACCCTATCCCTACCCCACCACCACCCCAGCAACTCTCAGTTTGTTTCGTGAGATTAAGAGTCTCTTATGGTTTGTCTCCCTCCTGGTCCCATCTTGTTTCATTTTTTCCCTCTCTATCCCGAATGACACCCCCACCCTGCCTCTCAAATTCCTCATATCAGAGAGATCATAATGATAACTGTCTATCTCTGATTGACTTATTTCCCTTAGGTTAATACACTCTAGTTCCATCCACGTCATAGCAAATGGCAAGATTTCGGGGTTTTTGATGGCTGCATAGTATTCCATTATATATATATACACCACATCTTCTTTATCCATTCATCTATTGATGGCCATCTAGGTTTTTTCCCTAGTTTGGCTATTGTGGACATTGCTGCTATAAACATTGGGTTACACGTGCCCCTTTGGATCACCACATTTGTATCTTTAGGGTAAAGACCCAGTAGTGCAATTGCTGAGTCATAGGGTAGCTCTATTTTCAACTTTTTGAGGAACCTCCATGCTGTTTTCCAGAGTGGCTGCACCACCTTGCATTCCCACTAACAGTGTAGGAGGGTTACCGTTTTTCTGCATCCTGGCCAACATCTGTCATTTCCTGACTGGTTAATTTTAACCATTCGGACTGGTGTGAGGTGGTATCTCACTGTGGTTTTGATTTGTATTTCCCTGATGCCCAGTGATGTGGAGCACCTTTTCATGTGTCTGTTGGTCATTTGGATATCTTCTTTGCAGAAATGTCTGTTCATGTCTTTTGTCCATTTCTTGATTAGATTATTTGTTCTTTGGGTATTGAGTTGATAAGATCTTTATAGATTTTGGATACTAGCCCTTTATCTGATATGTCATTTGCAAGAATCTTCTCTCATTCTTTCAGTTGTCTGTTGGTTTTGTTGATGGTTTCCTTTGCTGTGCAAAAGCTTTTGATCTTGATGAAGACCCAGTAGTTCATTTTTTGCCTTTGTTTTCCTTGCCTTTGGAGACATGTCTAACAAGAAGTTGCTGCAGCCAAGATCAAAGAGGCCTGTGTTCTCCTCAAGGATCTTGATGGATTCCTGTCTCACATTGAGTTCTTTCATCCATTTTGAGTCTATTTTTGTGTATGGGATAAGAAAATAGTCCAGTTTCATTCTTCTGCATGTGGCTGCCCAATTTTCCCAACACCATTTTTTGAAGAGACTGTCTTTTTTTTTCCATTGGACATTCTTTCCTGCTTTGTTGAAAATTATTTGACCATAGAGTTAAGCATCCATTTCTAGGCTCTCTATTCTGTTCCATTGATCTATGTGTCTGTTTTTGTGCCAGTACCACACTGTCTTGATGATTACAGCTTTGTAATTAGAGTTTGAAGTCTGGAATTGTGATGCCTCCAGCTTTGGTTTTCTTTTTCAACATTCCTCTGGATATTTGGCATCTTTTCTGTTTCCATATAAATTTTAGGATTATTTATTCCATTTCTTTGAAAAACATTGATGGTATTTTGATAGGGATTGAATTAAATGTGTAGATTGCTTTAGGTAGCATAGACACTTTCAAAATATTTGTTCTTCCAATCTGTGAGCATGGAACGTTTTTCCATTTCTTTATGTCTTCCTCAATTTCTTTCACGAGTACTTTATAGTTCTCTGAGTATGGATTCTTTGCCTCTTTGGTTAGGTTTATTCCTAGGTATCTTATGGTTTTGGATGCAATTGTACATGAGATTGACTCCTTAATTTCTCTTTCTTCTGTCTTGCTGTTAGTGTATAGAAATGCAACTGATTTCTGTGCATTGATTTTATATCCTGACACTTTACTGAATTCCTGTATGAGTTCTAGCAGTTTTGGAGTAGAGTCTTTTGGGTTTTCCAAGTAAAGTATCATATCATCTGCAAAGAGTGAGAGTTTGACTTCTTTGCTGATTCAGATGCCTTTTATTTATTTTTGTTTGCTTGCTGAGGCTAGGATGTCTAGTACTATGTTGAATAGCAGTGGTGATAGTGGACATCCTTGCTGTGTTCCTGACCTTAGGGGAAAAGCTCTTGGTTTTTCCCCCATTGAGAATGATATTCACTGTGGGTTTTTCATAGATGGCTTTGATGATACTGAGGTATGTACCCTCTATGCCTATACTGTGAAGGGTTTTGTTCAAGAAAGGATGCTGTACTTTGTCAAATACTTTTCCAGCGTCTATTGAGAGTATCATATGGTTCTTGTTCTTTCTTTTATTAATGTATTGTATCACATTGATTGATTTGAATGTTGATTGTTGATTTGAATGTGGATGTTGAATCAGCCTTGCACCTAGGAATAAATCTCACTTGGTTATGGTGGATAATCCTTTTAATGTACTAATGGAGCCTATTGGCTAGTATTCTGGTGAGAATTTTTGCATCCATGTTTATCAGGGATATTGGTTTGTAATTCTCCTTTTTGATGGGGTCTTTGTCTGGCTTTAGGATCAAGGTAATGCTGGCCTCATAAAATGAGTTTGGAAGTTTCCCTTCCATTTCTATTTTTTGGAACAGTTTCAGGGAAATAGGTATTAATTTTTCTCTAAATGTTTGGTAGAATTCCCCTGGGAAGCCATCTGGCCCTGGGCGCTTGTTCGTTGGGAGATTTTTGATGACTGCTTCAATCTCCTTACTGGTTATGGGTCTGTTCAGGTTTTCTATTTTTTCCTGGTTCAGTTTTGGTTAGTTTATATGTTTGTAGGAATGCATCCATTTCTTCCAGATTGTCAAATTTCCTGGTGTATAGTTGCTCATAATATGTGCTTATAATTGTTTGTATTTCTTCGGTGTTGGTTGCGATCTCTCCTCTTTCATTTATGATTTTATTAGTTTGGGTCCTTTCTCTTTTCTTTTTGGTAAGTCTGGCCAGGGGTTTATCAGTCTTATTAATTCTTTCAAAGAACCAGCTCCTAGTTTTGTTAATTTGTTCTGTTCTTTTGGTTTCTATTTCATTGATTTCTGCTCTGATCTTTATTATTTCTCTTCTCCTGCTGGGTTTAAGCTTTCTTCGCTGTTCTTTCTCCACTCCATTAGGTGTAGGGTTAGGTTGTGTACTTGAGACCTTTCTTGTTTCTTGAGAAAGGCTTATATTGCTATATACTTTTCTCTCAGTACTGCCTTTGCTATGTCCCAAAGATTCTGAACAGTTGTGTTTTCATTTTCATTTGTTTCCATGAATTTTTTAAATTCTTTAATTTCCTGGTTGACTCACTCATTCTTTAGTAGGATGCTCTTTAGCCTCCATGTAATCGAGTTCTTTCCAACTTTCCTTTTAGATTGAGTTCTAGTTTCAAGGCATTGTGGTCTGAAAATATGCAGGGAATGATCCCAATCTTTTGGTACCAGTTGAGACCTGATTTGTGTCACAGGATATATCTATTCTGGAGACTTTTCCATGTGCACTAGAGAAGAATGTGTATTCTTTTGTTTTGGGATGGAATGTTCTAAATTTATCTGTGATGTCCTTCTGGTCCAGTGTGTCATTTAAAGCCTTTATTCCCTTGTTGACCTTTGGCTTATATGATCTGTCCATTTCAGTGAGGGGGGTGTTAATGTCCCCTAATATTATTGTATTATTGTTGATATGTTTCTTTGACTTTGTTATTATATAATTGGCTGCTCCCATGTTAGGGGCACAGATATTTAAAATTGTTAGATCTTCTTGTTGAAAAGACCCTTTAAGTATGGTATTATGTCCTCCCTTATCTCTTATTATAGTCTTTGGCTTAAAATCTAATTTATCTGATATAAGGATTGCCACTTCAGCTTTCTTTTGATGTCCACTAGCATGGTAAATTGTTTTATACCCCCTCACTTTAAATCTGGAGGTGTCTTTGAGTCTAAAATGAGTTTCTTGTAGACAGCATATCGATGGGTCTTGATTTTTATCCATTCTGATGCCCTGTGTCTTTTTACTGGGGCATTTAGCCCATTTACATTCAGGGTAACTGTTGAAAGATATGAATTTAGTGCCATTGTATTGCCTGTAAGGTGACTATTACTGTGTATTGTCTCTGTTCCATTCTTATCTATGTTACTTTTAGGCCCTGTCTTTGCTTAGAGTACCCCTTTCAATATTTCCTGTAGGGCTGGTTTGGTGTTTGCAAATTCTTTTCATTTTTGTTTGTCCTGGAAGTTTTTTTTTATGTTGTTGGTTTTTTAAAAACTTAATTAATTAATTAATTAATTAATTCATTTGACAGAGAGATCACAAGTAGGTCGAGAGGGAGGCAGATAGAGAGGGGGAAGCATGCTCCCCACCGAGCAGAGAGCCTGACACAGGGCTGATCCCAGGACCCTGAGATCACAACCCGAGCTGAAGGCAGAGGCTTTAACCCATTGAACCACCCAGGCGCTCCTGTCCTGGAAGCTTTTTATCTTTCCTTCTATTTTCATTGACAGCCTAGCTGGATATAGTGTTCTTGGCTGCATATTTTTCTCATTTGGTGCTCTGAATATATCATGCCAATCCTTTCTGGCCTAAAAGGTCTCTGTGGATAAGTCTGCCAATCTAATATTTCTGCCATTATATGTTATAGACCTCTTGTCCCAAGCTGCTTTCAGGGTTTTCTCTTTGTCACTGAGACTTGTAAGTTTTACTATTAGATGATGGGGTATGGACATATTTTTACTGATTTTGAGGGGGGTTACCTGTGCCTCCTGGATTTTGATGCTTGTTCCCTTCACAAAATTAGGGAAGTTCTCTGCTATAATTTGCTCCAATACACCTTCTGCCCCCTATCTTTCTTCTTCTTCTGGGGTCCCAATTCTTCTAATATTGTTTCATCTTATGGTATCACTTATCTCTCAAATTCTCCCTTGTGATCCAGTAGTTGTTTTTCTGTCTTTTGCTCAGCTTCTTTATTCTCTATCATTGGGTCTTCTATATCACTAATTCTCTCTTTTGCCTCATTTATCCTAGCAGTAAAAACCTCCATTTAAAAAAAAAAAGATTTTATTTATTTATTTGACAGAGAGAGAGATCACAAGTAGGCAGAGAGGCAGGCAGAGAGAGGGGGGAAGCAGGCTCCCCGCTGAGCAGAGATTCCAGTGCGGGGCTCAATCACAGGACGCTGAGATCATGACCTGAGCCGAAGGCAGAGGCCCCAACCCACTGAGGCACCCAGGCACCCCAAAACCTCCATTTTTTAAAACTTTTTTAAAAAAGATTTTATCTATCTGATATAGAGAGAGGTCACAAGTAGGCAGAGAGGCAGGCAGAGAAAGAGTGGGGGAAGCAGGCTCCCCACTGAGCAGAGACCCCGATGCTGGGCTCAATCACCAGGACCCCAAGATCACAACCTGAGCTGAAGGCAGAAGCTCCAACCCACTGAGTCACAGTGGAGGCACCCCATGAGCCTTCACTTTTTATCGCACCTCATTAATGGCTTTTTTGTTTTAAACTTGGTTAGATTTTAGTTCTTTTATTTCTCCAGAAAGGGATTTTATTTCTACAGAAAGGAATTCTCTAGTATCTCCCATGCTTTTTTTGAGCCCAGCTAGCACCTTGATAACCATCATTCTAAACTCTAGTTCTGACATACTACTAATGTCTATATTGATTAAGTCCCTAATTGTCAGCACTCCCTCTTGTTCTTTTTTTGTGGTGAGTTTTTCTGCCTTGTCATTTTATCCAGATAAGAATAGATGAATGAGAGAACAAAATACTAAAAGGGTAGCAACAACCGCAGAAAGATAAACACTAACCAAATCGTAAGAGCCCCGAAACTGGAGGGAGAAGAAAGAGGGAAAAAAAAAAAAAGAAAAAAATATATATATATATATTAGACTGGTGAATAGAACAGAGCCAAACACTTGATTTGGGGTATATTTTTGTCTGTTAAAAGAAACTACCTCTCAAAATTTTAAAGAAAGAGAAACTTACATATATACAAAGATAAGGCAAACATGATGAAGGGATGGAATATGACTGTAAAGGTGAAAATTTAAAAAATCCTAAAAAAGGAATTGATAAGAAGTAGGTTGAAAAAAGAAAAAAAAAAGAGGAAAGAATTAGATCAGGCTGGAGACTAGAAAAAAGCCATGTGCTAGATTTAGGTTATGTTTTGATCTATTAGAAGAAGTTGTATCCCAAAAAAAATTTTTTTAAAGATTTTATTTATTTATTTGCCAGAGAGAGAGATCACAAGTAGGCAGAGAGGCAGGCAGAGAGAGAGGTGGAAGCAGGCTCCCCACTGAGCAGAGAGCCTGATGTGGGGCTCAATCCCATGATCCTGAGATCATGACCTGAGCTGAAGTCAGAGGCTTTAACCCACTGAGCCACCCAGGTGCCCCTGTATCCCAAAATTTTAAAGAAAAAAATAAACCTATATATATATACAGAAAATAAGGTTAAATACAATGAAGCGATAAAATATGACTATAAAAATGAAAATTTAA
>CM053610.1:65844848-65875466 GCA_028646535.1 Procyon lotor
TTAAAATATCAGTATTTCTCAACAGTTTTTATTTCTAGATGTTAGAATTATATGAGATTTTAATTTCCTTTTTTTGCCTTTTTCAAATTTTCTGCAAAGAAAACCCATGTTAATTAAAACAAATAGAGGGACGCCTGGGTGGCTTAGTCGGTTAAGTGTCTGCTTTTGGCTCAGGTCATGATCTGAGGGTCCTGGGATCGAGCCCCTCATTGGGCTCCTTGCTCAGTGGGGAGCCTGCTTCTCCCTCTCCCTCTGCCACTCCCTCTCCTTGTGCACTCTCTCTCTCTCTAATAAATAAATAAAATGTTAGGAAAAAATAAAACAGAGTTGTTCAATCAGTGCTAACCCAATGTGATCTGTGAATAGGTATTTGTCCTTAAATAAAGGACATAAACCTTGTAATGTGCAAAAGGGCTGGTCTGTACAAACCCTGGGAGATACTGGCTCCTCTGGGCTGGAATGTCCTCTCACCTCTTTCCTGGGTTGGGATAATAAGGTCAAAGTCTCCCAGGAATAGATGGAACAGGTCAGCTTTAACACATTTCCTGGACATCTCAGACAGGTATGGAATCAAAGACTAACCTGCTTTTCATAGTCCTTGGAATTTTTTTTTTTTTAAGATTTTATTTATTTGGCAAAGAGCACAAGCAGGGGGAGCAACAGGCAGAGGGAAAGGGAGAAGCAGGTTCCCCTCTGAGCAGAGAGCCCGACATGGGGCTTGATCCCAGACACTCAGGACTGAGCCACCCAGGTGCCCCCATACTCCTTGGAATTTCTTTTTAAATTTTTTTTTCAAGATTTTATTTATTTATTTGACAGAAAGGAGAGAGATCACAAGTAGGCACAGAGGCAGGCAGAGATAGAGAGAGGGAAGCAGGCTCCCTGCTGAGCAGAGAGCCCGATGCAGGGCTCGATCCCAGGACCCTGAGATCATGACCTGAGCTGAGGGCAAAGGCTTTAACCCACTGAGCCACCCAGGAGCCCCAGTCCTTGGAATTTGATCCTACTAACCACACAGCATGGTATCGATAAGGCAGAAAATGCTCAAGTACATGGCCAGAATGTTCTCTGCCTGTAGCTCAGATATGCCCTTCACAGACCAGAAGATTGAATGGGACCACTGGAATGATGACTCAGGGGTGGTTGACTCCACAACTTGGACTCTTTCAGCCTCATGAAGCTAGAGGCAGAGCACATGTGCCCCGGGATGGGTATGCACACGTCTGTTACAGCTCTGGTAGTTGAAGCCAGGAATGCATTTACCCAATTTGGGGTGGTTATAATGTAATATTAATAGTACAGTGCTTCCAACACTTTCTCAAAGGTGTTTCAATTCTAGGTGAATATAAGCTATAACAATTTGCTAAATCTTTTGTAGTGAATTTGAGACTAAATTGTGGTGGTTTGGGATGGGTGCCCATTTCCTTTGTGAGAGAAGTGCTCTCCTGGTAGCATCACCCCTGCCAAGGGCTGTGATTCTTGCCGTACAGCTCAGTGTCACTTGTTACAGGAGAAACAATTGGGTGATGAATGGATTACACAAAAGCCTTATGAAGCTGTAGTTCTTTGTGAGGTTTTAATTTTTAAAAAATTATTTATTTATTTGACAGAGATCACAAGTAGGCAGAGAGGCAGGCAGAGAGTGAGGGGGAAGCAGGCTCTCTGCCAATGTGGGGCTCGATCCCAGGACCCTGAGATCATGACCTGAGCTGAAGGCAGAGGCTTTAACCCACTGAGCCACCCAGGCGCCCCATGAGGTTTTATTTTTTAAAAAAAGATTTATTTGAGAGACAGAGTAGGGGGAGGGACTGAGGGAGATGGAGAGAGAGTCCCAAGCAGACTCCCTGCTGAGTGAAGACATGGGGCTCCATCTCACAACTCTGAGATCGTGACCTGAGCCCAAACCAGGAGTTGGAAACTTAAGCAACTGAGTCACCCAAGCACCCTATCTTTGTGAGGTTTTAAATGGCTTCTGCATGAAAAGATTAACTGCGGGTCATAAATAATTAAGGCTTTTCAGCAAAATTGCCTTCTCTTATGTGGAAATTATATGTACTAAAATATTAGCTGTTTATCTTGGTGTTTAATATAATTTTTTCCTTCCTTCCTCTAGTAAAAATTGACAGGTTTTAGCCATTGTTATAGAAGAAAAACTATTTTAATCCAGGAGCTCTGTGCAATACCACAGCTTCACATTGATAAGTGTCAATATTTTCCACGTGGCCTTCTAAAATCTAAAATAAGACCTCCAGGCCGCTCCACAAGCTATGGTAGGAGAAACAGCTACACTCATTTGATGAAAGAAAAAAAGGCCTTCATTTCATTTTACTTGCCATTGGAGGCTAGAGGGAACCTATTTAATGTCCGACAAGGCCAGGACTTAGTGGACAAGGTGCAGTGGCTCTTATGTGAAGAATTGAGGAATCTCATGTTAGAAATGAAGGACTCAGGAAGGGAGGCAGTATGATGTTGGTTACAGAGTGTGTTGGTCAGCAGTCTGGATTGCAGGAGACATAAACCCCACTCAAACCAACTTAAGCCAGAAAGGAAAGGCATCAGTTCATACAACTTACAGTTTCCAGTCCACAGTGAAAAAAATCGAGATTTCAAGCATGGTTGATTGAGGAGAGTCATTTATAATTTGTCTCTATATTTCTCAACCCTGCTCTCTTCCTTGCTTGTAGTTTCTGCAAGTATCTTGACATTGATCTTTTTTTGTTGTTGTTTTTTGTTTGTTTGTTTTATTTTGTTTTTGTTTTTTGACATTGATCTTGACTGACTGAGCTAATTAGATCACATGTTGACTCCCGGGAACTGTGGACAGTTCTGACTGGCCAGACATGGGTCCTGTGTGCTCCCCTGGTTCTCACATTCAGGCAGCTGCGACGTGTTAAGTCCTCTGAATGTCCTTGTCTTGATCCTGCAATTCAGGGATCGAGGCTGTAGGGAGGTGGTTGGGGATCACTTGCACCCTATGCCCATCCGGACCACAGCTGCCACCGCCCCTGCTACTGGGAGTGCCCGCCCTTTGGCTACTACCCCGAAGGGGCCTGAGGGCAGGAGTAGGGGACAGGACAGGGCAGAACTGCTCGCTCTAGGAGGAGTTGATATCTGACCTCCGTGTGGCAGATGTGAGGAGCACTAGAAAAGTCCTCCTCGCTCCAAAGGGAACTCCCCATCTGCTGGCTGATGCCTGAAATTCCATCCTATCTTGCTTTTGCTTTTAGCTCTTGTTAAGATACAAATATCCCTGAGAGTGGAGAAACTTCGAGTTTCTGTCGGGCATTCTTGGTTTGAAGGATTAGAAAGCAGGTTTTGATAACAGGAGGGATAATGTTTACGGTTCTGGGAGCCTGAGGTCAAGGAATAAATGGGGTGGGAGGTGGGACATGACAGAGAACATGGAAGCCTCTGCCACTCGCCTGCTGGCCCGTGGCTGGAGCCGGACAGGGCACGGGATCGGGATGCAGGGAGGTGGCATGGTGTGTCACTGGGCTGAAATGAGAGCTTAGAGAAAGCAAGAAGGAAGGAAGCCCAGTGGCTGGTGATGGCCTCGTGGAAGAGGCATCCAGGAGTAAGGAGGTGGGGCAGGGAGAGAGCTGAGGCAGGGGAGGGGGCGGGACAAACTGAGCAAACAAACTGAGCAAGGGGATCGAAAGAGACACAAGATTTCTATGTGCTGGTGGTGGTCTTTTTCCAGTGCCTGCCACATACCAGGCCACTACAGGTGGGTTCCCCTTCCTCTGTTCCACAAGTACTTGTTTTAAATTATGATAAAATATATACAATACAAAATTTACCATTTTCACTATTTTTAAGTGCGCAGTCCAGTGGCTTAGTGCATTTACATTGTTATGCAACCGTCACCAGCCTCCATCTCCAGAACCTTTCCATCTTCCCAAATTGAAACTGTATCCATTAAACAATAGCTCACCATTTCCCCCCTCACCCTAGCACCTGGTAATCATGACTCTACTTTCTATGTCTCTGAATTCAACTATTGCAGGTACTTGCTAGAAGGGAATCATCAATATGTTTCACTTAGCATCATGCCTTCCAGGTTCATCTGTGTTTAGCATGTAATCAGAATTTCATTCCTTTTTAGAGCTGAATAATATATCCCAGCTTGAGTTGTTTCCATCTTTTGGCTATCATGAATACTGCTACTGTGACAAATATCTGGGTGTACAAATATCTGTTCCAGTCCCTGCTTCACTTCTCTTGTGTATGTACCCAGAACTGAAATTACTGATCATTTGGAACTCTATATTTAATTTTTAAAAATATTTTTGATTTAGAGGTGCCTGGGTAGCTCAGTCATTAAGCGTCTGCCTTCAGCCCAGGTCAGATCCCAGGGGCCTGGGATCGAGCCCCGCATCAGGCTCTCTGCTCTGCAGGAAGCCTGCTTCTCCCGCTACCATTCCCTCTGCTTGTGTTCCCTCTCTCGCTGTGTTTCTGTCAAATAAATAAAATCTTTAAAAATATATATATTTTTGATTTAAAGTCAATTAGTTGGCATATAATATTTATTTGTTTCAGGGGTACAGGTCTGTGTTTCATCAGTCTAATTTAAAACCCAGTGCTCATTACAACACATAGCCTCCCCAACATCCATCACCCAGTTACCTCATCCCCCTACCCCCTCCCCTCCAGCAGTCCTCAAGTTTATTTCCTAAGATTAAGAGTCTCTTATGATTTGTCTCCCTCTTTGGTTTTTGTCTTGTTTCATTTTTTTTCCCTCTCTTCCCCTATGATCCTAAATCAGTGAAATTATACGATAATTGTCTTTCTCTGATTGACTTATTTCACTTAGCATGACACCCTCTAGTTATAGCCACAACATTGCAAATGGCAAGATTTCATTTTTGATGACTGTGTAATATTCCTCTGTGTGTGTGTGTGTGTGTGTGTGTGTGTGTGTGTGTGTGTGTACCACATCTTCTTTATCCATTCATCTATTGATGGACATCTAGATTCTTTCCATAGTTTGGCTATTGTGGACATTGCTGCTATAAACATTGGGGTGCGTGTGCCCCTTCAGATAACTACATTTGTATCTTTGGGGTAAATACCCAGTAGTGCAATTGCTGGGTCATAGGGTAGCTCTATTTTCAACTTTTTGAGGAACCTCCATATGGTTTTCCAGAGTGGCTGTATCATTTTACATTCTCACCAAAAATACACAAGGGTTCCAATTTATCCACATTCTAACACTTGTTTTCTCTCTCTCTTTTTTTTTTTAAATAATGGCTTGCCATCCTGCTGTGTGTGGCTGACTGTTTCTCACCATGTCTTCTCACAAGACTTTCAGAATCAAGTGATTCGTGGCCAAGAAACAAAAGCAGAATTGTCCCATTTCCCAGTAGTGATAAAATCAGGTCCAACTCCAAGAAGAGGCACTGGAGAAGAACCCAGCTGGGTCCATAAGACATCACACATCATGAGATGACACCTAATTGGCACCACATATTTATTTAAGCTGTGTGAAGATCACATGTTCTGTCCTGTCACTCTGTAAACATCCTACCTGACCAGTAGACATGCTTTATCAGGGAAATAATTTTTCTCTTACTATGCCTGTGCACTGGTAGGTTGGTTTGGTAATAAATGTGAGACTTTTCATCTCTAAAAAATATGTAAATAAATAAATAAATAATAAAATAATGGTTTTATTAATGGGTATGCCATTGTAGTTTTGATTTGCTCCTAAATGATTAGTGATGTTGAGCATCTTTTCATGTGCTTATTGTCCATTTGCATATCTTCTTTGGACAAATGTCTGTGCATTGCCCATTTTCAAATTGGGTTGTTTTTTGTTGTTATTGAATTGTAGTAGTTCTTTATGTATTCTGGATATTAATCCATTATCAGATATGTGATTTGCAAATACTTTCTCACCACTGAGTATGATGTTAGCTGTGGGGTTTCTATATATGGCCTTTATTATGTTGGGTAGTTTCCTTCTATTCCTAGCTTATTTAGTGTTTTTCATCATGAAAAGATATTAAATTATGTCAAATGCCTTTCCTGAATCAATTGAGATGATCAGTATTTTTCTCTTCATTCTGTTAATGTGGCATATTACACTGATTTTTGTATGTTGAACCATCCTTGCATTCATGGAATAAATTCCACTTTGTTGTGGTATTAATCCTTTTAATATGCTGCTGAATTTAGTTTGCTAGTACTTTGTTAAGGATTTTTGCCTCAGTATTCGTAAGGGATATCAGTCTTTTAGGTTTCTTTCTTTCTTTTTTTTTTTTTTTTTTAGTTCTTTGGCTTTGATATCAGGGTAATGCTGGCCTCATAGAATGGAGTTATGAAATGTTCCCTTTTCTTCAATTGTTTGGAAGAGTTTGTAAAAGATTGGTTAGTTCTTCTGTAAATGTTCAATAGAATTCCTCAGTGAAACCATCTGGTTCAGGGCTTTTTTTTGGTTTGGAGGTTTTGATTATTGATTCAGTCTCCTTATAGTTCTAGTCAGATTTCCTATATCTTCATGATTCTGTCTTTATAGGTTTTGTGTTTCTAAGAATTTTTCCATTTCATCTGCATTATCAATTTGTCAGCATACAACTTTTCATAGTACTCTCTTAGGATATTTTTAATTTCTGTAGAATTGGTTGTAATTTCCCACCATGTGTAATTTTTGAGCACACACCTGCATGCAAAGTATACTTTGTTAGGCTCTGGAACCCATGTTTGAATATCATAGCTTCACAGACTTACAGTCCAGGGCACTTAAAGTGTGATTTAGGGACCAAAGTTGGATAACCTTCTACTTTTCAGAATTGTGTGTGTGTGTGTGTGTGTGTGTGTGTGTGTGTATTTTAAGATATTGATTTAAGGTATTTGATTTAAGAATTTAAGATATTTAAGAAATTTTCTTTTAAGAAATTCTTTTAAGAATTTAAGAAATTAAAAATTTAAGATATTGATTCCCAAGTCACATTCAGTGAAGGAAAGCCCTTACGATAGTCTTGTCGGCCCTTACTTGTTGCTAAATTTCTCTGGTCTCAAACTATATCTGGCAAACAGCCTTGAAGACAGGACCAAATACTAGCAGTGCACTCCAGTCCAGCACTACTCATTGGACATACTTAAATTCAGGGTGGGGATGGGGCCCCTTTTCCCTTTCTATTCAGTATAATATCCACACAGTAGATGACACAAGGCACACTCATCTTAAGGATACAGTTTGATGGGCTTTTACATATGTCTAGACCTGTGTAACCAACAGTAGATCTAAAATATTCTCACCTCCCAGAAAAATCTTTTATGTGTACATGAGACATGGGAAGATTTGGACTCTTAATGTCTCAGTCTGGCAGCAGTGTAGATTAAGTAAGAAGAGTGAGATGGGCTCTGAGTCTCCATCTGGGCACCTTGCTGGAGGAGGAATCCATGAAATCTTACTCTGTTAGGAGTGGCTCAGATGTTCACATGTTCTAAAAAATCGGGCATGGCCTGAGCCCTCCCAACAAGCTACAGCTGTGCTACCACACACGCCACACACATACACATCATACCTGCTGCACACACCCATCCACTCAACATTTATGGGATTTGCAAGTCTTGAGTTGGTGGAGTATCCAAAGATTAAAAAGCCCCAGTCCTTGTCCTTCTGAAAGAGAGCCAGTGTTGCTACAGCCCAGAGACCCCTAGAACTCATTTTCCAATTTTTTAGATGTGATTAAAAGCAGCTGCCGTATTCCTTTGTACCTCTCTTTGCTTCTCAGAAAACCCTAGCTCTTCCCTCACCCTTCTTGTCATAGGCATCACTCACTCACCTGAAATTAGGTTGGGGGTGGGGTCATCTTGACCTCTATCATCTTGCTCTGCTCCTGCTTCCTTAGTCTTGGCTTTGAGCTGCCAGTTTGCTTATTTGTCCGGGAAGTGGGTCCAGTGATGTGGTAATAGAAGGATATGGGCTATTTAGTTTGGAGAGCATCTGTTAGCAGGTAAGTTGATTACTATAGAGAGGGATTTTATAAGAAGGAAGTGGAACTGATTGTTCATTGTCTCTGAAAGAAGCAGTAAAGGAACAGGCTCATGGTAAGAAAGGAAGGCTGGTGTTTGGAGAACAGGAAGAAAATTCTTGTCCAAAGAGTGCCAGGATGATGCCACATGGCCTCCACCTCAGCCCTCTGAGAGGAGAGGACAGTGAGATGCAGCCTGGAGGAGAGTTTCTTAATTCTCCTAACTCCAGATGATGGGCAGGGTTGGGCTGACACTCGGGTCCTTCTAACCAAACCGTTCCATGATTCTATGATGTCACCGAAGACAGAAGAATGGGGAGCTGGGCTTGGCTCCAGCTGCTCCAATTTCTCTCCTCTGGATTCTGATAGTTTTTGGGGTGAGGGGAGGTGAGCTGAGTGATCACACGTGTCCCAGCTCAGTCTCCCCTCTAACCACCTCAGCCCCCACCACATTTATGGAGAGAAATTAGCCAGTGTGAGTCAACTTCATCGAAACAAACACAGCATCTTTTATGAAGCTGATCAAAAGAACAACAATGAAAATAGCCTTTTATTCTTCTGTTTCTAGAAAACTTAAAGAACAAGAGAACTACATTCAAACTAAGCTGGAAAAGAATATTTGTACCATCTGTGATTGTGAGAGTGGACGAGTCTTCTAGCTAACCCTATGAGCTTTGAAACCACAGCAATCACTTTCTTCATCCTCCTCCTAATTTGCTTCATTTGCATCCTCCTTTTATTGGTGGTTTTTTTATATAAATGGTATAAATCCATGCTGATAAATTGGGATCAGATTTCAAGTCACACTAGCAAATATATCTAAGAGTAATATAAATCAACTTAAAATAGAACAAATAATGCTATAGCTATTTACTTTTTCCATTTCAGAATTTTAGAAATTCTAATTTCCTGTTTAAAAATTAAGTTCCATGCCAAGCAAATCAAGACCATTATTCTTTTTCTGAATTTTTTGCTTATTTGTTTTCAGTTTCCACACCAAGAATGATGAAGAGACAGAAAAAAGTCCTTGTACAAATGGTAATGGAGGTGAAGATTGTTTAGCTGCTAATGCAGCTCCTGCAGAGACAGACAATTCGGGAGACCAAGAAAAGTAAGTCTCTATCATAGAATGTTGTAGAAATCCATTTTGGAGTATGATAATGGTGGCTAACATGCATAAATTTAAAAAATCCTGCTGATTACCTAGGACTGTCCTACCACAAATCACGGACTTGAACGCACCCATGAGGCCTGGCATTCTTGTCCAGAGACGGAGTAAAGAAGAGGTGGTCACACCCTTAGAAAAGAAAGAGGACGTAGTAGAGGGGGAGGAGGAGGACAAAACAGAAGAGAAGGAAGAGCCTAAGAATGATGGAGAAAAAGATGAAGAGGTGGTGGCCTTATCTCCCCCCAAGGACCAGGTCAGAATTTGTTTGATTGAAGAGGTGGCAAATTATCTGGCTAGTTACAATGAGATGGTCTTGCCTGAAACTTAAGTTTGTACCTGGAAGGAGCACAATGTCTGCAGTCATCTAAACCATTCTTCTTAGTTCATCAATCCATGTTATTAAGCCAGTCACGTACTCCAGATCAAGATGCTTGCTCACTTTTCATGGTTACATTTGTTTTGTTTTTAATAATTCCCCTTCATTTTGCTTTTCTCAGAATCCTAGGATCTTAGAACTGGCAGAATCCTTGGAGATCATCTAGAGATCCAGTCCTCTCATGGTCCAAATGAGAAAATGAGATGACTTGTTCGAGGTCATCTGGCTCAGGACCAGAGCCCATGCCTCTGTTCTGGTTCCAGGCCGTTCAACAGCACACAAACATTGTCAAGGCCTTTTTGAGCTCCCTGTTGGGACTCCGATAGGAACAGTTCACATCTTCCCTCAATACAAGGCCCAGGCCGAGAGTCATAACGATGATTCAGGGGGCTCTTTTCTAACCATAGAGATATGAAAATGAGATCATGATGGATTATCACTGCTTTCCCATGTCATTTAGAAACACTTCTCTTTCTCACAATGTTTCTTTTTTTAATGCTTCTTTTATTTTTTATTTTTTTAATTTTTATTCACAGCATTCACTATAGCACATACCCTCCTCACTAACAATGTTTCTATATTTAATTTAAAATATTAACTAAGTTAAAAATATAACATTTTTTTAAAGCAGGACTTCTTGCCTTCATAAAATGATCTTTTATACTGTTTGTTGCATTCCCTTGCAGGATGAAGATTTGCAAAAACCACCCGAACCTCTCACTAGAACTCCTTCAGGTGCTGAAAACCACAAAAGACCTTTAAAAGGGGTGACATTTTCTAGGGAGGTAATTGTTGTGGACCTTGGGAAGGAATACCCAACACCTCGAAGCTATACTCGAGAACATAAAGAGAGAAAATGAGCTCAAAAAAGGCTGAGAGTGAAAGAAATGTAAGCTTAGACTAACAATGAAATGACTGGGGGTACAAGATCATGTTGAAACAGCAAAATATGGGAAATTAAGCAAATACAAATAGTATTTTACCTTTGTGCAGAAAGAAGTGGGCTACATGCAAAATTCTGTAAGTAAAATACCCAGAGATTGAATATAGTGTTTTTAAAATTCAAATCTGAGTTCAAGAAATTGATTGTATTAAGTGTCCTTAAAACACTGTCTACTCAAACACTGTTCTAACATGTGAATAAAGTTATTTGTGTTTGTGCAGATGTCTGTTAGGTAGATCATATTTAAGGGGAACTTTGGAGATAACACCTGTTTCTTTTAATTCATGGTTTTTAAAATTTAAATTCAATTAATTAACGTATAATGTATTATTAGTTTCAGAGGTAGAGGTCAGAGATTCATCAGTCTTATATAATACCCAGTACTCATTACATCACGTCCAACACTTTGTTACCCCATCCCCCCACCCAACCCCCCTCCAGCAATTCTGTTTGTTTCCTATGAAAAAGGATCTCTTATGGTTTGTCTCCCTCTGTGATTTTGTCTTGTTTTATTTTTCCTCCCTTCCCTTATGATCCTGTTTTGTTTCTTAAGTTCCACATATAAGTGAAATCATATAATAATTGTCTTTCTCTGATTGATTTATTTCACTTAGCGTAATACCCTCTAGTTCTGTCCACGTCATTGCACATGGCAAGATTTCATTTTTTTGATGGCTGCATAGTATTCCATTATATATATATACCACATCTTCTTTATCCATTCATCTGTCGATGGACATCTGGGCTCTCTCCATAGTTTGGCTTTTGTGGACATTGCTGCTATGAAGATTGGGGTGCATGTGCCCTTTTAGATCACTACATTTGTATCCTTGGGGTAAATACCTAATAGTACAATTCCTGGGTTGTAGGGTAGTTCTATTTTCAACTTTTTGAGGAACCTCCATACTGTTTTCCAGAGTGTTTGTACCACTTGCATTCCTACCAATAGTGTAAGAGGGTTCTGCTTTCTCTGCATCCTCACCAACATGTGTTGTTTCCTTACTAGGTAATTTTAGCCTTTCTGAGTGGTGTGAGATGGTATCTCACTGTGGTTTTGATTTGTATTTCCCTGATGCCAAGTGATGTGGAGCACTTTTTCATGTGTCTCTTGGCCATTTGGATGTCTTCTTTGGAGAAATGTCTGTTCATGTCTTCTGCCCATTTCTTGATTGGATTATTTGTTCTTTGGGTGTTGAATTAGGTAAGTTCTTTATAGATTTTTGGATTCTAGTCCTTTATCTATAAGATATTTGCAAATATCTTCTCCCATTCTGTCAGTTGCCTGTTGGTTTTGTCGACGGTTTCCTTTGCTGTGCAAAAGTTTTTGATCTTGATGAAGACCCAATAGTTCATTTTTGCCTTTGTTTCCCTTGCTTTGGAAACATGTCTCGCAAGAAGTTGCTGCAGCCAAGATCAAAGAGGCCTGTGTTCTCCTCAAGGATTTTGATGGATTCTTGTCTCACATTGAGGTCTTTCATCCATTTTGAGTCTATTTTTGTGTATGGTGTAAGAAAATGGTCCAGTTTCATTCTTCTGCATGTGGCTGTCCAATTTTCTCAACACCATTTGTTGAAGAGACTGTCTTTTTTCCAATGGATATTCTTTCCTGTTTTGTCAATGTAGAGTTGAGGGTCCATTTCTAGGCTCTTTATTCTGTTCCATTGATCTATGTGTCTGTTTTTGTGCCAGTACCATACTGTCTTGATGACTACGGTTATGTAATACAACTTAAAATCTGGAATTTTGATGCCTCCAGGTTTGGTTTTCTTTTTCAACATTCCTTTGGCTATTTGGGGTCTTTTTTGGTTCCATACAAATTTTAGGATTATTTGTCCCAGGTCTGCGAAAAAAGTGGATGGTATTTTGGATAGGGATTGCATTGAATGTGTAGATTACTCTAGTCAGTATAGACATTTTTAACAATATTCATCCTTCCAATCTATGAACATGGAATGTTTTGGCATTTCTTTGTGTCTTCTTCACTTTCTTTATGAGTGTTCTATAGTTTTCAGAGTCTAGATCTTTACCTCTTTGATTAGGTTTACTCCTAGGTATCTTATGGTTTTGGGTGTAATTGTAAATGGGATTGATTCCTTAATTTCTCTTTCTTCTGTGTCATTGTTAGTTTATAGAAATGCAGCTGATTTCTGTGCACTGATTTTATATCCTGCCATGTTGCTGATTTCCTGTATGAGTTCGAGGAATTTTGGGGCAGAGTCTTTTGGGTTTTCCACATAGAGTATCATGTCATCCACAAAGAGTGAGAGTTTGGCTTCTTTTTTGCCTATTCAGATGGCTTTTATTTCTTTTTGTTGTCTGATTGCTGAGGCTAAGACTTCTAATACTATGTCGAACAACAGTGGTGAAAGTGGGCATCCCTATCATGTTCCTGACCTTAGGAAAAAGCTCTCAGCTTTTCCTCATTGAGAATGATATTTGCTGTGGCCTTTTTGTATATGGCTTTTATGATATTGAAGTATGTCCCCTCTATCTCTACATTGTGGTGTGTTTTAATTAAGAAAGGATGTTGTGTTTTGTTAAATGATTTTTCTATGTCTATTGATAGGCTCATATGGTTCTTATCCTTTCTTTTATCAATATGGTGTGTCACGGTGATTGATTTGTGGATGTTGAACTACCCTTGCAGCCCAGGAATAAATCCCACATGGTTGTGGTGAATAATCCTTTTAATGTACTGTTGGATCCTTTTGGCTGGTATCTTGTTGAGAATTTTTGCATCCATGTTCATTGGGGATATTGGTCTGTAATTCTCCTTTTTAAGTGGGGTCTTTGTCTGGGATCAGGGTAATGCTGGCTTAATACAATGAGTTTGGAGGTTTTCCTTCCATTTTTGTTTTTGTAACAGTTTCAGAATAGGTATTTATTCTTCTTTGGTAGAATCCTCCCCAGAAAGCCATCTGGCCCTGGACTACTGTTTGTTGGGAGGTTTTTAATTACTGATTCAATTTATTTGCTGGTTATTGTATGTTCAGATTTTCTATTTCTTCTTGTTTCAGTTTTGGTAGTTTATATGTTTCTAGGAATTTCCATCTTTACCTAATTTGTTGGCATATAATTGCCCATAATATTCTCTTATAATTATATTTCTTTGATGTTGGTTGTGCTCTCTTACACTTATGATTTTTTAATTTGGGTCTTTTTCTTTTTTATAAGTCTGGCTAGGGGTTAACCAATCTTGTTAATTCTTTCCAAGAACTAGCTCCTAGTTTTAATGATCTGTTCCCCTGGGTTTGTTTGTTTGTTTGTTTGTTTGTTTTCTGTATCATTGATTTCTGCCCTGATCTTTATTATTTCTCTTATCCTGCTTTATTTAGGCTTTATTTGCTCTTCTTTTTCTAGCTTCTTTAGGTGTAGGGTTAGATTGTGTATTTGAGACTTTTCTTCCTTCTTGAGGAAGGCCTGTATTCTGTATTGCTCTATATTTCCTTCTTAGGACTGCCTTTGCTGCATCCCAAAGGTTTTGAACTGTTACGTTTTTATTTTCATTTGCTTTCATGTGCTTTTTAAATTCTTAATTTCCTTGTTGACCCATTTATTCTTTAGTAGGATGTTTTTTAACCTCCATATATTTGTGGTTCTTCCAAATTTTTTCTTACAGTAGACTTCAAGTTTTATAGCATTGTGGTCTGACAGTATGCATGGTATGATCACAATATTTTTTGTACCACTTGAGTCCTGATTTGTAACTTAGTATGTAATCTATTTTGGAGAATGTTCTATGTGCACGTGAAAAGAATGTGTATTCTGCTGCTCTGGGATGAAATGCTCTGAATATATCTGTTAGGTCCATCTGGTCCAGAGTGTCTTTCAAAGCCCTTGTTTCCTTGTTGATCTTCTACTTAGATGATCTGTCCATTGTTGTGAATGGGATGTTAAAGTCCCCTACTATTATTGTATTATTGTCAGTTGAGTTTAAGTTTGTTATTACCTGATTTATGTTTGACTGCTCCCAAGTTAGGGGCATAAATATTTACAATTGTTAGATCTTCTTATTGGATAGACACCCCCCCCCCCTTATTATGATATACTGTCCTTCATCTCTTGTTACATTCTTTGGTTTAAAATCTAGTTTGTCTGATATAAGGATGGCTACTCCAGCTTTCTTTTGATGTCCAATAACATAATATAAATGGTTTTCCACCCCCTCACTTTCAATCTGGAGGGGTTTGGGGTTTAAAATGAGTCTCTTGTATGCAACATATTGATGGGTCTTATTTTTTTTAATCCATTCTGATACCCTGACTTTTGGATGGAGCACTTAGTCCATTTACATTCAGAGTAATTATTGAAAGATATGAATTTAGTGCCATTGTTTTACCTGTAAAGTTGCTGTTCCTGTAGATTGTCTCTGTGCCTTTCTGGTTTTTTTTTTTACTTTTGGTCTGTCTTTATGCTCAAAGGGTCCTCTTTAAAATTTCTTGAAGGGCTGGTTTAACATTCATGAATTCCTTCAGTTTTTATTTGTCTTGGAAACAATATCTTCTTTTCGGAATGAAAGCCTTGAAAGATAAAGTATTCCTGGCTGCATATTTTTCCCATTTAGCACATTGAATATATTATGCCAGTCTTTTCTGGCCTGCGAGGTCTCTGTGGACAGGTCTGCTGCCAGCCTTTTGTGTCTACCCTTACAGTAAGGACATCTTGTCCCAAGCTGCTTTCAGGATTTTCTTTTTATCTTTGTAATTTGTAAGTTTCACTATACTATGTCATGGCAGTGACCTATTTTTGGTGATTTTGTGGGGAGTTCTCAGTGCTTCTTGGACTTGAAAGCCTTTTTCCTTCCTCAGATTAGAGAAATTCTCAGCTATAATTTGTTCAAATAAACCTCCCGCCTTTTTTTTTCCTGCTCTTTTTCTCCTGGGACTCATATTATATGGATATTATTTTGCTTTATGGAACCACTGAGTTCCCTAAGTCTCCCTTCATGAGCTAATATTTTTCTTTCCCTTTTCTTTTAAGCTTCGTTATTTTCCAAATTTTCTCTTCTATATCACTGCTTCACTCTTCTGCTTCATTCATCCTCATTTTTATGGACTCCGCTTGGGATTGCATCTCTGTTATAGCATTTTTAATTTTACTTGATTAGATTTTAGTTCTTTTATCTCTAGAGTAAGGGATTCTCTAGTGTCTTCTATGCTTTTTTCAAGCCCAGGTAGTATCTTTATAACTGTTGTTTTAAATTCTGGTTCAGACATCTTACTTATATCCATATTGATGAAATCCCTGGCTGTGAAGAACTACCTCCTGTTCTTCCTTTTGGGGTGAATTTCTCTGTCTTGTCATTTTGTTCAGAAAAGAAAAAAAGAAAACAACAGTAAAACAAAACTAGATCCTCAATGTGTTTGGTCTGCTTGTTAAAATAAACTAGATCCCAAAATAAGAAAAAAAGAAAAAATATATATGTATAAAAATAAAATAAAATACAATGAGAGGAAATAATTTTAAAAATTTTAAATTTTAAAAATATAAACTATATATAAAAATAAAAGTTAAGAAAGAATTTTTTTAAGAAAAGGGTTCAGGTTTTTTTTTTAAGATTTTATTTATTTATTTGACAGAGAGAGATCACAAGTAGGCAGAGAGCAGGCAGAGAGAGAAGGGGAAGCAGGCTCCCCGCTGAGAAGAGAGCCCGATGTGGGGCACGATCCCAGGACCCTGGGATCATGACCTGAGCTGAAGGCAGAGGCTTTAACCCACTGAGCCACCCAGGTGCCCCAAGAAAGAATTCTAAAAAGAATTGAAAAAATAAAATAACTGAAAAAAAATAATAAAAGACTAAAGAATAAAAGTACACAGGAGCCTAGATACTATTCCCTCCCCTGCCAAGCTGAAGCTTTGCAGTCCTCTATGATCAGTAAACTTGGTGAGAGCAAGTTGTTTGTGCTGGTCTTCTGATGGAGAAGTCAGCTGCCCTGATTCTTAGGTGGATTTGCTCTAGTGATAATGCGCCTCCATGGCACAGGGAGGCAGGACTTGGTGTAAGCAGCTCTAGACTCCACCAGGTGGCACTGTTTTGTTCCCTGAAGGCTTTCAGCGCTGATGCCCGGGGTGAGCATGCTGGAGCAACCTCCCGCCCACTTCTAGGCAGGAGCTGAAACTTTGCACGTTGCACTCTTCAGTGAGCTCTCACAGAAGAGCAATCAATCACTCTTGTCTTCCCATTTTCCATTAGAACACTGTTCACCCTGCCCGTGTCCAAGCTTTTTATCTCAGGCACATGACCAAGTTTCAGAACTCCAAATTTTAGAGACTCCCATGGTGCAGACACGCGCTGTTCCTCCCTCGGAGCGTCTCCCCACACTTCTGCCTTTTGCTAGACACCTCCCAGGAAAGCAGCCACATGACCATGCAGCAGTTTGCAGTTATGGCAACACAGAGCAGAAAACCAACACCTAGACTCGCTGTTTTCAGCTGGCTTCCCTGTTCCTATGCCTGGGAACCATGCCACACTTAGGTGCCACCCCTTCTTCTTGTGACCCTGGGGATCCTCAGGCTACCATGTCACTCCTGGGCTTCTGCCTCACTTTACCCCCTGAACACCTTTAAGCCAGGCATGTCCCCCGCTGTAGCAGACTTCTAAAAGTTCTGATTTTGCACTCCATGGCTTATAACACTTTGCAGTAGCCTCCTTAAGCTCATAGACTTGCAGCATTTGTTTTGTCAGACCTCTGATTGATCTCTCGGGTGTTCAGAATGATATTTTTTTCCCAGAATGATTTGATAACTATGTAGTTGTATTTGAGGGATGAGACAAACTTAGGGTTCCCCTACTCCTCCACCATTTTAACTCCTTCTGCCCATTTTTAGATAGGATTATTTGGGTTTTTTTTTTTTTTTTTTTTGGTGTTGAGTTGTATAAGCTCTTTATATATTTAGGTATTAACCCTTTCCCAGCTGTATCATTTGCAAATATCTTCTCTCATTCAGTAGATTGTCTTTTTGTTTTGTTGATGGTTTCAATCATTGTGCAAAAGCTTTTTATTTTGGTGTAGTCCCAATAGTTCATTTTGCTTTTGCTTCTCTTGGCCAAGAAGACATATTTAGAAAAATGTTTCTACAGACAATGTCAGAGAAATTATTACCTACATTTTCTTCTGTGGGTTTTATGGTTTTAGGTCACACATTTAGGTCTTTAATCCATTTTGAGTTTGTGTGTGTGTGGAGGGTGTAAGACAGCGGTTCAGTTTCATTCTTTTGCATGTAGCTGTCCAGTTTTCCCAGCACCATTTTTTGAAGAGACTGTCTTTTCCCTACTATATAAAGAATTCCCTTATTTTTTAAGCCTGAATAATATTCCATTTGTATGTATATACCACATTTTGTTTATCTGTTCATCCATTAATGGACACTTGGGTTGCTTCTTTTTTTCTTGTATTCACAAGTAGGTATGAATATTTAATATTTTAATCTAAAAAATTTGAGACCTATGTAGATAATGATTAATTGCTATGTATTCCCATGTGATGTAATGGTTTCATTGCCCCTATCTGCATTTGTATGATTTTCAACAAATTACTTTGTTGCAAGCTGATGAGAAAAGATGAGAGGAGGAATTAATATGTAAATGATGCATCAATGTCAAGTGAAGACTAATTTCCTGGTGACTGACTGTACTAACCATGATTTTGTAAATGTCCCAATAGAAGAAAATAGTGGGAGAATTGGCTGTTAGTGCCCATGATAGCACAGGCACATGGAACTCCCGGTAGGCCATTGGTGCCTAAACTATGGGGTAAGCAGCTGAGCAGTCAAAGAACAGCATCTCGCACTAAATGTCAATTTGCATTTTATTAGTTTTGTGCTTTTGTATTTGATTTGTAAATTTGTTTTTGTTTTACAGTTGAATAAGAGCTCAAAGGATAAAAAGTTGATATCCAACTTTATGTTTCCACATCAAAAAGGGGGGATGGAGACATGAGATGTTTCCTCCAGGATTAGGTTATTGACGACTAGCAACCAGAAGATAAATGGAGGTGGCTGTACTGAAAATTTGGATTTGAAGAATGAGAATCTGGAATTGGGAAGTGGCAGCACATAAGGAGACTATGAAAAGAGTAAAAAGAATGTCAGTTTCTGGTGAGATGTGGAAAGAGAGTAGGACACCAGGATGACTTCTGAGTTTGGATACCTGAGGGACTGTCAGAAATAGGAGAGTCCAAAGAGGGGACTAATTTGAGAGAAGAGATTAGCTGGGTTTTAGATCTGTTGAATTTGAGGTGTTTGCCAGAAATTCAGCTGAAGATGTTCAGTGATCAGTAAAGCTTTCAGAGTCTGTATCCATCTTCTAAGCTATGGATTCAGTGAAACTTGAGCAGTTCTTTCTCAACACCTACTGGTGCTTCTCTTATAGAATTAAGATCAAACTTTCCACTTTTCCTCTTTAATTAGCTGTTGACCCAGGGACTTTCTTCAAATGACTACCTCAAGTAGGGCACATCATCCAAAGCCAAAAGGGACAAGTTTGATAAATTGGACTGTTAAAAAAAAAAAAACAAAAAGGGGCGCCTGGGTGGCTCAGTCATTAAGCGTCTGCCTTGGGCCCAGGTCAGATCCCAGGGGCCTGGGATCAAGCCCCGCATCGGGCTCCCTGCTCGGCTTCTCCCGCTGTTCCCTCTCTCGCTGTGTTTCTGTCAAATAAATAAAATCTTTAAAAAAAACAAAAAAACAAAAAAAACAAAAAAACTTCTGTTCAGCAAAAAATGTCAAAACACCAAAAACAAACTGGGAAGGCCTATTTAAAAAATATATGTATATATATTTTGTATATTTATTATATATATTTATTTATATTTTTATATATTTATTATATATATTTATATTTAAGAGAGTGTGTGTGAGCTGGGGCAGGAAGGGGAGAGGGAGAGGGAGAAGGAGAGAAGCAAACTCCATACTGAGCTCGGAGTCCGACATGGGGCTTGATCTCACAACACTGAGATCATAACCTGAGATGAAACCAAGAGTTGGAAGCCTAACCAACTGAGCCAGATAGGTGCTCCAGAAAGTCTATTTCTAGAAAAAACATGTTATACTGAAATAATTTCAAATTTACAGAAAAGTTGCAACAGTAGTACAAAACTGTGTGCCTTAACCCAGATTCCCAGGTTAACAGTTTACACACATGTTTATTCATATATACTCTATATGTATATTATTATATATATATAATATATATTATATATAATATAGTATATTATACATACTTTATACATATATGTATATTATTCACATATACTCTAAGCATTTGAGAGTAAGACACAAACATGCTATATCATTTACCCTTCATACTTTGACCCATATTCCCTAAAAACTGGGACCTTCCACATAACCACAGGTCAACCATCAGTTAACAATGATACATTATTGTATATGGATCATCTAATCCACATTCAAGATTTTCCTATTGTCCCAATAGGAAAATTTTTATAAGTTCAGCATCCAGATCAGAATAATGCTTTTCATTTAGTTGTGACATCTCTTTGATCTCCTTCAATTTGGACCAGTTCCTCAGACTTTCCTTGATTTTTCTGACCTTGACCCTTTTGGATATTATAGGTCAATTACTTTGTAGAATGTCTCTCACTGCTTGAATTTGCCTGATATTTCTTTATGATTAGGTTCAGGTCATGTATCTTTGGCAGAACTATTCTAGAAGTGATCCTGTGATCTCAGTGCATCATATCAAGAGCCATGTGCTCTCTAGGGGTACCTGGGTGACTCAGTCAGTTGAGCATCCAACTCTTGGTTTTAGCTCAGGTCATGATCTCAGGGTCATGAGATGGGGCCCTGTGTAGGGCTCCACACTCAGCGGAGAGTCTGCCTGAGATTCTCTTTCCCTTTGTTCCTCTCTCCATTCACATACTCTCTCCCTCTCTCTCTCCAATCAATCAGTCAACCAATCAATCTAAAAAGAGGTGGCATGGGCTCTCAATTTGTTCCCTAGAAACTGATACAATTTAAATTTTTTAAAAAAGATTTTATCTAGTTGAGAGAGAGCATAAGAGAGAGCAAGGAGGAGAGTAAAGGGAGGGGGAGAGGGAGAAGCAGACTCCCCATTGAGCAGTGAGCCCTGTACGGTACTCCATCCCAGAACCCTGGGATCATGACGTAAGCAGAAGGCAGACACTTACCAAACTGAGCCACCCAGGAGCCCTGATATAGTTTTAATTTTTATCATTGGTTAAGATGATGTCTATTGGATTTCTCCACTGTAAAAATAAGTAGTTTTTTCCTTATTGATAAACAGTGTTAGTTGGCATTCTACTAAAAAGTAGGCTTTCCGGGGGTGCCTGGGTGGCTCAGTGGGTTAAAGCCTCTGCCTTCAGCTCAGGTCATGATATCAGGGTCCTGGGATCAAACCCCACATCAGGCTCTCTGCTCAACAGGGAGCCTGCTTCCCCCTCTCTCTCTGCCCGCCTCTCTCCCTACTTGGGATTTCTTTCTCTCAGATAGATAGATAAGTAAGTAAGTAAATAAATTTGTTTTTAAAAGTAGGCTTTCCCTTCTCTCCTATTTATTTATGTATTTATTCATTCATTCAATATATCACAATTCAATGTGAGGTATAGATTGGAACATGGATAGTGCCTAGCTGTGCCGCATGATGCTCTGGAGACAAGGGTGGGGCAGAGTCATAGAGGAATATCACACCCAGCCCTCGGATTACTATAGATGGTGATGCCCACAGGCTTAGGGAGGGAAGCCAGAAGGGAAACAGGAGGAGGAGCAGGTTCAAGGAAGTGGCAGTGAGCCAGACTTTGTAGGTTATTCTCCAAATATCCATTCTACCCTTCTATTTATAGTAACAACCCCCCTCCCATATTTTATCTGGGAGCATGTAAGTTTAGGTGAGTAGAAATATGATATCTGCAACTTCTGAGTCATGCTTTTAAAAAAAGAGAAGCACACCCTCCTTTTATTTCCCTATTCCTGCAGGTAAGGATATGGAAATGGTTGTGAGCCATCTTTGACAAAACAGATAATTGGCTACAGGAGTTATATTGAGCCTGGCTGGGAAACCTAGGCTAGAAATATCACTTTAGGAGGATTTGGATTTTGGTAGTAGTTAGTGTGTATCCAGGAGTAGAGAAGATCATCCAGGGAGGGTGAGGAAAACAACTAAAACATTTATCAAGGGCTTCCTATGTGCCTAGAACTGTTCTAATAGGTTTAGTTGTATTAATTCATTTAACCTCATGCTGCCTGTGAGGTTGGGTGGCAGAACACTGCCAGTTGTCCCCCAATATCCATTCTTTCCTCCTTTATTGGTAACAGAATTCCCAAGTGTGAGCTGGCCATGTGGCTGACGGACTAGAATAAGGACCATACTTCTCAGGTTTCCTTGCCACCTGGAATTGCCACGTGACATGTTCTAGCCAACAGTGTGCAAGTAGAAGGGTTGGGGTGTGTCTTAAAGGTTGAGGATATACTTTTGCTCTTTCTTCTTCCTGTTAGTTGGAATGTGGATGTATTGGGTGGCCATCTTGAACCTTGATGTGGAAGCCATGTGTGGAGTACTGTTGATGTAAACTCAGGCCTCTGCTGGTTGCCTATCTTCCGTACTTGCCATGGACCACCTGTTTTTAGATGAGAGGAAAATAAAGGGCTATCTTCTTTACTATTATTTTATTATTGCTACTTTGTTACTAGCAGTAGAATCTGATTGTATGGATAGCTGCTAACACTATCCCCATTTTAGATGGTGAAGTACAAAGAGGCTAGGATTTAAGTGGCAGATCTCAGACCTGGATCCAAGCACTGGGCTTCTGAGCCTGCCAGCATAGTCTGACACTGCTGCAGGGGAAGAACCCAGCACATATTTACTTCACTCTTGATGTAAAAGACTTCTTCACACTAGCTTTCACACTGTCCTCTAAGTGCCCTCCTTATAGTCCCACTTCCCCCTCCTCCGTTGTGTTTCCCCGACACCAATGCTCAGGCCTGACTGCTCCTACTCCTGTGCTGGGTACTGCAGCTCCGTCCACCACTGCTACTTAGCCTTCAGTTCTCTTGGTGCTCGTTCCCGAGGCTCATGGCACTTACTGGGCCGCAGGTGCAGGGGCTCCTACTTCTCACTCTTGTAGAATTTGCTGAGCTTGTCTTTCTGGGTCTGGTTAATGATGGTAGGAACACCAGCGAGGAATTTGCTCTAGAAGCTTGGAGAGCTTGGAAACTTAGCCAGAAACTTAGTTGGTCACTTAGCCGACTCGCAGCTCGATAGCACCCCCTTCAGGTCTTGTAGCTGTTTAAGCAGCAACTCCTTGTCTCGAGGGCTCGACTGCAAAAGCAGCCTCTGCCGCCACCTGCTGAGAGGGAAAGAGGACACCAGGCTCGTTATAGAAAGATTGGCCACCATGTTGGTGCCTGTTCATTCTTTTTCCCCTAATGGCTTTCCTGACTTGCACACCTTTGTTAATGCTTTCTTTCTTTGGTTGGACCAAGGTCTCCCATTTTTACCTGTTAAGATTCCATCCATCCTTCAAAGATCCAGTTCTCTCCTTTCATATCCCTTCAACCAATGTCTTCTTTTATGAATTTAATCATTTTTACCCAATATTTATTGAGAATTGTTATGTGCTAGACACTGGGGATTCTCCAGTGCACAAAACAGATCGGCAGGTAGTTGTAAGCTACTGCATTTGTCTTTGGGTTTGCTACAGCTATAGCTTTCCAAGTAAAAAAACAAAACAAAACACCTTAGTGTAACTGACATAACACACAAATACACACATACGTAATGATTTAAGAAATATTTGCCTTTATCATATGTAATCACTCTGATAATTTAAACTCCATTTCATTTCAATCAGCAGATGCCCACTGAATTGATTGTAAAGTCTATTAATAGGTTGGAACATTCAGGTTTGAAAAGTATTTTTTTCCTTTTTTTCATTTAGTCATCTGTACATCTCCTAGCATTGCAGTGTGCTGGCACAGCTCTGGCCTTGAGCTAAAGAAAAGGAAGAGCCCCTTCCTCAAGGTGATCAGGCCAGGGAAAATAATACAGCTTGAGGGACACCTGGGTGGCTCAGTGGGTTAAGCCTCTGCCTTTAGCTCAGGTCATGATCTCAGGGTCCTGGGATCGAGCCCTGCATTGGGCTCTCTGCTCAACAGGGAGCCTGCTTCCTCCTCTCCCTCTGCCTGCCTCTCTGCCTACTTGTGATCTCTGGCAAACAAAAAAAAAATTTTTTAAAAATAATAAACAGCTTGAGAGCCAATGGCTGTACATAGCACACTATTGGCTATCGTGTGCTTTGGGCAGATGTGCACATTGGTAGCTCCATAAATGTTAATGGAATTAGATCAAACTGCAGCATAGGCATTAGAATTATAAAAATAAATTAGAATAATGACTTTCTCAACAGCAGAATCTTAGCAGCTCATAGATCTACTGTGAAGCAAAGCTTGAATCAAAGTCCTGATTCTCTAACACATTGCTAATAAGAGTCAATCCTGGATATGTACTTTTTAACTCCTTTCTCTAGACACAAAGTATGGTGGAGTTAGTTGTGTTTAGAAAAGGTGACAATGACTTGGGCTTACCCCAGCACTGATGACTGAAAGACATACTTAGAACATTTCTCATTTCTTTCCCCAAAGCCTGTCAGGGTTATCACCCTCACTTTGTGGCAGGCAAGATGCCCCCTAAAGTTGTTCTTTCTCCATCTGCGAATCAAACCAATCAAAACCAAGCTTGGTATAGAAACATCCATCCTAATCCTTTCTCCTGGGTCTTCCAGTCTCAGGTTGACCCTCACCTACCTTTGGACTCTTCTCCTCGCCTTGCTTCTGGGCTTTGCCCCACCACTTGGACAGAGACCTCTTCTTACCTGTTAGTTCCCATCAGCATATGAAAACATTGAAAGGGAAGAGGCAAAACCTCCCTTCATCCTATATCCCCATCTACCTACTCTCCATTTCTCTTATTTATCCTTGTCAGACATTTTGAGAACATGCTCTCTGCCTTCTCACCTCCCATTCACTCCTCTGATGACAGTGAACTGTCTTCTGCCGCCATCATTCACTAAAACTGCTCTCTGCAAAGGGCCCATCGACCCTCTTGTCAAATTCAGAGAACAAATTTCTTATCCTACATGCACTTATCTCAATATCTAACACTGCCGACCACTCCCTCTTAGGGGCCTTGGCTTCCATAATGGAATGCCTTCTTTGTTTTCTTCTGCCTTTAGTTGCTCCTTTTCAGGTTCCATCTTCTCTGCCTGTTCCTTGAATGCTGATCTCCAGAGTCTTAACCTAAGCCCTCTCCCAGCCTCTTTTTATTCTAGTCTCTCAGGGTGATGTTGACTAGCCAAGCCAAATGTCCGAGCCACTGAAAAACACTTCCCTTGCTACACTCCAATATCTGACCTGCTCATTGATTCCTATCTGTGGCGGCCTCTCCACCTTGACAGATCTCCCTCTTCCCAGTTTTTATTCATGCGTGTCCATTGTTCATTTTCTTAAGAATGACTTTTCTAATGGGTGCCTGGATGGCTCACTCGGTCAAGCATCTGCCTTCGGCTCAGGTCATGATCCTGGGGTCCTGGGATTGAGCCCCACATCAGGCTCCCTGCTCAAATATTTTAACAATAATTACATTATTCTGAAGGTTTTGTGAAATTACTTTTTGGAGCAATTTCTTTTAGGCCAAATTAATTATTGATCAGTTATCTACATAGAATACCTTTTTCATTTGCACTGTAATATTATTTCCATTAAGATAAACTTTTAATTAACAAAATATTTTTGTTCACATAAAATTTTAGTGATTATAGCTTCTGCCTTTGCATATTTTCTGATATTTTATTTTCCCCAGGTTATGCTTATATATATGTGTGTGTGTGTGTGTGTGTATATATATATACATATATATATATATATAAATCTTATCATGTAATATTCTACTAGTAATACTCTGCATGCAATCTCTACCCCCAGTGTGGGGCTCAAGTGCAGGACCCTGAGATCAAGAGTGATATGCTATACTGACTGAGCCAGCCAAGCACCCCTCTCTATGAATTGGATAAAAGATGGAACAGTGAATCCACAAGAAAATGGTGCCCACTTACTAATGCCATTGCTGTTCGATTTGATTCCTGTGTTCGTGTCCATGGATTTGGTGAAGTAAGGTTATGAAAGGTGAACGCAAAAAATCTTTTGTGGGGGGGAATCAAAACACAGTGAACACTGTTGGGGATCAAACACTACATAATTATTGGGATAGCGTTTTGGAAGATGATGTTAGAATGTAGTGGCTTCAGTAAGCAAATGGAAAAAATGTTCTCCACCAGTGAATTTGATGAGCACAGTCCACAGGCAAAGGTCACCAGAGGAGAGGAGAAGAGTCAGATCCTTCCACCCTTTCATTGTCATTATCCGTTTTCCCTGCTAAATAAATATCCATAGACACCTCAGTAACATTTTCCCTATAGTTGGTGCAGTTTTTGCTGGACGGTGAAAATTCGTGAAAGGAATCATCAACATCTGCTTAATGATTGAAAAATTGCGTTAAGCAGCAATAATATACACTTGCAATCACATTCTTCGGTCATCTATAAAGGATTATTACATGAATAAAATGCCAACATCCCTGAACTGGGAACTTGGTAGCTTGTGCTACTTGCACAGGTGTTGGAAAGGCGTGAGAGCCAGCGTGAACCAACTCTGCGGGAGCGGAACCTGAATACCGTGTGAAGAGAGCACTCACAGCACAGACGGTCGCACACCCTCGGCGCGCTCGGACCCCGAGCCCGTCGCACGGCAAACAGTGCGATCAAGCGCTAGAGGCGAGTTCTCCAGCACCAGGTTGGTTCACCGAATACAGTCCGCGTGGCCGCCGATAGCCTCCAGCTGCGTGCCCCAATACCGCCCTCAGGCGCCCCTTACTCACCGCCCCGCTGGCTAGCACTCAAGATGGTCACTGCAACGATAATAATGAATCCTTAAACGGCGTACGGGTCTTTTGCAGGCGGCCCTGACGCCTGCAGGCCCTTCGTGACCCCTGCACTTGGCGAGTCTCGCAGCGGACCCTGGGCTCCCGGATCGCCACCCCACACACGCCCCAAGCCGCGCGTCTCGGAGGCCTCCGCCCCTGTCAACCCCGCCTCCCGGATCCCGCACCCTGCGCGGACCTTCGCGGCCTCCGGACCTCTCCACGCCCCTCCCCGCGACCCTGCCCCTCGGATCCCCAGCCAGGTTCCTGCTCCCTCCGCGCCCCACTGCCCGGCAGCGTGGGGCGGGCGGGGCGGCGCGGGGGGCGGGGTTTTCTGGCATTTAATGGGCGCCGCGAACGCTGCGATCCCGGGCTCGGAGGCCGGAAACGTTGCTGCCGAGCCCCATGGCAGCCCGCGCCGCGGCCCTTCCTCGCCGTCTGCTGAGGCCGCGCAGCTAGCGCGGAGTTGGCCAAGTGGGGCCAGGGGGACCCGCGCTGCTTCGTGTGGGTGCGGGATGATGGAACCAACGGGAACAACTGGCACTGGTGAGGCCGGGCGGGGGCGGGGGCCGGGGCCCGGGCTGGGGCCGGGGCTTTCGGGCCTCCTCCTTGCCGAGCGGCGGGCGGGACGGTGGGTTCCCTTTGCGAGCAGCCGGCTCCCCCGTACGCGGCGGGGTGCGGTGGCCCGGCCTCTCGGGCGCCTCCGGGTCGCGCAGCTCCCTCTGTGGGGAGGGCCTGCACAGGTGCAGAGGATTCTGTCCTCCACGAGCTGCTCAAAGAGCGGCGGGGATTAGCCTCAGCTGAGTCTGGAGACTGGGGTGGGTGCCTCTCTGCATTGGCTGTGGGATTTCAGTTTCCTCGTTTTCAAAGTTGTTTTGGGCCCCATGAATGGTATCTTCCTGGCCTCTTTAACTTTGCCGGTCTGTGATCTTAAGAGCTTCCCTCCCCCACCCCTCTTGATGTTTCTGGAAGTTAAAAGGAGCTTGTGTGTGTGTTGGGGGGGTGGGGGTTGGTTGGTTTGTAGTGGACAGAACTGGAACTTGGATCTCAGCTGTTCATCCAACATGAGGGGCCCCTGGTGAGCCTTGCCTTCGTTCTAGGAAGTTTGAACAGTTGCGCATCCTCTTTGTACGTCCTCTGGGACATGGGCCGATTTCTGTCTCCTTGGCTCCCTCAGGGTTTTGGGAAATGATGTGGCATCACTGGGGTACCCTGTGGTACCTCAAGGCCATCAAGCTGAGGTTGAGGCAGGTTCAGTAAGGCCGTCAGCCTGTGACTGGCTTATTGACGGAGACCTGGCCTTTCCTTTCCCCACATTGTTACCAGGAACGCACCAGGCACTTTTCTCACCTCATTTCCACTCGCTAAAATGGGAACATTTATTTGGGAGGATTGCATGAGATAATATATGCACTTGATGATTTGTCTATTGATTAAAACTATTTCAGTCATTACTACCTTTTTGTATGTCCCAGGCTTTGCCCATCCATTTCCAGTGGGTGAGATTGCAACGTCCCCCTTCCCCCAGAATAAGTCAGGGTTTTTAAGACAAAACACTACTTTACATAGTGGATAATAATATCTTAAGGAGTGGAGCAGGAATATTAAAAGATATTTGGTAGAAATCTGGTTGAACTTTGAGGGCGGCATTCTCAAGGCTCTCTGAGAGGGAATGGGCTGATCTGGGCTGGTCCCAGGCATTCCCCTGATGCCCCAGCCTGGGCATGTGGCTCCCAGCTGGGGCCTCTATTCATGGCTCTGCCTTTCTGGTCCCCAGCAGGGCAGAGCAGGATGCCACCAGCTGGTCCAAGGGGAAGCTCCGTGACCTCCTGGTGGGCATCATCGTGGAGAATGAGGCTGTCGGTGGTGAGATGAGTGAGCTGAAGCAAGTGGAAGGTGAGGCTTCTTGTAGTAGTCACAAAAGAAAACTGATTTTCTTCTATGAGTGGAACATCAGGCTGAGCTGAAAAGGAAACAGGGGGGCTCAGGGCATAGGTAGGGGCTGGAGGCAGCCTTGAGGTGGAGTGGGCTCATGTATTATTCATTCATTCATTCACTAGATATTTTTAGAACTCCTGATAGGGACCTAGCACTCACTGGCCCCCGAATTTGGTGTGTGTGTGTGGTTTCAGATACCCTTTGGTCATGAAGAGTGCCTTGTCCGGCAAGCTGGGGCGCTTCCCTTTCTCCCAGCATTGCTCAGAGCCTTTGATTTCAGCAGCACTCTTGTCTGCCAGGCATCTGTGAGCCCTAGAGTTTTCTGGAGCTGCTGGAGCGCTCTTCCTCGAGACAGCAGCCTGCTGACTCTTGTGGGTCCTTGTCCTGAGTGAGACCACCTGTCTCTAGCCTGTAGAAATTGGAGGTCCCTCCTTTGAACTGTCTCCCTTCCTGCTTCATTTTCCCCCAAAGCACTGATATTTGGTATCTTTATATGGTTACTTAAATATATTATTATTGTGGTTCCCCTCTTACCCCCATTCCTCAGGGCAGGGATTTTTTTAAATACCAGCTTTATTGAGATCTGATTCACATAGCATACAGCTCACCCGTTTAAAGTGTACAATTCAGTGGTTTTTGGTACACTCACGGAGTTGTGCGACCATCACTACAATCAGTTTGAGAACATTTTCAGCACTCACAGAAACCCTGTACCCATTACCAGCCACTCCGCAGTCTTCGGCAACCACTTAATCTGTTTTCTATTTCTATGGTTGGATTTGCCCATTTCTATCTATCTCTTGCCTGTTTCTATCTATCTCTTTAGATGGATTTGCCTACTCTGGACTTTTCATATGAATGGACTCAGAGTATGTGGTCTTTTGTGACTAGTTCCTTTTTTAAAAGTTTTAATTCCGGTGTAGTTAACATAAGTGTTAAATTAGTTTCAAGTCTAGAATACTGTGATTCAACAATTCCATACATGAGTGCTGATCATAACAGTACTATTTAATCCCCTTTGTTTCATCCATCCTCCAAGTCTTCTACCTCATGGTTCGTTATTTTGTTCTTTAGAGTTAAGAGTCTGTTTTTTGGCTTGTCTCCTTTTTTTTTTTTTTTTTTTTGCCCCTTTGTTCATTTGTTTTGTTTCTTAAATTCTACATATGAGTGAAATCATACAGTATTTGTCTTTCTCTGATTTATTTAGCTTAGCATTATACTCTAGCTCTATCCACATCATTGAAAATGGAAAATTCAATTTTTTTTAAAAGATTTTATTTATTTGACAGAGACAGGGAATGCAAGCAGGGGGAGTGGGAGAGGGAGAAGCAGGCTTCCTGCCAATGCGGTGCTTGATTCCAGGATGCTGGGATCATGACCTGAGCCAAAGGCAGACACTTAATGACTGAACCACCTAGGTGCCCAATTTCATTCTTCTTAATGGCTGAGTAATACTCCATTCTATATGTGTCACATCTTCTCTATCCATTTACCTGTCAATGGGCACTTGGGCTCCTTCCATAGTTTGGCTATTGTAAATAATGCTGCAGTAAATGTAGGGGTGCATATATCCTTCTGAATTAGTGTTTTCATATTTTAGGTAAATAGCCAGTGGTGTGATTACTGGATCCTAGGGTAGTTTTATGTTTAATTTGTTGAAGAACCTCCATACTGTTTTCCACAATAGCTATACCAGTTTGCATTCCCACCAACAGTCTAAGAGGGTTCCCATTTCTCTACAGTCTCACCAACAATTGTTGTTGTGTTTTTGATTTTAGCCATTTTGGTTGGTGTGAGGTGATATCTCCTTGCAGTTTTGATTTGTTTCCTTGATGATGAGTGATGTTGAGCATCTTTTCATGTGTGTTGGCCATCTCTGTGTCTTCTTTGGAGAAATGTCTGTTCATGTCTTGTGTCCATTTTTTAAAATTATATTTTAAAAAAGATTTTATTTGAGGGGCGCCTGGGTGGCTCAGTCGTTAAGCGTCTGCCTTCGGCTCAGGTCATGATCCCAGGGTCCTGGGATCGAGCCCCACATCGGGCTCCTTGCTCGGCAAGAAGCCTGCTTCTCCCACTACCATTCCCTCTGCTTGTGTTCCCTCTCTCGCTGTGTTTCTCTCTGTCAAATAAATAAAATCTTTAAAAAAAAAAAAAAGATTTTATTTGAGAGAGTGTGAGTGCACAAGTAGGGGGAAGGGCAGAGGGATAGGGACAAACAGACTCCCTGCTGAGCAGAGCCTGACATGGGGTTTGATCTCAGGACCC
>CM053610.1:65875966-65892915 GCA_028646535.1 Procyon lotor
CTGAAATCAGATGCTTAACCAACTGAGCCCCCTCAGGCACCCATGTCTTCTACCCATTTTTAATTGGATTATTTATTTTTTTGGTGTTGAGTTGTAGTAGTTTTTTTTTTTTTTTTAAACTAATTTAAGTAAGCTCTAAACCCTTATTTAAGTAACTCTAAACATGGGCCTCGAACTCATGACCTCAAGATCACAAGTCGCAGGGCTACAACTGAGCCAGCCAGACACCCCTATATAAGTTCTTCATATATTTCGAATAGTAACCCTTTATCAGAGATGTCATTTGCAAATATCCTCTCCCAGTTAGTAGGTTGTCTTTTAGTTTTGTTGATTATTTCCTTTGCTGTGCCGAAGCTTTTTATTTGGACATGGTCCCCTTTTTTTTGAGCACACACACCTGGGGAGGGGCAGAGGGAACGGAAGAGAGACAGTCCTGAGCAGGCTCCACACCCAGCACAGAGCCTGAGACGGGGCTCAATCCCATGACCCTGGGATCATGACCTGAGCCAAAATCAAGAGTCAGACCCTTACCTCACTGAGCCTTCCAGGCGCCCCTATTTTGATGTAGTCCTAATAGTCTGTTTTTGCTTTTATTTCCCATGCCTCAGGAGACATATCTAGAAAAACGTTACTACGACCTATGGCTGATGTCAGAAATTACTGCCTGTGCTCTTCTAGGATTTTTGTGTTTGAGGTTGCACATTTAGGTGACTGGCTCCTCTCACTTAGCGTAACATTTTCAGGGTTCATCCGTGTTGTAGCACGTTCTATTCCTTTTTATGGTGGAATGAGAATTCTGTTGTACAGATGCAGCACATGTCATTTTATCTGTTCATCAGTTGATGGACATTTGTCTTGTTTACATTCCATAGGTCCTTTGGTCAGGGATGGATTGATTTTTGTTTCCAGGTCCTAATCGCTGTCTGGAATATTGTATTCTTGTTGAAGGAGTAAGTTTCTCCTCCGATGCTTAGTTCCTGGCTGGTCAACAGTCTGTACACAGTAAATAGTTGTTGAAATAATCATGGATGTGAAGACAAAGGTGAAAAGAGGGGGAGAGAGGGAGAGACCTAATTCTAGAAGATCGTACTGAGTTAAAGTTTGGGCCTCTGCTCAGGGGTCCGTTCCTTTCTTGAGGGTTGGGTCGGAGAGTCCCACAGTAAGCTGGCCGTAGGTGTCTGCTGTGTTGGCTGCTTTGCTCGAGCCAGCCTTGAGCCCAGGGAGGTGCTCAGGAAGCATCAAAAGAAGTCCACTTCCTCCTCAGAAGCTTCTGGCTAGGGGTTTGCTCTCAGTTGCTCCCTCATTGTGTGCAACTGGCTGGATAGTAGCAGGGTCTGGCACCTTATACCCCGCCCCACCCCCCCAGACAGGGCTCTGAGGGGCCCAGGGAACCTCATGGTCTTGTGTCTCTTCTCCCTCACCTCAAAGCAGCAACCACTGCCTTTGGAAGGTAACACTGAGCCCCACCAAGGCAGCAGCTAGAGGGCAGGCTGAATAGGGCCTGCCCTGACTGCTTGCTCGTTCTCCTCTAGCAGTGGGTCCCAGAGAGGGCAAGTGGGACCCTCTGGGGAAGAGTCAACATTGTGGTCTTTTTTTTCTTTTTTTTGACTAAATTTTATTTTAATTTTTCCCCATCTTTATTGAGACACAATTGACTTATAACATTGTATAAGGTTAAGGTATACAGCAGGATGATTTTATACACACACACACACACACATTTCATATATATGTATCATATATGATGTATCCATCATATCATATATATATGATATGATGGAAATGATTACCACAGCGAGGTTATTTAACACGTCTCTCCCCTCATACATTACAGTTTTCTGTGTGTGTATGTTGAGAACTTTTCAGATTACTTTCTTAGCAACTTTCCAATATACGGTACAGTGTTGTTCACTGTAGTCATGAGGCCGCACAGGACATCCTCCCAACTTCCTCTCATAACTGGAAGTGCGCACCTTGGTGGCCTCTGACCGCCTTCTGCACCCCAGGCTCCCTGCAGCCACTAGTCTGCTCTCTGTCTCTAGGAGTTTGGTTTTCAAGATTCCACGTACAAATGAGATCATATAATTTTTATCTTTGTCTGACTTCTTTCACGTAGCATAATGCCCTCAAGGTCCATCCCTTTTGTCCCAGATGGCGGGATTTCCTTCCTTTGTATGGCTGAATAATATACTATTGTGTGTGTGTATGTGTGTGTGTGAGCATATTGACCACATTTTCTTTATCCATTCATCCGTCAGTGGACACATAGGTTGTTTCCATGTCTTGGCAGCTATAAATAATGCTGCAGTGAACGTGGGGGTGCAGGAGTGTCTGAGATCGTGATTTTATTAACTTTGGATAAATACCCAGAAGTGGAATTGCTGAAACATGGTAGTTGATTTTTAATTTTTGAGGAACTTCCACACACAGTTTTCCACAGTGACTGCACCGGTTTGCATTCCCAGCCCAGTGGTTCACTGTTCTAACACCTGTTGTCTCTTTTGATCTGGCCGTTCCAGCAGGTGTGGGGCGATACCTCACTGTGACTTCGATCTGTATTTCCCTGATGCTCAGTGGCATTGAGTACTTTCTCATGGACCTGTCATTCCTCTCAATATCTCCTGTCTGTTTAGCTCCTTTGCCCATTTTTAATGGGATTTTTTTTCTGACAAGTTTTGTGAGTTCCATATATATTTTGGGCATTAACTTTTTTTAAAGTTATTAACATACGTATTTGTTTCAGCAGTACAGGTCTGTGATTCATCAGTCTTACACAATTCACAACGCTCACCATAGCACTTACAATCCCTGGTGTCCATCACCCCGCCACCCCCCCGCAACCCCCTTCCAGCAATCCTCAGTTTGTTTCCTGAGGTTAGAGTCTCCCTCTCTGGTTTCATCTTATTTCATTTTCCCCTCCGTTCCCCTATGATCCTCCATCTTGTTTCTCAAATTCCTCATATCAGTGAGATCATATGATAATTGTCTTTCTCTGATTGACTCATTTCGCTTAGCATAATGGGTATTAACTTCTTACCAGATACGGTTTGCAAATACTTTCTCCCATTCTGTAGGTAGCCCTTTCCTTTTGTTGAGTGATTATTTTGTTTGCTGGAGATTTTTAGTTTGATGTAGTCCTACTTGTTTTGCTCTTGTTGCTTGTGCTTTTGGTGTCCTGTCCAAAAATTATTGCCAAGACCAGTGTCGGGGAGCTTTTCTTCTCCTAGGAGTTTTATGGTTTCAGATCTTTAATCCACATTAATTTTTGTAAGTGATACAAGGTAGGGGTCCGGTTTCTTTGTTTTGCATGTGAATATGAAGTTTCTTCAATACCCTTTAATGAAGAGACTACCTTTTACCCACTGAGTATTTTTGCCTCCCTTGTCAAATATTAGTTGGTCATATATGTATGGGTTTATTTCTGGACTCTTGATTCCATTCTCTTGGTCTCTGTGTCTGTTTTTATGTCAATACCATACTGTTTTGATCACTGTAGCTTTGTAGTAAAGTTTGAGATCAGGAATTGTGATGCCTCCAGCTTTGTTGTTTTTTCTTAGGATTGCTTTGGCTGTTTGGGGTGTTTTGTGGTTTCATGAAGATTTTAGAATTGTTCTTTCTGTTAGAAATTCCATTGGCATTTTGATAAGATTGTATGGAATCTATAGATGCTTCTTATTTGCTTTCTTGTGTTAACTTTGGGCTTAGTTTTTTTTTTTTTTTTTCTAACTCTTTGAGACAGAAAGTTAGGTTCTTTATTTAAAATCTTTTTTTTTTTCCCCCTCCTTGATGTATGTGCTCAGGACTACAAACTTCCTGCTTAGAACTGCTTTTGCTGCACCCCATAGGTTTTGGTGTGTTGTGTTTCTATTTTCATTTGTCTCAAGGTATTAAAATTCCCCTTTTGATTTCTCTGAGCTATTGGTTGTTCAGGAATGTTTTATTTATTTCCATGTATTTGTGAGTTTTCCAGCTTTCCTCTTGTTACTAATTTCCAGTTTTGTACCATTATGGTTTGAAAAGATACTAGAATTTCTATATTTTTGAATTTGTTGAGGCATGTTTTGTGTCCTAGAATAATTTATCCTAGAAGATGTTCCGTGGATCCTTGAGAACAATGTGTATTCTGTGGCTGTTTAATGGACTGTTTTATATGTCTGTGAGGTCCACGTGGTCTATAATGTTAAAGTCTACTGTTCTTTACTCATATATGTTATGCCCAGATTTTGATATCCCCAAAGACCACCAGGGAGCTGAGTCTGATGCAAAAGTAAAGAGCTTTTATTTGAGCTAGCTCGAGCTCAGTCTCCCACACTCACTGACGCAGCGGTGTGATGTAGAGAAAGAGAGTGAGTTTCAAAAACGCAGCAGTTTTATAGGGGGCTTGGTAACAGTTGATGGGGTGATGCTCGTGGCTTGTGCCAGTTGGCCACAGGTTAGTTGCGTGGTTGGTGAGATGTCCTTTCGCATTTTTTTTTTTTTTTTTTTTTGCTAACTCAAACTAACTGAAGGATGGGCTAGGCAATATTCTAACATTCTAACATTCTGTGGTTTATTTCTCAGGAGCCAGTCATGTGGGAATTATACACAGATAGCCGGTGTAGCACCGAACAGAGTTGGTCTTGGGTTATACACAAGATAGTGGGTATAGCACAGAACAGAGTTGGCCTTGCTCTGCTCTTTCATTCCCCCCTTGTCTTGTAACTTACGGCCCAATCATGGGACGGACTGCATTTCTTTTTCTTCCTCGGTCATTATGGGCTTGTATTGGGCATGTAGGACCATCATCTGGACCACCCCATACGTTCCTTAACAAACTGAACTAACCTATTGACGATGCAGGGGCCAATGGTTAATAGCAGCAGCAGCATTACGAGGGGCCCAGCAAGGGCAGAGATGAGGGTGGTTAACCAAGGGGACCAGTTGAACAGAGACTCATACCAGGACTGAGATCATTCCCTTCCTAACTTCTGCTTCTGCGGTCCTTCCCTTATAAGGGCCATAGATTTTTTTTTATAACTCCCTAGTGATCAACATAGAAACAACATTTTTCCCCTAGGGCTGCACATAGTCCCCTTGTTGCATGAATAATAAGTCTAACCCCCTTCTGTTTTGGAGGACTACTTCTGATAAGGACGTGAGAGAGTCCTTGTCATATAGTCGGACTCCCCAGGTTTTTCCAGTTTCCCATCCTGTTGCCTTTTTACCCTGTTCTGTGAAGGATATGCTTGTGGGGTTGCAGGGGTGGGTGTCACCCCTGTTGCCACTGGTCGGATGAGATGGTTGCCTAAGTGATCAGGTCTCCAGTTTTTGGGGGAGTCCACCCAGTATGCCCTGTCATGACCCATGACCAGGAGGCGCAAAAGTAGTCTGACGCATCCCCACATGGGTCGTGAGTGCGATTCCGTCGGGGTCGTGAGTGGCTGTCGGGGTCACAGCAGCCATCTGCCCCTCAAGCCTGGTTTCAGCCCGGCCTACCCTGGGCCAGAGGCAGGATGCTTCTGGTGGTGCTGGCAGTGCCTCCGACCCCAGCTCCAGTCTCAAGGGCGGCCTGGCTCCCTTTGGCCGTTCCCCCTCCGTCACCCGGCACAGGGCACAAGCTCTGTGAGGAAGGAGGCCGCTGCTGGGCCTCTTCCTCGGCTGCCAGGGTGGGGGCCACTTCCCAGGAGCACCCCGGGAAGGGGGCGGCGGCCCAGTTCAGCTTGGGTTCCGTCTCAGGTCGAGGGCAGGGTCCGGAGCCGGGCAGCCTCACTCCCATCGACCTCCACAGGGCACACAACTTGTCCTGCCCCAGCTGTGGCCTTTGAGTGGGCACAGCAGAGGGGGCCGGTTTCTTCTGGGGCTGGTCCGAAACTTCAGCTCCTCTGCCCTCTGCCTGGGCAAGGGTGGGAGCTGGGGGGCAGTGGGGAGACTTCTTCACAGTACAGAAAAGGTGGAAGGGAGCACAAAATGGGAAAGTGGGGGCCTCCAGCCAGAAAACACCACCAGAGCCAGGTGCGAGGGGCCCTGGGTTCGGCAGGGAAGGGTCTCACCCCTGCCCAGCCTGCCCCCAGAGGGGCATCTGGCATCTGATTTCCTGGCATCTGATAACCGCCATTGTCCGCCCTCCAAGACGTATCCCAGGTAGCTTACCTTCTCTTTGCATATCTGAGCCTTTTTCGCAGACGCTTGGTATCCTAAGGCCCCCAAAGTGGCTAGCAGGTCCTGAGTTCCATGCTCACAGTCCTTGGCCATGTCAGCAGCGATCAGGATGTCATCTACGTACTGTAGGAGGGTTAGGCCAGGGTGTTCCCTTCTGTACTCACCCAGGTCCTCATGTAGCGCATCATCAAAGATGGTGGGTGAATTTTTGAACCCCTGAGGCAGCCGTGCCCAGGTGAGTTGTCCACTGTAGCCCTCCTCCGGATCATGCCATTCGAAGGCCAACAAGGGTTGGCTTTGGGGTGCCAGCGAGAGACTGAAGAAAGCGTCTTTTAAATCTAGTACGGTGTACCAGACCCTGGAGGGTGCCAGGGAGCTCAGGAGAGTATTTGGGTTGGGGACCTTTGAGTGTATGCCCATGACTCTTATTTACTTCCCGACGGTCCTGCACTGGTCGGTAGTCATTTGTGTGAGGCTTTCTAACTGGCAGCAGGGGGGTGTTCCAGGCAGATTGGCAGGGAATCAGGACCCCTCATCTCCGTAGTCTCCGGATGTGGGGCTGGATCCCCTTCTGGGCCTCCTGAGACATGGGTACTGCTTGATCATTACTGGACCTTCTCCTGGCTTTTTAGCTCTACTAGGACTGGGGTCCTATGAGTAGCTAATCTTAATCCCCCCCGTCTCTGCCCAAACTGTGGGGAATTCTTGTAGCCATCTGTCCAAATCATCCCTTACTGGAGACGCCTGTTGGTGGAGGCGATACTCATCCTCTAGTGTCAGGGTTAGGACCTGAATGGGGTGGCCTTTGTCATCAATGACCTGCGGCCCCCCTTGTCTGAAAGTTATCTGAGCTCCAATTTTGGTAAGTCCCATCCTAACAGTGGGTAGGGGCATTCCAGTATTACCATGAAGGAGTGGGCTACCCGGCCCGTTCCTAAACCTACTGTTCTTCGGGTAGTCCCCGAATACTGGTTCATACCAGTTGCCCCTTGTACCCAGGACTTCTTGTTTGTTAGTTTTCCTTGTGGTGCACGGAGGACTGAGTGTTGTGCTCCAGTGTCAACAGGAAGTTAATAGGGGTCCCCTCCACTTTTAGAGTTACCCTGGGCTCAGGGAGGGGGTCCGAACCCCGACTCCTCTAGTCACTGAGTTCATCTAGCTCTAAGATTTTCTTGGTGCCGGCCTTTTTTGCCCTTTTCAGGCATTCCCGAAATGTCCCATTTCCTTGCAGAAGGCACATTGATCCTTCTGCAGCCTCCACCTCCCTCCTTGGGTGGTCTGCGTGCCTTCTTTTTGACTGTTGGCAAGCTGCCGGAGGCGGCGGTCCCGTTCCTCGGGAGAGTCAGCAGTTGCAGCTAGTAAGATTCTGGCCATGTCCTGAGTCTGTTTACTGCTGGCGGCCGCTGCAGCGCGAGCCTGCTTGTCCTCTGGAGACTCTCGGTTATTATATACCTTTTCAGCCACTACCAGTACATCTTGTAGGCTTTTTCCCTCTAATCTATCAGTTTTCTGCAGTTTTTTTTTTTTTTTAAGATTTTATTTATTCATTTTCCAGAGAGAGAGAGATCACAAGTAGGCAGAGAGGCAGGCAGAGAGAGGGGGAAGCAGGCTCCCCGCTGAGCAGAGAGCCCGATGCGGGGCTTGATCCCAGGACCCTGAGATCATGACCTGAGCCGAAGGCAGAAGCTTTAATCCACTGAGCCACCCAGGCGCCCCTATTTTCTGCAGTTTTTTTTCTGATATCTGCAGCAGACTGATTTACAAAGGCCATGATAATAGCTGCCTTGTTTTCAGGAGCCTGTGGATTTATGGGGGTAAAGGTACAAAATGCCTCCATAATCCCTTCTAAAAAGGCAGCTGGAGATTTTTTTTTCCTGCTGTACATTCCCTACCTTGGCCAAATTGGTTGGCTTCCTGGCAGCCATTCGAAGACCCCCCCCATTAGAGTCTGGCGGTAAACCTGGAGTCTCTCCTTACCTTCTGTCGTGTTGAAATCCCATTCAGGCCGAGTTAAAGGGAAAGAGGTATCTATCTGAGCCTGGTTGGTGGTAGGATTCCCATCCACGCCCAGAACTAATTTTCGGGCCTCATTGAGGATCCTCTCTCTTTCCTCAGTCGTGAACAGGACCTGCAAAAGCTGCTCACAGTCATCCCAGGTGGGCTGATGGCTGAAAAGAACAGGGTCTAACAGGTCAATAAGCCCTGCCTTATTTTTTCAGAAAATTTAGGGTTCTGAGTTTTCCAATTATAGAGGTCACTAGTGGCAAGAGGCCAGTAGTGATGGGGCTGATTCCCTTGTGCGTGGGGGGGGGGCTGGTAGCTCGCAGGGGCAGGATAGTAGAGTCGGCAGCGGCAGACTGCTCTCTCTGAGCCCTTTGTCTGGTATAGGGCTGGAGCCTTTCCGCCCCCTGTTCCCAGAGCAGCTTCTGCTTCCCCAGGTGGGGGATGGTCATGTTCCCCCGGCTCTCTAGGAGACTGATACGGGGGAGGAAAAATTAACTCTTCTTAAGTTCCTCCTTGCAGGATAGGGTAGAGGGGCGGTGCCAAGGACTTGGTAGGACTCCTTCTCCTTCTTCTTCTCTGCCCCCTGTAAAACAAGAATAGGTCACGCCTCCAGGGGGTGCGGGGCCAGGAAGGGGTTAAGCCACGAGGGTGGGTTTCCACAAGTTCCTGCCAAGTAAGAATGTAAGGGAACTGATCAGGATGACCCGTCCTGGATCGTGAGACAATGCTCCTGACTTGGCAGATGGTGGGGAGGTTGAAGGTTCCCTCTGGCGGCCATCCGCCATTGAAAGTTGGCCATTCACTAGAACAAAAAACCCACCACCGACCCTTCCGGACCTCCACACTGAGGTTATTGGCCCTTTCCCTGACCTCTTTGAAATGGTTAATCATAATACTTAGAGGAGTAGTCTGAGTCTGTCCCATAATGTCCATCCACTAAGTCCTCAGAATAAAACAGAAGAACACAAAAACAGAGGGCGCCCAAGAATAGTCTTCCAATTCAGTGGAAGCAAAACCAGAAGCTAGACCATGGCCTCACGCCGGCGGGAGCGACCTGCCTCATCTCAGACCAAGGGGATTCCACATTCCTCGTTTCAGACCTTTGAGGGGATTCCACGTTCCTCCAGAGAGGATCGGAACATCTTCTGAATCCTCTGGCCCGTAGTCCTCTAGTGTGTCCACCTAGACTGTGCCGGGCACTATCAGAATTCCAGAAGTGAGCTCACACAAGAGAGAGAGACAGAGAACAGACAGACACCTACCATAGGCTCTTTGGGTCAGGGGTCCCTCGGGGCCTTGGGGATCCTGGACAAGCGCCCAAATGTTACGCCCAGATTTTGATATCCCCAAAGACCACCATGGAGCCAAGTCCGATGCAAAAGCAAAGAGCCTTTATGCGAGGTAGCTCGAGCTCAGTCCCCACACTCATGCAGCGGCGTGATGTAGAGAAAGAGCGAGTTTCAAAAAGCGCCTCAGTTTTTTAGGGGGCTTGGTAACAGTTGGCGGGGTGATGCTCGTGGCTTGTGCCAATTGGCCACAGGTCAGTTGCGCTGTTGGTGAGATGTCCTTTCGAATTTTTTTTTTGCTAATTCAAACTAACTCAAGGATGGGCTAGGCTAACATTCTAACATTCTGTGGTTTTTTCCTTAGGAGCCAGTTATGTGGGGATTATACACAAGATAGCCAGTGTAGCACAGAACAGAGTTGGCCTTGCTCTGCTCTTTCAATATCTATCTATCTATCTATCTATCTATCTATCTATCTATCTATCTATTTATCTATAGATATATAGATATAGTTTTTTTTTGGAGGGGTCTGGATGATCTCTCCATTGCTGATCGTAGGGTATTAGAGCCCCCAGCTATTACTGTGTTGCTGTTTATTTCTCCTTGTTCCGTATTTCCTTTATATATTTAGGTGCTTCAGTGCTGGGTACATAAATATTTACAATTGTTTTATCTTCCTGATGAACCAATCCCTTCAGTTTTTTTGACCATTTTTTCTTAGTATTTTGTCTAATACAAGTATAGCTACTCTTGTTTTGTTTTGTTGTTGTTGTTGTTATCATTTGCAAAAGGTATTTCTTTTTCATCCCTTCATTCTCAGTTTATGTGTGTCCTTTAAAGCTAAAGCGAGTCTCTGTATTACAGGCAGCATATTGTTGGATCTTTTTTTTTTTTTTCTGTTTTATACATTCAGCCATTCTATCTTTTGATGGAGAATGTAATCCATTTATGTTTAAAGTAATTGATAGGTAAGAACTTCCACTTGCCATTTTGTTGTTTTCTGACTGCTTTATAGATCCTGTATTCCTTCCTTCCCCTCTTCTCTTCCTTTGGTGATCTGATGCCTTTTCATGGTGGTATGCTTTGATTCCTTTATCATAATCTTTTGCATACCTACCCCAGGTTTTCCTCAGGTGGTTAACCTGAGGCTAATATGAAATATATTCGTAACATGCTGTTTAAACTATTAACAACTTCAGTAGCATACAGAAATTTATACTTTTTCCTTCCTCAGATTTTAGATGATTGATATTACGATTTTTTATATTTTCATGTTTATTCAGTAACAAATTACTGTATTTATGGTTATTTTTGGTATGTTTTAACTTTCAAAGTAGAGTTGTAAGTGAATTATGTAACACCATTGCAATATTAGATGATCTGACTTTAACTGTGTATTTACCATTACCAGTGGGTTTTACACGTTCATATATTTTTATGATGCTAATTTCAAATAACCTATTTTCTAGTTTACTAATGCTTTCTTCTGCTTGGTCAGTTTAGCTGTTAAAGCTTTCTGTGTAATTCTACAGTTCAGTCACTGTATTCAGTTCCAGGATTTCTGTTGTATTTCTTTGGTTTCTATTCCTTTGTTGAATTTCTCATTTTGTTCATGCAGTGTTCTCTTAATCTTGTCTGTGTGTTCTTAGAGTTCACTAAACTTCTTTTAAGAGATTTATTCTTAATTACTGGTCAAATAGGTCATGGATCTCCATTTCTTTAGGATCTGTTATTGGAGCTTTATGAGTTTCCTTTGGTGGTGTCATGTTTACTTGATTCTTCATGAGCCTTAATTCCTTGCGTTGGTATCTGCATATATAAGTGGTTTCCTTTTCCAGACTCTAGGTTTGCTTCAGTAGGAAGAGACGTTCACCATTTAGCTTAGTTTGGGTTACTTGGTGGGTCATCTAGTAGCATTTGTGGTAAGCAGGGCATACTGTCAGGGTCTGTAGTTAGGTGGGGCCACTGCCCATACTCTGATCAGGTTTGGGGGTCGGGGCTCTACTGGCTGGGCTCCTTGGTTGGGTGGGTCTGCTGGTTGGGCTCTGTGTCCAAGCAGGGTTGCTGGGCAGACTCCCCAATGGGGTGTAGCTGCTGGTTGTGCTACATGGTCACGTGGGGCCTCTATGTGGGTCTTGCAGTTACCTCTGGTCAGAGACTGGTCACTGGATGTGTTCTCTGGAAGGGCAGTGCTACTGGTTGGACTCTGTGATTGGGCAGGGCTATGGGTGGGTCTCCACCATTGCTCCTGGTTGGGTGGGGTCTCAGGCTGTGGTCCCTGACCAGATGGTTCTGCTAGCTAGACTCTGTTCAGGTAGGGTAATAGGCAGGGCTTCATGATTGGACCTGGCCTCATGCTGTGGACTGTGATCAGACAGTGCCCTGAAGATGGATAGGTCTGCAGGCTTTACTTCGAGATCAGGGAGCCACTAGCTATGCTGTGCTGTTGAGCAATATTGCTGGCTGGGCTGGCTGGTGGGGATGGGCCTCCAGCTGTATCCTGTGGTTTGTTGGGGCTAGGGACTGTGCTCTGTGTTTGGGTGGGGTCACTGGGCTCTCTGTCTGGACAAGGCCAGAAGCTGTCTAACATTTGGGCAGCCCTGTAGGCTGGGCTTCAAGGTTGCTTAGGGTTACTGTTTGGGCTCCCTCGTTATGTGGGACCAGAGACTGTGCTCAACAATTGGGCAAGGCTGCTTGATGCCCAAGTGGGGCTGGGGTATGGGCTCAGTGGCTGCCCAGATTCTCTGGTCATGCTTCCTGTATGGTCTGGATGGCAGGAGACTACACTCAGTAGATGAGTGGGTGGGGGTGGTTTGCTTCCTTGCCTGGGTGGGGGTGGTAGAATGGGCTCCACAGCTGGTTTCAGTCCGTTGACTAGGGATCGTAATGAGGCATAATAGCCAACTGAGCTCCCTACCTACACAGGGCTACCGGCTCTGCTCTGCAGATGGGTAGAGTCACTGGCCAGGATCTTTGTTTACACTCTGCTGTAGCAGGAACCTGGTCCAACAAGATTTGAGTGTTGGTTATTGAAAGTTCTGCCCTGCTTCTGTCTGATTCTGTGAACTGAGACCCAGGTGGGCCTTCTAGGAGGCATTCCCCCAATGCTAGGGGACTTGGATGTCCACCTTTTTCCCCACTGAAGAAATCACAGCTCTGTGCTGGCATGAGAGAGGGGTGATGTGGTCAGTTTTCTCACTTCTCCTACTCTTCTCATTTGGCCCTTTGTCTCTGCTCGACAAGGGTGCATTCTGGGATTTTCACAGTGGTGTCTTGTCTATGGATAGCTGCTAGTTGTCTTGTGAGGTGGACAGAAGTTGGGAATAACCTATGTTGCCATCTTGATGTTCCTGAAATCTGCACTTTGGTATTGAGAGAAACCCAGCTATGTGGAGTCCACGCACATCTTCCCCAAGCCACCTGCCTCCCCTCATGCTTTCCCTGACTAGACCTCATTGCCCCTTTCTGGCCTCCCATCCCAAATGTGACTCCTCTTCAAGATAGCTCTTGATCCTGCTTTGATTAGGTAAAGAATATTGGGAGAGGAAAACAGAAGCATTGGTTAAAGGCCCACTTCCTTCGCCCTCAGGCTTCCACTTGGCCCCTAGTCTTGTGTGCACTCTCATTGGCCAGATTTTGCCTCCACCTTCCTTGTTCCCTCACCTCTGTTGTGGGCCAGGAGAACACCTGTGTGGTGGCAAAGCCTTGAGCCTGCCTTGTCATCCTCTGTGGTGGCACCCTGTGAGGAGGGCGGGCAGTTTTGCATAAAACAGTTGTTACTTTGTAATTGAAGAATGTATTTTGTTCATTTTAGGTGTAATTAAAGAATCTGGTGCAAAACACAAGGGATTGATTGAAATACCTAACCTTTCTGAAGAAAATGAAGTAGATGACACAGTTGTGAGGTATCTGCTGGTGGTGAGGGTTTTTTTTGTTTTTTGTTTTTTAAAAGGTCAAACTTATGCTATATATATTGGGCATTTGAAAACCGTTAATAGACTGTGAGTCCTGTACGGTAGTTTTGGTTAACTGTGTAGGGTTTGTTTGCCAAACAGGTGTGCTGGACTGTGGGAGGCACGGTGGGGTGTGGAACAGAGCGGTGTAGGAAGAAGAGGAAGCCCCAGAAGCCCTAGACTGTCCCGTGTCCCAGGTGTGGGGCCCGCACCCTCCCTGGCCCCTTCCTCTGTGACTCCAGGCTGGTAGCAGGTAAATGTGACCATGTACGGACTGGAGCGTGCTCAGGTGAATGAATGGGCTTTTGTTTTTGCATCTGTGCGGTTTCCCTTTAATAGAAGATTCCCCACTTACAGCTGTCCTCTGTTTTGGTTATATTGCATGGTCTTTGGTAAACTAGTCACGTGCATTGCTTTTAACTGGCTCTCCTAGCTCTCCTGGGAGGTGGAGCTATGTGGCGCTCCCAGACTTGGCTTTCAGGGATTGCCCTCTTTGACGCTGAAAAGCTTGGTTGTGGGGGGAAGGGGGGAATTGGTACCATTCCAATTGTATTGGTACCATTGTACCAATTGCTGATTTTCCAAACTAAGTTTAATAGAGGGTCTTTTTGATTTGTGAACGTATTTAAATGTAAATTCTTTAGAAAAACTAAACCATACTGAGCTACATGCCTATGACTGGCCTTTAGTAAAGGTTATAAAATGCCATAAAAGTGGGCCTCAGACCCATCTTCAGATGTGTGGTTGCCGTATTTAAGGGCTGTGATTTCACTTCACCATATTCAGATCCAGCTGGAAAGTTTTTCATCAGCATATTAAACTGGCCTTTTAGATTCAACCCTTGGTGGTGTTACAGGACAAACTGCGACCCACGACCTGGGACCAGGCCCAGCTCAAGTGAATCATAGGAACACTAAGCTTCAAACTTATTTTTCAATAAGTTTTTGAAACCAACAGCTCTTTTCATTCCGAGAATACCACAGAAGCATCCCCAGAGTGGCATTCAGCTGCTTCCTTCTTCCTGTCTGCCCCCATCCCCCCCCCCTCTTGTTTCCCTCCCTCCCTCTTTCTTCCTTCCCAGTTTTCCTCCGTATCAAAAAAGTGTAGCCCCAAGGCCACGTTATTGTGGGAACCTGATTTTTTTAATTACACTGGCTTTGGGGTTCTAGACCAGCGCTGTTCAATAGAGATATAATGCAAGCCATAAATGGAATTTAAATTTTTCCAGTAGCCATATTAAAAAAGTTAGAAGAAACGGGTGAAATTAACTTTAATATTTTTATTTAACCAAATGTATAAAAAATACCATTTTAACATGTAATTAGTATCAAAATTACTGAGATTATTTCACATTCTTTTTTGTATTAAGTCTTCAAAGTCTGTTGTATATTATTTTACACTGTTAGCACATCTCAAATCAGACCAGCCACATTTCAAGTGCTCGATAGCCAAATGTGGCTAGTGGCTACCATACTGGACAGCGCATTTCTAGACCCTGATAAAAGCCATGGAGTGACTACATCATAAATATAATATATACACATAACACTATATATGCAAATTAAGGGTTTCACACTTCTAAGAAGTCCACTCCAGATTTGGCCACCAACCCAGTCAGTGGACCTTTGATTAAAAAAACCCTTACAGCTTCTCAAAGTCTGAACAAACCTGGCACATCTCTCTTACATCCACTTCTTCCCCTCCCCCAGCATCACAGCACTTGTCCCAGCCATATGTCCTGATGTCGAGAGAGTACATCAAACCAGATTTTTCTTAGGTTTTTATTTTTCTGATTTGCAGGTGAACGTGAGTAAAAAGAAAAGAAATGGGGATGTACTGAAGGATCTTATGAAAACTGCAGGCACTGCCAAGGTCAGGGAGGCCCTTGGAGATGACCTGAAGGCACTTAAGATGGGTAAAGAAGGCAGCCCTTGTGAACCAGAGGGTCCTTTTTCTATTTACCTAAGTTATGCTCTGTACTATGGTCTGGATTCCCAGATTAGGGTGATGTCTGCAAGGCTTCAGAAACAACTCTTTATGCTGCAGGATACACTGTAGTCTTTTTTTTTTTTTAAGATTTTATTTATTTGACAGAAACACAGCGAGAGAGGGAACACAAGCAGAGGGAATGGTAGCGGGAGAAGCAGGCTTCCTGCTAAGCAGAGAGCCCCATGTGGGGCTCAATCCCAGGACGCCGGGATCATGACCTGGGCCAAAGGCAGACACTTAACGACTGAGCCACCCAGGCGCCCCTAAACTGTAGTCTTGAGGTTGAGAGCTAGTCACAAGTAAGACCATAATTAGAGACTATTGGTATCATACACATTGCAAACTATTTTGTCTGTGGAATTGCTAAGAGTTTTCTGGAATGATAATTTATTCAGTTGTTGGTATGATTTACTTGTTCTGGGTCTGTCTTCCCTCCTAGAATGTAAACTCTAAGGGGCCATGGAAGGTGTGTGTCTTGTTCACTGCTGTATTGCCAGCTTCTGGCACAATGCCTGGCACATAGTAGGTGCTTATGAATAAATCTTTGTTGAATGAAGGAATGAAAGGTATTACAGATAGAGTTGAGATTTACCTAGATGATATCTATACTGTGTAGAAGTGAGGTTATTGTCTTCTTCCTTAGTTACCTGCCAGGCAAAATGACCGGGGGTGAGCGGGTGGGGCCTGTATGTCTGTACCTCAACCTTGTACTGTTACCAGAGTATGTAGGTGCTGGCTGGCCCACAGGCTTGAATATTGGGAGGACAAGCTTTGTGAGGTGGTGGTGAAGCAATTAAGTGTCTGGTTCCTTCCGACAGTAGGTGAAGGTCATAAAGCTAGTAGTTGTTTTATAAAATGGAGCTTTTGGGGGGGGAAAATTGCAGATATCACACCTTTTATCAAGAACTAAAAAGTGAGGCATTTAAAAAAAGCATTCATTGTTATGGAACTCATGTTCATAAGTAGTTTCATATGTAAAAACAATGTCTTGAAATTCTCAATGACAAACGAATTCTTTATCAGCTCTCTCATTATTAGCTGTTTGGATTTTCTGCCTTACTGGTGGTGCTCAAAGGCAAAAACTTTTGTTTGATCAAAATCACTTCCTGTATATTTCTTTTTAGAATTTACAATGGGAATGGTTTTACCGACAAAAACCATGGCAACTCAGGAATCGACAGTTAAAAGGAAACTGAGTGAGACCACCTTGCAGGTATGACCTCTGGGGCTGTATGTAGGGAGGGAAAAGGAAGTGCTTAATGAGGATGCTGCAAAGCCCTAAATGATGAACTGGAAAAGGTTAGTAAGGAGGCCAGTTCATCCATCTTTGCATCCCTTGCCATTTTGGGGGAAATAATAAAATGAGACTTCTATCCTTGGTGGAAGGGAATGTATAAATAGGCCTTCCTGTGAGATAAATATTTAGTTCAAGACTGTGTGCCAAACCCGAATGTTTATAGCAGCAATGTCCACAATAGCCAAACTATGGAAAGACCCTAGATGCCCATCAACAGATGAATGGATAAAGAAGATGTGGTATATATATACAATGGAATACTATGCAGCCATCAAGAGAAAC
>CM053610.1:65893015-65935485 GCA_028646535.1 Procyon lotor
GACTGTGTGCCAAAGGTAGGGTTCTTTAGTAGGCAACAGATTAAACCAAGCAACTTGGATGGTTCACCTACCACAACGGAGAATCCTCTCCAGACTTTTGGATTGGGAGGTTTTAGGGCCCATCCTCGGCATCTGGTGTTGGGGAATTGACACCCTTTGGCCTTAAGTGCTATTGTCCTTCATCTATTTATCTTTATGCCCTCTGGGCCATTATGTACATGTCCAAGTAGGATTTGGGGTATTAAGCGATGGCCTGGGAGTGGAACAAAGCTGAAGAGCTCAAAGGAATGATGAGCTGTTTCACAGTAACCAGGATTGGTGGTGTTAAAAGCCTTTTTGTGCTATTTCCATGTGTCAGGAAAGTGTAGTGTGAAATTTGGGGACGCTTTGGTATTCAGAGTGGAAGACTATATTTTAAAATCTAAGTAGCTTGATCCCTGGCATGCTAGTTATCCTTTGGACCACTTCTCTTCTTGCAGTCCCGGCTTCACCTCCAGCGGGGCTGGGGGTAAGGATTCCCACTGTGGCACTGCTCATGACAGAGCTCTTTGACACCACCACAGAGCAACTGTACAGTGTCTTCGCTGTGAAAGATGCAAGTTCCCAAGCTAGGATCTGCAGTGCTGACACTGGGAGAAAATATGCCACCAAGAACTGGAGCTGGTTTTTTCCATAGGACTATGTTCTTATCAACTGAAGGGATCTATCTAGAACGGTGGTGACAGAAGTCTTTAGGATGACTTCTAAAAAAAAAAAAATCAAGAGTTTAAAAGATGGTCATTTTAGGAAAATAGATCCACATTTAGGAGATAGTAAGTTCTCTCCCTCTGAGGGAGAGAGAAAGCTGTAAGTAAAAGCTACAGATTCAGAAATCTGTAAGAAAAAACCTAAACTACCTTAATACTTTGAATTTAGGTTAAAAAGGTGATAGGGCACACTGGATTAACATGTTTGCTGTATGTTTGCTTGGTTAGATGGTGCAAAAATTTTCTAAATCTCCTGTGGAAGCTGAAAAGGGAGGGAAATTCCAAATGTTTGATGGGAACATCACTGGTGAATATGTAGAATTGGTAAGTAATCTTCTGTTAATATTGCTTTATTTTTATTTTTAAGTAGTTTCTACAGCCAGCATAGGGCTTGAACTCATGACCTCAAGATCAGGAGTCACATGTTCTTCCCACTGAACCAGCCAGGCGCCCCAATATTGCTTTTTAAAATCCATGTTTTGTTTTTTTTTTAAACTTGCTTTCGTTTTTTTTTATCTGGGCTCACAGAAATTTTATAATATTCTCAAGTTGGTTAAAGTTATGTATACCGGGTTGTAGAACAAATAAAAAATGTTACACGTACTAAGTAATGGTAAAGATGAAGACTTAGTTCTAAGCATAGTAGTTGTGCTAATACTGATGGTTTCATCAAAAACAAGTAGAATTCTTAACTCTAGCTCTACAAGTTTCACATTTCAGCCACCTAAATCACTAAAGTCTGCATTGCCTGACCCGACATCAACTCTGATTGGGTTACCAGTGTCACTGCACTTCTGTCCTGGAGGTCAGTGCTGTTAAGGATGGTTTGGCACTCGGGAACAGTGAGTTTTCAGTGGTGCTGCTGTATAACCTGGAGGGTGGGACTGTACCATTGTTCACTTAGTACTTTTAGTGCTCAGGGATTTTATTGAAAGGATTTTTCTGGACTGGAAGTTTTAAAAGCTGTCTTAAGGGAATTTCCTCTTTTAGTTGACAAAAAGATCATCATGAAGTAGAGATGTGGGAACTGGCCAGGAGGTATGGTGCTAGTATTCTTTGTTATAAGAGTCTAGAAACACGCTCGCACCCACTCCCCGGCCCTTTGACACACTATTAAAAAAAAAAATACTGTATGGACAGTTTTCCTTTTCATAATGCTGTAACAAGCTTTTCCTTTTCTTTCCAGGATACAATGCAACTATTGCATAGAGTTTTGTGCCTGTTCCAGGGCAGACTGAATTGCAATTAGACTGTACGAGAGTACAGTCTTCTTTATAAAGAAGAAAGCGTGAAATTCTGTTGGCAGAAACAGCCTTTTGAAGAAATAAAAGGTTTACTGTAGCTGACCACCCTAAATGGTTGAATTAAAAGATTTTATACGGGAATTACTTTTTGTAAGCAGAAAAGGGTCAAGTTTACCTCTTCCCCTATTACTCCTTTTAAAAAAGATGAAATCCATAAGCTTATACAGAATTCAAAGCGCTGTTTAAATCTTTACTACATCTAGACTCTCACTGGGTTAAAAGTAGCAGGCAACCTGGAGAGCGGGTATGAACCTTACCTCCCATAGCTGCTCCTGGGGAGAGACTTAGCCGCTGCGTACAGACGGTTGCTGTTTCCCACTAAAGCCTGTCCTAGCAAGCTGCTTTCAGCTGTATTTTTAGCTCGGGCAGACAAATAAATGGCACATCAATACTCTTCTTTTATTTTTCTTCAGGCAGCACAGCAGCAGCATGTCGACGTGAGGCGCGGTAGGCCACGTCCTGGGGCTGTTCCCCGTTCTGCACTCCGGAGGGAGGCCTGAAAGGCTCTGGGGTAAGTGACTCTTTGGACTGCCACTACCAGCCACTATAATGAAAGAATATGATGGAGAGGTGCTTCCCTTCCACTCACAGTTCTGTCATTACTTTTATCTGAAGACTAAAAGCAATGTTAAATGTAAACAAATGAAAAGTCATCACAATCTGTTTAATTAAGTGCACAGAATAGCAATCAATCAGTCATGTCAATAAAAATAAAACAATTATTTTTACATCAAGTGTGCTTTATTTCCTCCACAGGTATTCTGTTAAATAAAGCACCATTTATATACTGCCAGGCCACAGCTAAAGAGGATTCTTTACAGAATCAAATTTCTTGTGGTTGTTCCGTATACAAGTAAACTTAATTTTGATAATAAGAACCACAGCGATCGGAGGCAATCTGCCTCTCTTATAAGGTACAAAACTGGCACAGAGGACACCATATTATACACAGTAAAAATGCTGTAAGTTTAAATTACATTGTACAGGGCCAGGGAACCCTGTCCCTCCCAGACAGCCATAGGAAGTGAAAGCCACTACAGTGAACTCTTAATTACATAAAACATAGCCATTATCTGATTGCCCTTTAGAAAGTATACTGAAGATGCAAATTTTTTCATCTGGAGTTCTGCCTGACCAAGGATTAAGCCTATAAATCTATCTTGCCATTCAAGCAGAGAGCACTGGACAAACTGAAGCACAAAAACAGAAATAAGCAAAACTTATACAAACAGCATTGAGGGGAGAGGGGACCTTAAAAGTAGACATGCTACATCTAATGTCAAGAAGCAGCTTGGTTTCCTTTGCCAGATATCCTTGTGACCACATGGATCGTAGATTCAATGGTCCTACACAGAGTATCTAAAATGTCGTGTTGCTGCATATGACTAAAGAGTCCTCTGGAATGGCCACAGCTGAGTGATAAAGCAGCCTCGGGGTCCTGGGAGGGCAAAGCTTGACCATCACAGCTTCTCAAGTCAGCTAAGTCAGAGAGAACCGCAGAGAGTGAAGTAGAAGGGAACTCAGATTCTTCCTCAGCTAGGCTAGAATCCTTGGGACAGTGGAGGTCCTTAAATTCTTTACAGTCTTCAAATCTGTCACTGGACTGTTCTTCTGCATGCTGTGACCTGATATTTGACATGTCTTCTGAAAACGAAGATGGGACTTCCATTCGATATTCTTTAACAGAACTATTTTCAGGGGAAGGAAGATCTTGTTCGGTTCCCGGATCAATGATTGAGGAGTCTCTTGTCTCATTGTCTGAAGTGCTAGTTGGGGTTAGGACCTCCCTGGTTTCTGTTTTCATGTCGCCGATACAGCTGTCTACAGTGTGCTCCTCATCACTGCTAACACGCCTTCTTTTAACAGGAGTTGCCCCTTCATCATCTGTGAAAATGAACATCATTCTCTGAAAGAAGTCATCAAGATCACAGTGGGGGTGTTTGTGGGAGACTTTCTTTTTAGCATTATGTGCAAGAGACCCAACTGAACAGACAGCTACAGTAAAGTCGGTTATACCGAGTCTACTCTTCCCCTCTCCCACCCTAAAGGTAATTAATATTAGTCCAGAAAGCTAACCTTTAGTTTTTCTTTCTTTGGCTTCTTGCTCTTGGAGTGAGTTTCTCTGCTGCAGACAAGTCCTACATTTGCTTAAGAGCTCTTGCAGAGTTGGAATTAGAGCTGGGTTTAGTTGCTTAGGAGTGTGTACTGACAGGAGCAAAGCAAGTGCCCGTAGATCCTAGAAAACCCAGATGGGAACATTTCAAAATCTAAAGCTAACATTTTGACACAGTTGTTTACAGTTTACCACACATTTACTTTCCCAGGAATCCATTCTGGTTTCTCTGGCATTTTTAGAGAATGCTAAAACTAGAGAGCCAGCATTAGGATGTTACTGTATTTTACTGGTTCTAAGTCATTAATACCAGTATTCTATGTATCATGCCACTAATTAGGTCAGACTGAAGACTCAAGTAGTTTTTTGAAAAGGCAAAAAAAAAAGGATTTAAAAGTAAGCCCTGGATTATCCATTAGGAATTAAGGCCTCAATCTAGATATCACAGTTCCTCGAACATGCTGATTTCTGGTGGAAGTCAAATAGTAAGGTCTTTCTTACTCAGCTCTGTAATCTATTCTGGCATCTAAGCGACACTTGGTTGTTGGGGAGGCTGCTGCTGGACAGGTGCTAGCATTCCATTACTTTATGAGCCGGCTATCATGGGTATCTATATAAGGCAATGGATTCCCTCGTTTTAACGGGCTTTAAAATCAGTAGATCATTAATCTGTTTCAGTTACTTATGAACCATAAGCTGTAATAGAAACATCACAATGTTTTCCAAAAATGTAAACAAGTAGAGAGAAAGGAAATGTCTCCTTCTTGGTGGTCTTACTGCCCTTAGCATTTAATGACATTTGCTCATGTCTTCCAAGGTAATACAAAAGTGTGTACGACATACATTTAGAGAATTTTCGTCATGTGATTTTGTTTGAACAAGTTATGATAGTAAAAAGCATACTTAAGCTGAATTTAGAGTTGACTTAAGGAAAGTACTGAAGTACAGGACTATTCCCTTCCACAGTTCTTACCCCGTTTATTTTTTTAGATTTCATTTTTAAGCAATTCTACATTCAGCGTGGGGGTGAAACAACCCCAAGACAAGAGTCAAATACCCCTCCGACTGAGCCAGTCAGGCACCCCAATTCTTACCCCGTTTAAAGAAGCACTTGCTTTGGAAATTTCAACTCGGTTGGTGAAATCAGATTGCAAGTTCTGATACTGATTTATCAAGTTTGTAATTAAGGTGCTGATCAAATTGGCACAGTTTGCTTCAGAGAACACTTGACCTTGAACCTGAAAAAAAAAAAAATTAAAACAAAAATCTCCAAAATGGCCAACATAATGAAAACAACCATTAAAACATTTAGTTTCCAAAATAGGACATACCTTTAGAAGAAAATGTGTCATGAATGTGTAGACAATGTTGTTGTTGAGAAAAGTTCTTTCATCCATTAGGATACATTTTATATATTCTGCAAAAACGGGATCTTCACACAAAAGCTTGATGCAATTTTTTGACATAGCAGACTACAGTGGGGAGAAGAAGTACTGGTGGTTGAGCACGGAAATAACTGCAAGATTTACATACTGCTTATGATGAACATCCAAAGTTATTTTAAGTCCTGTTAGAGAAGCCACTTTCAACTCAGTCTACTGCACTTTCAGTTAAGTAACTGTCCTCCCAGTAAACTAAATCTTCCACAACTACACTCTACAGGTGAGTGTAAGAGGAAGAGATCTGTAACAAGTATGAAGGGCAATACGAAAAATTAGCTTTCCAAAGAAGTTCAACTTTATTATCTTGCATGAAGAGAGGAAACAAGGACTGGACAAATGAGACTAACGATGAGAATGTTTTCAGGGAACCAAATCGATGGATAATTAATTAATAGGTAACCAAACCATATGTAGAGAAAAAATTTTAAGAATTAAATTTATTCCATAAAAGGAGTTAAAACGTTAAAGCAATAGTAATTTGGTAAATATCCTTTTCTCTGCCATGAATACTGCAAAGGTAAGTAGCAAATTTCTTTTGATTTTCTCACAATTAGTGGGTCCCCAACATATGGAAATTTTACTAAACTTTGGCTTCCCTGTTTTTAAATGGTCATGGCTCTTAAACACAAGTAGCATGTCTTTAAGTAGATATATTCCCTAAATTATATGTATTTTAATAACAGGTCATTTATATGGAAGACAAAATGGACTATATAAAAAAATAGGACAAAGTTTAGATAATAGGTACAGGTTATATACTTAAACATTTTATTACAGTAAGCGATTTGGTAAGTACACTCAAGTTCACCCAAGAAATCAGAAGTCTAACAGGACCAAGCTCCTCAGAGGCTTGCTGTCAGGAAGACTGGCCTTATTCTAGCAGCCAGAGCCTCTGCCTGCTGTCTGGGTTTGCTGATGGCTGCTTCTACCAAGCTGACAGGGCTCTAGAAGCCTGAAGAGAGTTTGGCATTGTTTTAGAGGAAGTTTTTGGAGATGGAGAATTCTTTGGAAAATAAGCCAATAAAGGGAGTAGATAAAACAATAGGGAAGCAACAGACAGTGGCCGAGTAGAGAAACCAAAAAAACAACCTACCCAAATCAAGAAGAATGAAAAGAACAGCAGCAGTGGCGGAAAAAGCAGAGGTCTGCTCCAATTTAACGAATTGACCACTCAGCTAAAAAATCAACCAGCACATCATTTTCTCAAAGTCCCCAATGTACTAAAAACCTGTGATCAACATAAACTAGTTCAAAGATTCCTACTATAGAAAACAAAATGACATTTCTTTAGGAGCTAGGGAGGACTCCATTTCTACACTTGAGAAGCTCACAGTTTGTGACAAGAAGAGAGAGAAACAACTATCCCAGCACCACAGCCCAGGCAGGAGGATGTACCAGAGGCATAAAATGTTTCAGATACTAGAATTTGGGTAAAGTTTAAGCCAAAGTAAAGTTAACAAACCTCTCTTCCTCTGGGGATGGGTGGCTGCAGGAAGGCACAAAACCAGTATTTTTTTTTTTTTTCTGGGTCTAAAGAAAGTGGGGATCCTTTATGCCTGATTTAAGGAATGAGCCAAATTTTAGGACCAATCTGGTTTCTCCCCCCACAATTAAATAAGCATTATTGAGATGCCCACTTTATTTTAAAGAGTTAGCTCTTAGATATTTCAGGTAAGTAGGATAGGGTGTTTCTTGTTCTCAGTGAGACTGCGGGCAAGAACAAGTGCATCAGACTCTTGAAAACCTCTCCCAAGTAATAGGGAAGAGGTAAAGGACAAACTGCTGAAATTGTTTCTGCTAAAGCTTTGCGAAGGGTGAAGGGGAGAGAGAGAGATGGGGCAGGTAAGGGGGAGCAAGAAGTGGCACATGCTTTCTTTCCCTAAATACCTCCCTGTTTTGGACTTTCAGCAAGACTGTTTATGTTGATCAATACATTACAAATTCAATAGCTCATTTGAAACATCCTGTGATATAAATCTACTGAAGTAAAAACCTCAAAGGGAACTTGATGCCCAATACTCAACAGGTATTATTTCCATTGATCATATTTTCACCAAGATTCTAAAACATCTCCAGCTTCCAGCTTGTGTTCAACCCATTATTCCTAAAATTAGTGACCAAATGGTCAGATGAAAGACCAAATCATCTGAAACTCAATTTCTTTACCTGAGTCTGGCATAGCTCAGTCCAAAGTTTGGGGAACAGTGCAAGATGAAGTGGCAAACCTTCATAGGCAACTAGAACACCTAATATTTGAAAAGAAATCAGAACAGGTTATAATTATAAATTATACTACTGAAGTCATTCAACTCTGCAGGTACTTCTAATCATAACTATCAATCTTTTCTACATGTTTGAGAAATATACAGAATATTTAAAAGGGAAAGAATTCATTCCAGTGCTTTAACTAGTGAAATAATTTAGAATGCAATGTACTTTGACGGAATTTATTCATATTCCACACCTCATTCCCAGCAGGATCTGAGGTAACTTAAACCAATTCTGGTTTTTAAGCATTAGAACTTTATCTGGGACAATTTAATAAGAGTTATTGCAAGTGGTTCTAAAAGCTTTCTTGGAAAAAGGTACCACTCTGCAAATTAGGTAATTTTCACGGACTAGCTAAGCTTGGAGAGGAAGGAGGGACAAGGTTAAAAGGATGTGGAGAATTAGAAATACTGTTCCTCTTTTACCTTGTTTCTCCAAAAACAGGGAGAATTGTCTTTATGATGGATTTACCTAAACAATTCTCTTGAGTCTAACCGCTTCTAGCCTTGTCCCCAAGCTCTTCTGGGTGTACCATTCTTGGCCATATGTCAGTATCCTATTTGGAACCTCTACTGTTTTAACCTTTCCTCTTCCTATTCCAAATGTCAAGTATATCTCTAAGAAATGTATTCCCCTACCCTCTGCCCTCCTACCTCTTAAAGCACAGAGGTTGCTATACCACAGCTATAAGTAAATTTCCCACTCTCCATACTACCTCTTCCAGCGAAATTACGATGACGGAGAAGGAAAAATATAATAAAAACTATCCTCCTCCAGGTAAGCAAAAAATTATGAGTTAGACGTGAAGTCAGCAAACTTTTTCTGTAAAGGGCCAAACAGTAAATATTTTAGTCTTTGTGCCAAATGATCTCTGTTGCAACTAATCAACGCTGCAGAAGTAGTATAAAAGCAATACTTTTATATAAAAACAATACCAGATGAATGGGTGTGGCTATCTTTTAGTAAAATTTAAGAATACTGAAATTTGGGGCACCTGGGTGGCTCAGTGGGTTAAAGCCTCTGCCTTCGGCTCAGGTCATGATCTCAGGGTCCTGGGACTAAGCCCCGCATCGGGCTCTCTGCTCAGCAGGGAACCTGCTTCCCCTTCTCTCTCTGCCTACTTGTGATTCTCTCTCAAATAAATAAATAAAATCTTTTAAAAAAATACTGAAATTTGAATCACATGTGATTTTTGTGTGTCATAGAATATTTAGAATAACCTAGTTTTTTTTTTTTTAGAAACCATTAAAAAATATAAAAACCCTCTTAGCGTGCAGGTAAGCTCACTGGCTATACAAAACCAGGCAGCATGCAGGCTATTAACTGTTTGCCAACATCTGGGTTGGACCAAGGATTCAAGAAAATCTTAAGAAAGTCGTTATCAGTCATCTGATTGAGTTATCCAAAGATGCCAAGATAACACTTTTGGGGGTAAGTCTATTTATTATATTCTGTCAAGATTAATCCCTTTATAAAGAGACCCTCCAAGGAAAGTATGCACCATTCTCCTTTATCCTAACCTAATCTGGCTGGGGATGGAGGCATTTACCTAGCTTAAGAGCACAATACACATGAGCAAATGAAGGCATGTCATCAAAATTGTTGGGTACAGGGAAGAATTTCTATGTCCCTATGTCCCTGCATTGTAATGACCCATAGAAGTAGACGAAGGGTTGGCAAACTCTGGCTTGCAGGCCAAGTCTGGTCCACAACCTGTCTTTGTATGGCCATGTGAGCTGAGAAGGGCTTTTGTGTTTTTAAAAGATTGTAAAAAGAACAGTGAAACAAAGAATAATATGTGATGTAAACCATACATATGGCCAGCAAAGTACACCCTTTGCAGAGTCTGCCAACCCCTGAACCAGAGGCTGCCCTAACCTCTCAGGTGAAAGTAGACTGTACAATTTAAGTCTCTCTTGTCTTTACTCTTTTTCTTCAATTATTCCTATTTTCCACAATTACCAAAAAGCCAGCACTACCACAACAAACAAAAAACCCATGGAGGATTTCTTTAATCTAAGATCACTCCCAAGTAATAATCTGATCCTAATATCTTTATTTTACAACAGAATGAGGAATAAATACACGTTGGCATCTATTGTTCTAGGTGTGTCAGATAATTACATTTAATTTTCTCATCAACTTTGGGAGGCATTGTTTCATTCTCATTTCCCCTTTTCTCAATGAAGATACCAGATTTAGAGAGATTATGTAATCTGCTCAGGTTCATCCCAAAAGCCAGTGAGCAAAACATCTATCCCAGATAAACTTGATTCTGAAGCCTGTAATTTTTTCAGTAATCAGTGTTTTCCCATCTGTCCATCACCTGTACTGTTTACTTAGTACTGTTTTTTAGATTCACTTAGGGAAGCTAATCCTACATTAGCCTTGGGCAACATAACAAATTTGGTATATTAGTTATATATTTCTGTGCCACAGTAAGACCCATACATATTTATGAATATAAAATTATGTTCCATGGACCATCTTATACACTACACTACACTCTGGACAACACTGCCACCCATGGTGAGTCAAAGATAACCTCTCTCAACAGTCCTATTTCCTGAGTTGCACCTCCTCTGGAAGAAGGGCCATTCCTTCAGAGCAACACAGTTTCAGTTTCTTTCTAGCATTTTCACAAAGCACTGAGGACCAGGCACATCTTGGCTCTGTGACTCAAAGTAGAGGCCAATGCCATTCTACTCCACATGTTCCTCCAATACCTTCTGGGATGTCTGTCTTACAGGGTACAAAGCACAGAAAGATGCAATCAAGGCACATGTCCAAGCCTTGTCTCAGTAAACAGCACAGGCAGGCCTAAGACATACAGGCTTCTGCCCACTTAGCTTTCTTCATCCTGTGCCTTCAGACATCCTTAGTGGGTTCTTACCCCAACGCATCCACACAGGTACTAATAAACAATAATCAAGAACTATCCCCCCCCCCAAAAAAAGAACTATCCCAAATACCTTTTCCTCATTAGAAACACTTTATACTGTATATCCTACTAGATGTGTTATTAAAAATCTTCCAAAAACTGTTTTTGTAGGTAAAATGGTAATTCAGATCCTTGCTGTGGGGATGAAATCTTTTCTATGTATATTTACTAGTTTAGGGTATCTCCTATCTGAATTGTATTAGGATTGTCTGGTTTTCTACAGGAGTATTTAGCCCATCCAAGCATTATCCTTTTGCCAATGGATGAAAGCCCACAAATAATGCTCTACCACAGGACTGAATCATCAAGACATCTTAGCCTAAGAATATCACACATTTCATTCTTCTAATTCCTCTTGTTCTCACTTACATACACTAAGCAACCAACTGCTGTTTATTTGGCTTCCCATGTAGGTTACTAGAACAAAATCTGCTGGCCCTACCATGGGATATTCAGATCCCTTTGTTAGTTCTTCCTCTTAACAGACTGGTAATCAACTGCTAAATTATAAATATTATCTATTAAGTGTAATTACTAAATTTCAGCCTAGGATAAATGGATCTGCCCTCGGTAGACTGGTAGAAGCTGCCTTCTAATATGCACTGAATGATTGGTATATTCATTTACCTTGAAAAGTCTTTTGGAAAACAGCTAACCACTTGTCTTTCCAATCAGTATCATCTTGACATTAGAAAAGGTAAAGGATGAACCAGGGCTGTGCTTTTTTACAATCTGAATTTCTAATTTGTTTATTTTACCAACTATCTTAATTTTTTTGTCTAGAGATTTTGAAGAGTGCATTATTTTTAGGTATACCATGTTGCTTGCAAAAATTTCCTTTTACTATTTTTTACTTTGATTTATTAATGCATTCTGAAAACTGTCAAAAGCAATGTTAAATAGTAAAGGTGAGAGATTGTTTTATCTCTGGAAATGAAAATTATTTAAATGATGAAATCTAGAAATCTGTCATGTAATTTTACTTGAGCATCTCAGTGTTAATTTTACACAGGTATGATTCCTTAAAAAATTAAGACTTTGCAGTACAGTTTCCTAAACTTTCTAAAAATTTTGTTTTCCTTCCCCAATACAAATGATCATTGCAAATAATTTAAAACTTAGTCATTTAACCTAGACCTTGGCCCATAATTTTATCCATTCATACCCCAAGATTTTGTTTTCTTTTTTTCATATGTACTAATTGATTTTTCCTATTGTTCTGTGTTCACATTCTGCATATTGTTTTCCAATTTGCTTTTTCTCATGTAATCCAAAGTCATGTCCTATCTTTTTATTTTAAAGACCTATATATAATACAAACTATTTAAAGACTATATGATAAACTACAGATTTACTTAACTAAGCTCCTATTGATGGACATTTAAGTTGCTTCCCGTTTTTACCCAATATAAACTGAATGAAAATAAATACCCTATGTATATTTTTGGACACTTTTTTAAGTAGAATAGGGCAGTCTTAGATCTGGTACTGAGGGATCAAGGGCTATGAATAGTCAAAATTGATAATGCTAATATGAGTCCCTAAGCTGACTCTATTATAACATCTTTTCTTTCCCCAAACTGTTTATGTATATCATCGAAACTTTATCTCATAGTTGGAAAAAAAAAAATGAGGGAAGAGAAATCAACATTAGTAAAGTAGGGCAACCCCTCATATGGTTACCATTTACTTGTTTTGTATGTGTGAAGGAGTCGCTTGTTGATGTCCTTTACTTATTAATGATCTTTCTCACTAAATCCTAAAAACTCTGTGTATAGTGCCAATACTAGCTATCTATCTGCTAAGAATGCAAATATTTTTCCCATTACCTGTTCTTTAAATCTATGACATTTTTTAACATGCAGTATTTTCAGTTTTTATGCTGCCAAAAATTTTTGTTTATGGGTTTTATGTCCTGCTTAACATAGACTTTCAAATTGGAAGGCGCTATCCATATGATTCTGTATTTTTAATATTGTTATGATTTCATTCTTCACAATTAAATTTAATTCTCCTGTAATCTAGTTTAGTCTAAGTAGTGAAATAGATGTTAAAGTTTGCCCCCTCTCTCCTTAGACAGTTGATTCTCTCAATACCATACTATCTCCACTTTTGATAGGTCATCTCTATTGTCTTCAAATTCCTCATGTTATACGCAAACAATGAATCATGGAACACTACATCAAAAACTAATGATGTACTATATGGTGACTAACATAACACAATTAAAAAAAATTCCTCATGTATCCTTACATTTATCTATGTATATTTTTCTGCCTATGTATTTCTGTATCTACATTAGTTTTAAACAGTATACTTTTATGTAAGAAAGGAGAAAATAAACCTGTATTTGCTGTTGATGCAAAAAAAAAAAAAAAAGATTAATGGAATTGGGAAGGGCAGTGGGAGTGATATGGTGATGTGTACTTTTGCTATTTTGAATTATAAATTACGTGTATGTGGTAAATTCTAAAAAACAAAATAAAAAATTACTTATCTTTATTAAGTATTCTAGAAATTAATAGTGCCAAATGCTCTTATTATTTTTAAGAATTTTTTGGGCTAATTTCTGCTTTTTTAAATTCTCAAAATACTGTAGCTTCAGACACACCATTATTTCACATGACAGTCAGTAGCTTTATTCACTCTCCCCAAATTCTACCCCTACTTCATTGTCTTCCTTAACCCTCTGCCTGACTACCCTCACTTCAAAAGTACTCCAGCCCTTACTTTTCTAGTTAGTACCTGCAACTCTAATATGCAATTATTACATAATTCCTTTTTATCTCCTAACAAATCTTAAAATCTGCTCAGTTACCCATATAACAATTACCACAAAGACTTGCCCTCAAAACTGGAAGTGACTTGCAATCCAAGTCTTGAGACAACCCCAACTGTGGTTACAATATTCTGGCCTTTTGACCATCTAACCTCAAGGCTTAAATGATTAAGGACATAACCAATTTAAATTTACCTTTCCCTCTCCTTGTTGCCAAATTTAATTTCCTGAAGAAATTACACAAATTAGAATTCCTTAGCAACTCTCTGTTCTTCATTACAGTCATTAATGTGGACTTTATTTTAAGCTCTTTCCTAGGTACCTCTCCCTGGAAATCATTTCAGCTGAAAATGATGTAAACTTTAAACACTGGGACATACTCTTTTCATTCAGATGAAGCATGAGGAAAGCACTGCTTTGAGGTCTTTGTTAAAATATTGTCTAATTTTCTGCATAAATTAAGATATAATAACCCAGAGTTCCAGGGAAGTTGGCAGAGTAGGAGGAGCTAATAAAAATACATAAATGAATGAATTTAAAAGAAAAAGATAAAACCCTGAAAGTTTTCTTTTCCTGCTTAACTTGTGAAGGCTTTAGTTTCTACTCAATATAGCCATCAGTCACATCTGGCTTAGTTAAATAAAAATTCAGTTCCTTAAATCACATTTCAAATTCTCAACACTCACACATGGCTCCTGGCTATCATATTGTGGACAATGATGCAGTTGGAGAATATTTCCATCCTCCCAGAAAGATAAAACAGTGCTTATGTAGAAAACTAAACACTAGGAGGCAGCATCAACAGTGCTTCATGGTTACAAGAGGAATGTAAGTATAAAATATTATGAAAAGCTGATTCAGCTAATATTGAAAGCTAAGTCTATGTCCTTTCCCTCCCTCCCTTCTTCTCTCCTCCATATTTAATTTCCCCAAAACTGTTTTTGTATTGATGAGGAAGACAACCTCAAAGAGGGTAGAAATTCACTATTTGATCAGAGCTGTTCAAGCAGCTTAAACAGCTCCTTACATAACTTCAGGTATAAATCACATGAACACAATTACCAAGAACTTTTCTTAAGGTCAGCATTTTAATAAGTCCCCCTCCTTATCTGGGAGTAAGGCTGGGTTACTAGAATTCCTGGACATTTTCTCACATTTGATCACTGCCACTGCTAGGTTTTAGTTTTTTACCAAGTGCCATCACTGAACTGTGTAATCATGAAATGGCCAATTTCAGTATGTGCTCACTTACCCAACCACCCTCACTTGGCAATTCAGCCACATGTGTACAAAACCAGCTAATGATAATAGGTGGAAGGAATGACCCTTCAAAGATGAAGACACTCTCATCACTTACCAATAAGATGGGTTTTCTGAAGAGGAATTATCCCTGACAGCTGTTACCACTTCCTTCTTCTCCGATAATGGAAACCTAAGGTTATTATGTTCACATCTTTTGCCCTACTTAAAATAGATCAAAACCTTTTCCATATAAGGAAACGGTTGGGATTGAGGAAGAGCACAAGGGGAAGTTCTAGAGTATGGCAATATTCTGTTTCTTGACCTGGGTGGTGGTTCCGCAAGCACTTCACTTCCTATGCTTTGAAACAAAACTATAGAACACTGGGAAAGAATCCTGGGACACCCCTAAAGAAGTAAGACTCACAGGACACACAGAGCCTAGGAACTCTAGAAGTCCTGAGATAAGGGACAAGTCCTCTAAAGACTTATCATCTAGAAAAAGTCACCCAAAGGGAGCAATTCTCTTATAGGTCTCAAGCACATCCTTGAGTAAGTTTTTTTCCCTTTTATAATTCATCCATGGTTTTGTTTTCTACTTCTCATATCCTCCTTTTCAAATTTCCTTTCTTCTCATTCACCTCTCTATTTCATGAGACTTACCTCCTAATTTACTCATATATGCACCTCTGCTTCACCCTGGCAAGCCCACTCAAGTTTGCTCTAGGCATTGCCAGCTCCAAAGTACAGCTGGCACTATAGATCTCATCTTATCCTCAAGATCAAGGCTGGGAAAGTCCATCTTGCTAAGCATGCCTCCCTAAGCAGAGTAGTTTTTAGTTTTTGTTTTTAAATTCTGGGCAGATGGAGGAGGACTTGGGCTTCTATGTACAAAAGTGCTCAGCCCTACTCCACTCCATTATAGGCCAGCTGAAACTCTGGGCAGAACTATTCAATGGAAACCAGTAAGTTGGTGTTTTCTTAATAAAAATAAAAATGTTCCCAAGAATAATTATTATTTTTAAACAGTCACTTTAAAAAAGAAAAAAGAATTGTCTCATTTTTGTCTCCCCTTCCTGAGTGGCTAGGGGCTTAAAATAATTCAGTGGAATTTACTGCTCATCTTTTATACTTACTCAGCTTAACTAATGTTTCAGTAAATTTTTCACAGTTGATTGCAACTCGGCATAATAGATGGATGAATTGATGATAAGAAAAGAAGTAGTCTAGCAGCATACGATCATAAACGTCATCTTTGCCCTGAAGGTTAAAGATGATAAAATTGTTGCACTTAAATTGTATAATAAATTAAAGAGCATATTTTGTGCAAATGTAATAAGTTTAACTAAAAAGCTGATTAAATATTTAAATTCTATAAGAACCTAGTTTTAAATTCCAAGTTTCTAGTAATGTTAAGATCTTAACTGTCACAAGTTTATTTTCAGTGTGCAAATGCTATCAATTAGAATTACCCATTATTTCTATATACTTTAATCAAGTAAAATTACTGTAGAATTTTAAAATGTGACACTTTAGTTCTACAGACATCATCAAGAAGAGTTGAGTTAAATTTGATTTTTGAAATAGATTTCAAATGATTTCTGTAATGGCTACTACAGTGTTAATTATTTAATATTTTATCTTATAAGTAGTATATTTAAGATCTAAAGATGGTGGGCAAGGGAGAGTGTGAATGAAGTGGGGTGAAGAAAGATAAAGGGGAAAAATTGTTTAAAAAAATGCTGAAACTGAGATAAATTATCTTGTGTCAATGTACCTTCTCTCTATAATTTAGAATTAGCGTTATTTTAGGAAACACATTAGAAAAGAAGAATCCGACTACAAATGATAAATCTATCAATCAGTGATATTAATCCTAGGTCAAAGGATTAGAATTAAAGGGCAGTAAAAGAAGTCATTGATTATATGGCCAAATTGAAACAACAGAAAATACCTAACTTGACTTTTCAGGTTTAGATATATGACCCAGTTATAATTTAGCCTAGTGAAAAATACTAATAAGACTTTCTATTAGGGTTATTTTTTTGAGGGAGGAAGAAACTTACTACTTGTGCTTACTGTTGATTTTGCAAATACTCAACCAACATTTCAGAGCACTAAAAGGAAAAAGTCCAAATGAGTCTAATCTTCTTAGGATCCACAAAATGGTCATTTAAGTTTAATATAACTGCCAGAGGGGAAATTTCAAATTACTGTGCACTACAGAAACATGGTTTTCCTGGCAACCCAACATACCTTACTGGTTTCCACCATTGTGGGCAAGAGGCACATATTGAGTTCAGGGCGCGGAGGCCGAATATTGCTTTTCCCTCCTATTAGCTTGATATTTTCTCGACAAGGGAAATAAGGTCCAAGAGACACTAAGACATTAAAAGTGTACAATAAGAATAAATGGAAAAAATAAATCTCTATGCTTCAGTGTGCAGAAAGATTAAATGCCAACCACATTCAAGTACTGTGCTAGATGAATACGTACTTGGTATATTACTGTGATGATAAGTACAATGGTTGTGTTGTAGAAATGGAACCAGAGTATGAAGAAAGTCATGGGGACTCAAAAGCACAAGTTCCTTGAGGACATCTGAAAATAAAAACACAGTATGAATATTCAAAAGCTGGAGGATACCTAACTTGCTTCTTTCAAACTCACAAATCCTGTTGGGGTGACTAATTGCAGTATGGTGGGTGAAAAAGTTTAATGAGTCTAAAACTGTTTTAGCTGCTGACACTGGGAGAAATTCCGTCTGGTGATCAATCAAATCTGGATCAACAGTTACTAACCAAAATATAGTCATCATTTAGAAACCAAAGTTTAAAACTATTTATTTGTATTTTATTTATCCAAGGGAAGCATTATGGAGAAGTATGCTAAGGGAAATATTTAATCCATACTGATGACTGTCTTAAGATCAACCAAAGCAACTTAAGACAGAAATATAAGGCTCAAAGTTCTTTGGATCGAAGACATAATCCTTAGTCTACTTTTAATGTTTCATGATGCTAGCTGGACTGAAGCTCATCCCCTAATCACACAGAGGTAAAGCTCATAATGACACACTACTGGCAATCAGAGGTTACCAAAGTATAGGCCAGTAATTCCACAGAACATCAGACCAATGCTTGCCAAAATTGACTGCTTATATATGACAACCAGTTATTCATGTCATTTTAAGAAGCTGGAAATAAAGTTACAGTCTCTAAAGGTGACTTTTTAAAATGGCTTCTAAACTAGTAAAAAACACCCATTTAATTTTAAATAAATTTAAAATGGGGGGTCCTTTAACAGGCAAAATTATCACTTTATTATAAATAGGTAATCATAAAAAAGTAAAATACTTTGGAGTCTAAGAACAAGTACTACAAGTGTCTTTAGGTAAAGAACAGGCAGTAAAATAATCTTCCCAACCCCTTACAGTATATCAGCTCTCCTTTGCAAAACATTTGCATGATCCTATCTTACTTACATAGGACCAAAAGATTTCAGAGCTGGAAGAGATCTAGAGATAACCTAAGGTCAAAAAGCCCAGATATATTACATGACACGCCTGTGATCATATAACGTAATTACTGGCATGCGGAGACATATAACTAGATTTTCTAGAACTTGCTGGACAGTGTGAATTACACATAAAATGTACAAATGTCTTCCAAACCCTGCAGAACTAATACCACATTCTACAAAGAATATTCCACAAAAATCTTCATCCATTAGGTTTTTACACAGATACATTTTCCAAGTAACTTACCTATACAGGCATTTCTAAGTTCTGGAGGACTATAGGAATTAAGAAGAGTTAACAGTTTATGGGCAAATTCAATTCGCTCCTGCCACTGAATTAACGCTTGTTTCACATCTGCAAATACAAAAGCATACATAAATATTCCATTTGAGTTCAAACTTCCTCACAATTATTTTCTATTTTTATCTACAGAATGCTAACACTAAGAAAATCAAATTAATGACATAAACATTTTTGGAGAAAATTAAGTGGTCATTTTCATGAGATGGCCACTACTGTGAAACCTGCCAGATTTCTTAAAACACATATTCGAGGGATGAATATGTTCATTTTCTAGAAATTAATGTGAAGTTCAGAGTTCACATGCAATTTTACAGAGACACAAGAGATAGGTTTTATAGTTATTTCTCTTGAAACTAAAAATGATCTAATCTAAGCCATGGAGGTTTCCAGTTGGAGAACCTTTATAAAATACCCATTTTGTTAGTGTGCTTCAAAGTGTTTTCCAGTCTCTTAAGTCTTACAGGATGCTTGCCTATTTTTCAGGCAGGCATAAGAGATTAAACTAGAGCACTCCAGCTTAATACCAGGTCATGATGAACATGTCCTGATAGTTAGCATCAGCCCCACCTTCTGTATATAAACCAGAGATAAAGACAAATTCTCTGAAGGATGTGGTTTGAAATCCTTACTTCACTCTTTAAATGTTGAAAGTAACAAAAATAAGAAGTAGGAATGACCAAACCTTTTCTCTGAAGATACGGGCGTGTAGACTTCAAAACCGAAAGGAATATTGATAGAAGTTCTACTAAGTCTCCAGTCACATGGCAAGCTGTGGCTTCATGGTACATCATGTGCAGTGTGTTGAAAGACTACAAGTGATTTTAAAAAATGGAAAACTTAATTTGATTTTTACTTTACTGAGCCACAAAATGGTAGTATTCATCTTTTATGACAGATGTTTTCAGACTTTGTGTGTGTGCACATGTGCACAAAACAAATATATTTGCTTTCTTCTACCTAAAAGTCAAATTCTCCCAAGTCAGCTCTTTAAAATACATAACAGTGCTCACCTTCAGAGCTAATATTTTATGCATACATTTTGGTCTGAAGGAATAATTTGTTTGATCAGTTTGTTTGTTTTTGGTTACTGTTTGCTCTAAGACCACAAGCCTTAGAAATTACAAAGCAGCAGGCAACAAGACTGGGTAGAGTGGGTGACTGCTTTAACTAACTTTCCAGGTCTCTGGGAAGAAAGAACGGTGAAATGGTTGTCAACCGTTAAGTCTGAATGAGGAAAAAGAGCTCCAAAAGAAGAATTCCTTTAATCATATTGGCTTGTTAAATCTTTAATTCAAAATCCTTAGTTTTTTTCCTACTTCACTTTACACAAAGGCTTTTTTCTAATCCTCTTGAATCAGTTCCCTATAAAATATATACTATCCACAATTCAAAGTTCAAAATCCACAGTCTAGAAATGCTGGCAGCAAATAATCTGAACAATGTATTTCTATGGCATTTAACCTGTAAGTTGTAAGGATAAGGAACCATGTCTGTCTTATTCACTGCTGTATCCCCAGTGCCTAGCACAATGCCTAGTATAGCGTAGATATTCAAACATCTGTTGAATGAAACAATGAAATTGTCACTACTTTTCATATACTTTCTGTTCTAGCCAAATAGAAATACTTGGCATTTTTCAAATACAACAATACTTTCTTGCTTCTGCTGACCAAGTCATTTATCTAAATGCCCTTCCACTTATTTGTACAAGTCCAAATTCTTTGAAGTACGGTTTCAAACATTTTGTATTCCTATTCTGTAGTATCATTAACTAAAGAAAACTATCCCACCTCTTACTTCTCATGGTACTTTGGTCTTCTCTCCTCTGTTAGACTAAGGGTAAAATGCACCTCTATGGCTTTAAAGTCATCTCACAGTTTGTGGATGTTCAAGAATTGTGGGAAGTATGAAGAGGTGATTTTCATCACCTGTAACAGACTCAATGGCTTCCTCTCATGATGCTAATCTTGGTTTCTTAACTATCAAATACATGAGCTCTTGAGAAATTATGTGTTTCAACCCTTACAAATGGAATGAATAAAACCAGTCTATTTCCAGTGGTTATTCTAAATACAAAAGAAGAAACGTACAGAATTACTACAGACAAAGAAAAAAGCAACCAAAAAACTATTATAATCATTCTTGGAATATAAATTAGCACTTACTGATCTATATAATCAAAATCCAGACAGACACCTATAAAACAGCCTAGCCTAAACTCTAAATATCCACATATACAAAAAAAAGTCTTGGTAAGAACATAAAAATAAACTATAGTAAAATGCAGTAAAATATTTACCTCAGTCATCAGGATCAACCCTCGATTAAATACAACAAGAAGTCTATCTTCATCAGATTCTAATAGTATTCTGAAGGCACTAGAAGAATACAAAAAATGCAGGTTGAGAACTCTGAATCAAAATGGAAACCTTGGTGATAAAGACAGAAGAAAACTGTAATTTAGGCTTTTTTCTATCTATAGGAGAGACTGCTATATCTGTTTCCTAATAATGTAATAAAAGGAGTTAATAGTAAGAAATCCTCTATAACATGGAGAAAAGTTATGTCTGCTAGTATCTAGTCCACTATTCAATAATGGAAGAGAGGTACCATGGGAATATTTTTAAAGTTTCAATATAAACAATGCTTATTTTTACAATGGGTTTATCTTCTAGATTATGTTAAGTTTTGGATAACAGCAAAATACATTTACACTATCCAAGCTCTTGTCAGCTGGCTCTTGGGAAGAAAGAGAAACTGAGGGGAAGAACATTTTTTTTTTTTTTTGAGGGGAAGAACATTAAATACATTTTGGTCTTGAAAATAATTTATGTGATAATCATCAGAAGTAGTTTTATTTCTCTTGTTAACAGACCTAATTTCATTATTAGGTACTGGAAAGTGCTGCTTTATGTAGTACAGCTGGTATCTTTCTACTTCAGTTAGACGTTTTCTTCCCTTTTATTCAAAAAAGGATTAAGATGAACATTGGGGAGGGTATGTGCTATGGTGAGAAAAAAAATTAAAAAAGGATTAAGAAAGCTCAAAGTCCTTTTTTTTTTTGGAGAATAAGCTTTAAGTAGTAAACCTTGGAAACACAAGGTATTCAAAATTATTGCAAAATTTTAGAAGAATTCCTTTAGAGTCCTGGCAAAAACACGGTTAATTCATCTAACAAAGATTTAAATTTGAAAGTTTTCTGAAGATAATCTGAAATAACTTTATCTTGGGTTAAGCATAAAATACTATTTTCAAGGAAGTACTGCCAAAAAATGTGCGCCTAATAAAGGATATTACCTTCAAGTCTTAAGAAGCACTTTAAGAAATTAACCTGGCCTTTATTTCCACAGTTAAAGGGAATTATGTCTAATTTGTTATAGAGTTCCTTTATAGCCATTCAATAATTTCTGTAGCTCTGAACAATTATAAAGATGATGTTTTTGTTATTCTGGCTAATTCCTACAGTTAAAAAAGACAGGTAAATCTGGGCTAAACAGAATGAAAAACTTAAGTTTCATCCGAAGAGGGAGAAAGCTGTTCCTGGAGGCTTCTAGAACTGAAATGTCCAAGCATAAGACAGGATGAATCACAAAGGAGAGGAGGGGGAGGAGGATTCAAGGTTTAGGTGTTAAGACCATACATTAGGATTCCTTCCAACCATAATTCTACGATACTGATAAAACACATATAAACAATCCAAAATCAAACCCTGAAAACAAGAGCTGTTCAAAAGCAGCTCGTTAATTTTTAAAAGATCAATCTTTCCAAGGTGACTGAATGCAAAAATGCTTCCCTAATCACCTTAAAGAAGTGGTAAACTTTCAGTTATAAATAATTTAATTATAACTCCTTTAAGTGTTAAAAAGATGATCCCCATCCCTCACTTGGAAAAACAAAACAAATTAAAAAGAACACCAGAAAACATCTTTTTACCTTATTAAAGTAGTCCAGCAGGAGCGGCCATCTAAGCAACGTAAGTAACAACTTATGGTTGTTTTCTTAAACTGTTTAATATCTTCTAATTCTTCTTCTCTCATATCTGGCCTTTGAGCTATAAATAGCTGCATCAGGTTAAATAGTTCTTCTACTGCCTAAAAAAGGGCAAATAAGCATTATGGTGATCTTTTAACCCTGCATTTTAGGAATGTTTGCTTCTCATTTCTGAATGTTATGCCCACTAGCCAGCTCTTAATATTATACAAATGAAATCAGATTACACTACCATTCAAGAGTAGTTATAAAATTAGTAACAGATTCTATTTTAAAAATTTAATGTATTATTCACTAAAAGTAAATAATACTTTCAGAAAAAAACTTTCTGGAGAAAAATTTTCATTTTCAGTCTTAATACTAATTATTAAAGCACTAACTTTGTAACTTCGAATGGGTGTCCAGATATGCTACACCACTCCTTTGCCCGTTTCTTTCATGAGAAATCAAGACATCCTTACAAAATTTGACAGCCCTCATTTACATTTCAATCAATACTATTTCAGAGAAAACCCTTTTTGTGCCAATATTTGGAATGCACTTTCAAGACTGAATGCTTAGTTCAAGTATCTGATGGATGAAATGTGGAAAATAATATTTAAGTAAAATTGCTAACTGTGGGTTTATAAACTCATTCAGCATGGGCATGTGGGCATACTTATCAATGAACTGAAACCCCCAACTCCATAATTTCATGGCAAAAATTGATTAAGCACCATTTTCATGAAAATCTCCAATAGTTATGCTCTACAATAAAAGATATATGTTTTATTGATGTCAGGAAACAAGATTATCAGATAAATATTCTAACTTCCCCAACAGTCATCAAAGGTATATTTAACCATGGACATCATGTTTAGTAACTAAGTCAAATATTATTTATGTGAATGTGATAAAGAAAATCCACTAAATCTTGATAAATCTTGTCATGACTCCTTCGAGGTCAGGCAGAGTCTCACATTTGTTTCCTTCTGTCTTTACAGCCTTGGTTTTGAATTCTTTTAGTACTTAATATACTCACTTTCCTTCTTTTATTCTACGTATTATAAATTTCCTGGCTAGAAATTAGGTTATTCTTTCTGGGTGAGAACAATTTACTATATCATATCTGAAGGACAAGAAAGGTCTTTTTTTTTTTTTAATATATATATTTTTTGACACAGAGAGAGAGCGAGCGAGCGCACAAGCAGGGGGAGTGGGAGAATCAGGCTCCCTGCTGAGCAGGGAGGTTTTTTTTCCTTAAGATTTATTTACTTATTTGAGAGAGTATGAGAGAGACAGACAGAGGGAGCACAAGCAGGGAACGGGTATAGAGAGACGCAAACTCTCCACTGAGCAGGGAGCCTGATATGGGACTCGATCCCAGGACCCTGAGATCATGACCTGATCTGAAGGCAGATGCTTAACTGACTGAGCCACCCAGGTGCCCTGGAAAGGTTGTTTCTTCAACAGGAAAAAAGTATTGTACACAATTCAAGAATACCAATAATTAAAATATTCTTCACCATGTTCATTTGATTTAAGGAAACACTGGATGTCTTGAAAAAGCTCCACTTCTACCATCTCCCATTTAGCAAAATACTTCTCACATTTGCAGTTTGTCCTCTGAGTTACTCTCAGAGTTCTGCACTCTCCTTCCAACCCCTTTTCTAGATCTATATCCTCTTGGTGTAATCTTCAGTTTACAACAGAGAGTTAAGAAGCAACAGTAAAAAGAAATATCCAGGAATGACAGCCATATGTGAAGGGAGAAAGTTTTACTATGAAACCTACAAATAGTCTGCAGAAAAAAAGGAATCAGATTTAGACTGCACGTATTTGTATCCTGATAGACCTCTTATCCATTCACCTGAATGTAGTGTGAGGAAAAAAAACACTGGGGAATACTATAGCTAAGACAAAAATATTGTCTAGCTCACAGCTTAGGACAGCATGTGGATCTTAATGGTAACTATCTAAACAGTAAATATACTTCCCTAAAACTATACCACAAAGCTGACTTTTTTCATGAGGTACATATAAAAGACATTTACAAAAACACAAATGAAAATAGCTAAGCTCAATTAGAGATAAAATTTCAACATCAACCTAAGAAAAATTATCCATACTACTTATTAATTTTATAGTAATATAGCATTATATACATGTAATCAAGAAAACAAATACACATTGAGTCCTTAAGAAATAACAGTTCAAGTTAGATTATACTTCCATATTTTGTTACCACTTCCCACTAGGGGGGGAATAGGTTATTTCCAATCAATTTGAAGATACAGAGAGAATTATCAATTTTACTCACTCCAGGGTATTGGCTGGCATGTGGTGTAAGATTCTTAAAGGCCCATTGGATGTTCTGGTGAGAAGCGAGTTGTCGTGTGAATGCAGGAGACTGTTCACAGCAGAGCCTCAGAATGCCATAATAGGCTGGCAGCATCCCACGGTTAAAAAGCACCACATCCTGATCATCATGGTCAGCAAGGATGTAATTGAAGGCAATGTTCTTGGTTACCACTGGGTTCTGAACAATAAGGCGGATATTCTCTGGACAGTCAGCACACACATTGTACCAAAATGAAAGCAAAGCCTGTTTATTGTGATTTGTAGCTATTGCTGGCTCAGAAAGTTTAGGCTGGAAAAGGTTCCACAAATCCATGAAATAAGTGGAAAACATCAGCTTCTCAGTTTTGGAAATTAAACAGTAAGTCATAAAGCTAAAATAGGGCACTAGCTTTGTAGTGCCATGAACAGCAGCATCAACATAAAGTTTGGCTCTTGAGAGCAAACCAAGGAGCACGTTGTAGACCTGATGTAGGACTACTGTTGTGTCTGGACTGAGTGGAAGGTCACGGGTTGGGATGTGCAAAGACCTTGTTGACCGGAACATCTGGCGGAATGAATTGCTTGGTATAAGGGACACCAGAAGATAAGCTGCAGCTATAAAATGTAAAACAAAACTGTCAGTTCCTTACAAGATATAAAACAAACTGAAGAGCAGTCATGAAACACAAAGCCACTCTTCTCTTTAAAACTTAAAATGAATAAAAATTAAGGGACATGAACATTTCTTAATATCTTTCTGCCCTACCAATGGCCCCACAAACTTCTCAAGGAATGATGAAAACAGACACCTTCCATTTTGTCATTGCTATTTTTTAAGTGGCAACAATAACTGCATTAATAGAAACAGTTTTAAACTTCTCTGTTAGCTTTCCCCAGATATAGAATTTTCCACCTATTTGATCATTTCATTTCTTCTTAGGAAATAATATGGTTTAACAGGAAGAACACAGCATTTGGAGACAGAAGACCTAGCTAAGGTTATGATCAAATCATTCAATGTATTAGCTTCTTTTCTTTTTCTTTACAAAATAAAGGTAAGTTAGTTTGTAATAATTTAAAGATTAACAGTAAAATATAAAGTTATAAAGACACAATGAGGTCTTCTATTTTAGAGTTCACTGTAACATATATGATTATATATATGTGTGTGTGTCAGTTACAAACATTTAAAATCTTTTAGGCTAAATTTGTATTTTAAAAATTTTTTCACTTGAGTTATGGTTGACCCACAATGTTATATTAGTTTCAGGTGTTATATTAGTTTTAACTTCTCTACATGTTATGCTGTGCTCACCACAGTGTAGCTACCATCTGTCACCAAACAATACTATTACAATAACATTGGCTATATTCCCTATGCTGTATCTTTTATCACCATAATTTATTCATTCCATAACTGGTAGCTTCTATGTTGACTTCGAATGCAAAGAAAGCATCTCTTCTTCAACATACCTGGAAAATGTTATTAAGCATACAACTCTGAGAAGTAAATGACTCATTAGTTGAGTTCATCTGTAAAAAGTGTGTGTGCAAGGCACTAAGCTACGTACTTTAAACATATTTCATTTAATGCTCACAATCATCCTAAAAATAGGTGATGTTACATTTGAAAATCTGAATCTTGGAGAAGCAAAGACCAAAGTCACACAGATAAAGAGGTGGAGCTCAGATTTAGCCCTGGGAAATGGTATCGATGATGATGACAATGACAATAATGATAATGATCCAACAAGAATAGCTAATATTTATCAAATGCTTGTACTATTTAACACCATATTTTTGTTTAGGAGGTACTTCTTTTATTATCCCCACTTTCACTTGGACTGAAAACAGTAAGATTACATCCATGTTACACATCTTGAAACCCAGATGAGCTAATGCTCCTAAAAACCGCCACAGAGCCTCCTCAAGGCCTCTAATGCCTTAGTTTAACTCTTTTCAATACACCTACTAATTTTGTCTCTCACTATTCTACCTATAATTTGATAATTTCCAATGTTCTATTAAAGCAAATAAAGTTAGGGTTTCTGAAATTAATTATAAGCTATTTTACAGATTTTAAAGTAAACTTTATGCAGCACTTTGTGCACAATACTCCATTTCTACGTATTTTTTCACCTATATGTTGCTCTGGTTAGGCTCAATTTGGTATATGTTTCCATTATTAAAACCTGGCATGTCGGGGTCATTCTGACCAATCTATGTATAAGCTGCTATTAAGAAAATTAATTTGTGATTAGAAAAAACTTACTCAGTTTAAGTTATATACTTTTATCCCAACATTTTATTAGGAAAAAATTTCAAATGCAATGAACGGTTCAAAGCACTCTACCCAAAGACCACTTAAATTCTACAATTAACATTTAATTTTATTATATACCAACCCATCTATTTATTTAAGAGCTATCTGCTTCTAAATAAAAAATAAGTTATGCTTGGGAGCAATACACAACTTCTAGGAAGGTCAACATGGAATAGACCACCTTGCTAAAAACTGCCTTGCTAAAAACTAAAAGTCCCTTCCATTTAGTTCTATACTACAGAGAACTTAGAGCAAATCTACCTTCAGTTCTATATGGCAACTGCTCAACTACTTGAAGACACTTATATCTCCTTTTTCCTTTTCTATAAACTAAACATTCTATTGTATTCCTTAAAATTTTGTAGAATTTAATAGTATTTCTCAGTAGTTCTTCTATACATGTTACTATAATTCTGTTATATTGATTCTATTCAAATATTTGGGCTGTTTTTTCAAATTACATTTTCACATTACCATAGTCTATTATAATTTTAAATGATTCACTGTAACTATTGCCCAACTGAACATCCTCAATTTTTAATTTTTCACAATCATAAATAATACTACTTAAGCATCCATATATTAGATGACTTGCTTCTACTGGAATCCTTGAAATGATATTACTGAATTTAAAAAAGGCAAAGTATTTTGAAGGATCTCAGTACGAATTATTAAATTGCTTTTCACAGGGTAATATTTATTTACAACTTCACTGCAATGTATGGTAATGTCATTTCCTCAGTACTGTCATCAATATTAGATGAAACAGCTGAAAACCTTTTTTTTTTTTAATGCCAACCAGCATATGTGTCAACACTTACAAATAACCCATTACTATGGGGTTACATAAACTGGCAGGAAGAATAAGCCTATAAGTACCAATGCCAATCCATGTACCCACCAGTACAAGGTGTTTTTCCCAAATAAACTTTTTATTTTAGAATAGGCAGAACACAGTTCCCACACTCTTCTCCCATCTTCTCCTATCATTAACATCTATTATTACTATAGTACAATTGTTTTACCTAAGGAAACAATACTGACACATCACTTTTAACTAAACTCCATACTTTAGATTTTATTAGATCTGCCTTAATGTATGTTTATTTATTTGAGAGACAGAGAGAGAGACAGCACAAGTGGAGAAAGGGGCAGAGGGAGAGGGAGGAGACTCTCCGCTAAGCAGGGAGCCTGACATGGGGCTCAATCTAAGAACCCCTGGGATCATGACGTGAGCCGAAGGCAGACACTTAACTGACTGAGCCACCCAGGTGCCCCATTCCTGTTCTTTTATTTTGGCTCTAGGAGCCCATCTAGGATGTATTACATTTAATCATCATGTCTCCTTAAGCTCCTCTTGGCTGTGACAGTTTCTCACATTTTCCCTGCATTTGGAAAAGCTTGACAGTTTAAAGGGGTACTTGGTCAGGTATTTTTGAAGAATGTCCCTCAAACTGAGTCTGTCTGATGTTTATCACTTTTAGACACAAATGATGGGTTTCTGTAAGGAAGACCATACAGTTAAGTGCTCTTTACATCATATTACATCAAGATTATCAAAAGGGTACATGCTATCAACACAAATCGCTAATAACCATAACCACCTGAGTTAATGTTTGTCAAATTGCTTCACTTAAAGTTATGTTACCCAAAAACTGTAACAAACTCAAACACAGAGAACAGAGGGGTTGTGGAGGGAGGTAGGTAGGGGTTGGCTATGGGGGACAGGCATTAAGGAGGGGACTTGATATGATCAGCACTGGGTGTTTTACGTGATGAATCACTGAACCCTCCTGAAACCAACATTGCACAGTATATTAACTACAATTTGAACAAAAATTTGAGAAAGAAAAAAAAAAATTACATTCCCCATTCCCTACTCCTTGAAGGAGGTTCAGCTCCACCTCTCTGGAGGGTGGATGTACATAAATTTAGAATTCTTCTGTATAGGAGATTTGTCTCTTTTCCGTTTATTTATTTAATCATTTATCAATATGGATTCATAAGTATTTATTTTATACTTGGAGGTATAATCCAGCACTGTTATTTATTTTTTTTACTCAAATTGTTCTAGCTTTAGCCATTGGGAATTCTTTCAGGTTGGTTGTGTCCCCCTTTGAGAATGTGCTACCATTTTGTTGAATACTTCTTTACTTTCTGTCCTAAATGATGCCTAGATGCTCAGGCTCATCTTATATATTACCTGCCCGAGACCTAGAATCAGCCATTTCTTCAAAGAGCTCTTACTTGTTTTACTGGAGAATGGTTTTTAGAAACATCGATCTGGGGGGTATTCAATGTGCATGCTGCCGACTGCAGTATCCCTGATTCTATGCCCTTTCAGCAGATAGCTAGGAAAAATGATCTTAATGATTAAATTTAATGATTAAAGAAATTTAAAAAATTAACAATTTCAATTTTTCTTTGAATATTATCAAAGGAGAACATACTCTATTTACAAGCAATTTTCTAATCTGTAAAATATCTATTTTTCATGAGTCCATCTTTCAAGATCTTTATTTCCTTCCAGTCTGTGTAAAGGTGTTTATCATTGAACTCCCATGATCTCACTGAATATTTTTTCTCAGTTTGTTCTCTGCCTTTTTATTACTTTCCTCTCAGCCTTAAAGTTACTTTTAAGATAGGATTTTCTGATCCTTTACTCTCTTCATTTAATGATGATCATGCTTTGTAATCTATCAAGCAAGGACACAAAATGTTGGTGGTGGTGATACCACCCAAGACAGGACAGTTTCCTATCCTTAAAATACCCAAAGCACTGTAGATATTTGCAAAATACTGCCACTTCTGAATACTAATGTAATTTTGGTCTTTAAGAACAATCTAAGAGCCTTTGTACCATACAACAATGGGCATTATTATAATTGCCTTAAAAAACAAAACAAAAAAAACAAAACTTGGAACAACAAATGGTTTAAGTTCTGAATATTTGACTTACAAGTCCTGACTCTAGGATAATTATGAGCCAAAAGAAACCTCTCGACCCAGTTTTCCATGTTCTGTAGGACCCAGCTGTGTGCCAGTTTATTTCGGGGTGTCTGTACTGCCAACCAATCCAAACACTGAGAAGGATTGTATTCAATTACCTAAAAATGAAATAAGAACAGAATATAAAACCAACTGATTAAGGAGTTACTTTTTTACTTACTTTTGGTATATGCCATTAAACACTTAAAGCCAGATAGTTTTTTGAAAACTAGAGTCTAAGAGAAGTTTTGCCCATGTTTTTCTACTTTTTTTTTTTTTTTACATTTTTAATTAATTAATTTTTTTAAGAGAGAGCACGGAAAGGGGCAAAAGGACTGGGAGAGAAAGAATCTTAAGCAAACTCCACAATGAGTGCAGAGCTTGATGCAGGGGTTAATTCCACAGCTGTGATATCATGACCTGAGCTGAAATCAAGAGCTGGATGCTTAACCAACTGAGCCACCCCGGAGCTCCTCTCCATTTTTAAAACTATGTTTATCAACAGGAAATATTAAGAAAAAAATCTGTCATTAGTTTACAAAATAAAAAATAACCAAGGACAAACAAACAAACAAACAAACAAATAAATAACCAAGGACTTTAACATAGAACCAATAAGAGAACCCAATGACTTTTAGGTCTTATTAAATTTATAAATTTACCTCAAAGTGCTTCTCATTCTCTAAAGTTTCTCATCTTTATTTTTCTTACTGTGTGCCCAATCTATTATTGCATGTGAGAATGAAAAGTAGTAACTGAACTGCTGGGGAGATTTTTTTTTTTTTTTAAGATTTTATTTATGTGACAGAGAGAAATAGTGAGAGAGGGAAGACAAGAAGGAGTGGGAGAGGAAGAAGCAGGTTTCCCACTGTGCAGGGAGCCCGATGTGGGGCTAGATCCCAGGACTCCAGGATCATGACCTGAGCCGAAGCCAGATGCTTAACGACTAAGCCACCCAGGTGCCCCAGGAGAGATTTTTTTCATGGGATAAAGAAACCTTAGGAATCCAGATTTGGCTTTCAGGCCAGTTCCATACCCACTCATTTCTGTACTGTCTAGGATGGTTTTAGGCTAAAACAGTTGAGTGGTTATATAAGATATCATAGGGCCCACAAAGCCTAAAATGTTTGCTAACTGACCAGCTGGAGAAAAAGCCTGCAGACCCCAGATGTAGAGAGCAGGTTTTCCAACACTCACTAAAGAGAAACTGTGAAACCAGCAGTTATTCTGAAGGAAAGGACGTGGTTGGTATTTCCTGTACCATTTCTGTCAACTGCTGAAAACACTTAGCTTGTATTTCTAAGATTCTAACACTTTTTTGTGGGGAAGGAAATGAAAACCCTTGACTGGCCAAAGACTTTTTATGACTCCACAATAGTCTTTAAATCTGTGGGAAATAAGACAAGAATTCTTTCCCCTCCCCCCAAGCCTCCTGACTAAAGCATGTTTTCGTCCCTCACTTGTGACCCACTAAAACCATTTTGGATCATCCAAGTAAGAAGAAACTGGTATTTAAACTGGTAATGACTTTATTAGAAAAATAAAATTCTCAGAAAAATACTGAAACATCTACTGCAAGACTTACCTCCCATATCCTCTGTAGAATATAAGATGCAAAGGGAGGCATTCCTGGAGGTCCACCAGCAAACTCCATTAGCATAGTCAACAATTTAAAGAAAGGATTGGCTGCCTGTAAGACACATACATAACTGCGTATTTAAATGTACTTGAACCCACCTGTTTCAGAAGGAAAGAAACATGTAAAATATTTCTACACATCACATTTAAATCTGTGTTAGGTTAGCAGACCTCAGTACTCTTGCATATAAACTCGAACTACATAGAGCAACAGGATCAACTTGGGATACAAAGTCAATGGCATGGGCACCACATGTAACAGAAAACATGTATTTTTCTGGATATCAATTTGGAAAAAACCAATCAAAACCTTTATTAATGAGACAACTTTATTCATAGAGTAATTTAAATCAAAAGTTTCTTGTAGCGTGCCTTGTTCTCTCAGGTGTAATTTACATTAATATTTGACAAAGTATGTAGCTGTAAATTCATCATTTTACAAAAATACTTTTGTATGAAACTGTATTATTATATTTCTACATCTTTTTTCATCTGGTCAGTCTACTTTTTTCTTGAACACAATTATGATATGCTTCAAATCAAACGACTTTAAAGTATCTATGTGGTACTTCAGTATGTTGAACTTATACCTAAATTTATATTTAACTAGGAAAATTACATTTATGATAGTAAGATATAAAGGAGTAATTCAGCCTATTCAAGTTACATACTGAAAATTAATCTGTGTTATGGGAGAAACCTTGATTTATTTTTTTCAAGAACAAGTAGAAAGGTTTATCTGAAAGCACTAACAGTCTTAAAAACATGAATTAACTAATGTGTACATACCTCAGGAGTCAACTTTGCTATTGATGTGAAAAGCATAGACACAATCTAAAATTTAAAAAAAAGAGGATTTCAGAACATTCTTTTAAAAATTACCAAAAAGCTTTTAAGACTGTTTCTCAGCACTTACATGTTCTGCTAGTCGATTATTGTATCGACAGAGGCTGAAAATCAGATTACAAGTTTGTCTTATATTGATGCCATCACGAATATGTTGAAACAAGAAGGGGAATCCCTGTTAAAAGTAAAAGTTGTTCATTTAAGAACCATTACTATTTGTGAGATGATCAAATCCTCTAATATACAAAGTATTACCTTTCCTCCTGTTAATGCTGCCATGTCAGTCTGTGATAATGTCAAATGCCTGAAAGGAAACATCAGTGGAAATAAGTTTTTCTTTCCTCTGTGCTACGTTATAGCTACTTGCATCATGACATAATCAAAATTGTCAATTCAGTTACAACTGTACCAAGCCACCAACACAAAATGATTTTTGAACTTCCTGCTAGCTAAACTTACTTGCTAAATATACATCTTTTAGATAATTTTTCAAGATTCCATAATTGATATATGGAAGCCCAAACCTACTTTATTTCCCATTTAACTAAATATTTTTGTATATTATAAACACTAGAATGGGTCTGAGGTTTTTTTTTTTTTTGACATGAGACCCTTCAAAACAAAAACTTCTAAGAAATACTAAAGAGTTTGTTACCAGTTTACAATTTCTACATATTTTACTGTAGAAAATTTCAGATACATACAAAAATAAGATAATGGAAGTATCCCATTATTCAGCTTCAAATTACTAATTCATGATCAGTCTTGTTTCATTGGTACCTCCCACTCACTCAATGTGGACTGTTCTGAAGCTGTTCCAGGTTTTTTATCATTTAATCCAAAAATCTCAGCATGTATTTCTAACAGATAAAATTTAAAAAACATAAACAGACTACCATTATTCACACTTAAAATAAAACCACAACTCCTTACTATCAAACAATATCCAGTCAGTGTATGATTACCTCAAGTGTCTAAAAAATTTTTTAATAATTTGTTGGCTCAAGATCCAAATAAAGTCCTCTGTTGCAAGTGGTTGAAATGTCTTGTAAGTATCTTACAGACTACTGGTTTCCCCTCCAATTTTGTTTTTATCTTGCAATTTGTGAGTTGAAGCAAGTAGGTGGTTTGTCCTGAAGAATTTCCCACATTTCCATTTTGCTGATTGTGTCCTTGTAGTGTTGCTTTAACCTGTTCCTTTGTCCTTGTATTTCCTATAAACTGGTAGTTTAGATCTAGAAACTTGATCATATCTAGGTTTGATCTTCTTAATCAAGCATGCTTTACAGGTGGTGGTACTGACTTTCTTCAGGAGGTACACAGTGAAAGGTTGTCTTTTTGTAATATTTTCAGTCAATGATGATCATCTCCTAGATCCATTATTTCATTTGGGGTACAAAATACAGATACTCTAATTTCAGCATTACTTGCTTGTTCATTAGCTCAAACACCTCCAAGATGGTGAGCTTCCTCTCATTTACCATTTGTTTGCCATGAGGTATAATTCTTGCTGGTAAGATGAATGCTTGTTATCATTTCTTTATTACTAAGTTTCCAAAATTATGATTTGGTTTTCTAATATACTCCAAAGGTTACCAGTAAGTAGCTCATTTGTTTTTAGGTACCATTACGAACTCATGGATTTAAATGTCTGTGATGTGTTTTAGTCCTCTTGTAGTTATTCTATCACTGATGCTAAGGTTGTACAATCTATGACCAAAAGGAATATCCACAAATTGGTTCTTGCTCTTTTAACATAATCTTAACAGTCTCTGATAGCCTCTGCTTTCCAAAATGACAAAGTGTTCTAGGCTTCCCATTCATTTCTTGCCCAAGACCTGTAATTGGCCATTTTTTCAAGGAACCCTGATTTTCTTCCATAAGAAATGATATCTAAGGACTACAATCTAGATGCCAGTAGAACTCACTGATTCTGAGCCAGGCAGGTTTTCTAAGCCTTTTCAGAAAATGGAAGTACAGAAGACATTTTTTGTTTGCTTAAAGACAAAATACACCATAGACTCTACAGGTATTTCCAAACTCAAATTTAGTTTTAAAGAACTTACATAAAAAACCTACAATTTTATATTTGTATTTCTTCTGTCTTTGGCTGAAAATCTTGGTTTCTAATGACATTACCAGTTATTTGCTTTATTCTGATATATGCTAGGATAATAATCACAATTACACTATGAACAATATACTTAGTAGAACAGTTTAGGATAATTTTACAATTCTTTTTGTCCTTCATGTACAAGTAGGAATTTACAGTTAAATTAGTATGTTCTAAAGTCATTTTAGTGAATTCCTTTCCAGGTGTTATGCCACCAGGTCAATATATAATTCATTTATTTCAGTCTGCTTTTGATTTTTAGGGATTGCATTTTATTAATTTACTTATCATTATATAAAACATTTACATGATTACAAGTTAAATCTAAAAAACAAAAACAATGTATACTCAAAGTCAAGCTTTAATTCTTGTCTTTTCCAGCAGTTTGTTTTTCCCTCCCCCAACCACAGGAAAACTTTAAGTTTTTGATTTAGTCTTCAACTTAAAAAAAATACAGTAAATTCTTGCTATTTGTAGTACTTATGTTCTATAAAATGTTGCAAACACCAAATTAGTGATTACTGAATCATTGCTAATAAGAGAAATACAGAGTTAGGTTCTTGTGAGCCTCTGGTCACATTTTCTTCAACCAATCAATAGGTTACCTTTTTTAATGTGTGTTTCTGTTTAAAGATGCCTTATTTTATATTGTTCATTCAATAGCACTGAAGTCAAATAATACTATTCATACCTGAATGAAGCCTATCTAACATACATTTTCTTGTTAAGGCACATTATGGCCTTCTTGAGCTTAGGAACTTTAGATAGCACTTAGCACTATACTTGGGGGCAATTTTAAACACTAAGTCACCAACAAAGAACACGAATGTGAAAAACATGGCATAAACCATGAAAAGGATATTTGTTACAATATGAGAAGTGAAACAAGAAGTCACAGTCACTCTGTTTGACCTTGGCTGGGAAGGAAGATATGTGTCAGGTAACTCAAATTTTTTGCCACTTTGCACGTGGACATCTGCAGTCCACAAATGACTGTAAAAGAGCCATGATTTTGGGACTGTAATAAATCCCAGCAAGTAAGCAAATTTGCAAACAGTTGATCCACAATGAGGAATAATGAAAATCAAGTTTACATGCTCTCATTCTCTGCACCCCTCCCGCACCCCCACCACAGCCTCCCCTTCCTCAAAAGGTACCATACTATACACACTTTTCTCCACTTTGCTTTTTTTACTTGGTAATATTTATCCTAAAGATCTGTCCACGGTAGTACAGATACATTCCATACTTCTTTTTTCAGCAATATTCTATTGAGTGGATGCCTGCTTTTTTCAACTAAGCCCCTCTTTTTAAATATTTCCAGTCTTTTACTATTTTAAACTAAATGCTCCAATAAATATCCTTGCATATACATCTTTCTGTGTTTGGGGAAGAGACTTCTAGAAGTAGTGTTGCCAGGTTAAAGGATGAATGCACATATAATTTTGCTAAATATTTTACTGTATATTTCTTCAACGTATATATTTCTAACATGACTCAGAGGTACAAAGTCATCTGATACAAAGGACTAAAATACTTATGCCACAAGAGTTCATAAATAGTGGTATTATTTAAAAGGAATCATGTAACAAAAGTTAGTGGTAAAACAATTTGGTAAAAGGAGTAAAATCAAACATGCTTTAACCATTTTGAATGTTGAAACATTTCACCTTTCTGAGCGAGACTGTTCAACCAACAGAGCAACTAAAGCTATCATTTTTTCCAGGGCAGCCGGCCTGTATTTTTCTTCTGCCAGAGAAAGAATATCTTCTTCCTCCTCCTCTTCTTCCCCCTCTTCCTCAGACAACACTTCAACTTGAGGCTAGGAAAAAAATGTTAAAGCTAATACATTAAAACTGAATTATCTTGAGAAAAAATAACTTCACTGTTGTATAGAACTACCCAGGGTAGATGGTGGCAGGAGCATGAATCTTAAAGAACCACTTAAAGGCCCAATCCTGACTTTTTTCTTTTTTTTTAAAGATTTTATTTATCTGACAGAGAGAAACACAGCGAGAGAGGGAACACAAGCAGGGGGAATGGTAGCGGGAGAAGCAGGCTTCCTGCCGAGCAAGGAGCCCGATGCGGGGCTCGATCCCAGGACTCCGGGATCATGACCCAAGCGGAAGGCAGACGCCCAATGACTGAGCCACCCAGGCGCCCCCCCAATCCTGACTTTTAAGAGTTAAACAATATTCAAGATAATTTTAGACATAGTAGGCAGAACTGTAAAGAACAATGATTCTCAATACTGTGACTATTTACACCTCACTTACAAGGATACATCTTTTAATAATTTCTTTTTTCTTATAGGCAAGCCCTTTGGAAGATAAATCAGGATCAAATTTTATATAAGTATGACAAAACAGTATTTCCTATTAAAATAAAAATGCCAGTTATGTAAATTAAAGAATCCTTATTTGCAGTGCTCAGATAATCCAAATAGCAAGTCTTCCAAAGACTTCCATTTCTTTGAAATTCAAGAAACTAAAATGATTTTATTATTTAACAAAGCAAAAGAAAAGCAGTCTAAACAAGTAACCATATAGGCAGGAATTAGATAGTAAAAGTTCATATTCTGAGAAGCATTACAGTATGGTCTTTAACAGTTTAGCTCAGGAATCTGACCAAAGATCAAAGCCCAAATCACTGTGATCTAAAATAAGTTAACTTCTTTATGCCTCAAGTTCCTGATCTGTAAAATGGAGGTAACAACCGTACTTACATCTTAAGGCCGCAATAGGGTTAAATAAGATAGTATAAATAGAGCATAAGCCGGCGTGGTCATTAAAGACAACACAAAGTTCATGTCATGATTTAATACTATGAATAGACCAACCTACTTAAATTTTGGAAGACTCTGACAAACTCAACAGCAAGGGTTTAAAAATATGGCCAACTGAAATATTTACTGAAACAACATGCTATTGATATGATCCCAAAGTAGGCGGTGGCCATTTTCCCTAAATTCGTTTGCTTTGTTCCAGGGCCTTGCTGGTGAAATTCATCATTTCATTATTTCCTCCCTTGCTATATCATTAAAAATACTAACCAAACTCAGACACTTAAAATTATCTTATGTTAGGGCTAGAAGGGACTTTAAAGCATTCTAGAATCTAATAACCTTCCATGATACAAACTTGAAAACATGCCCCCCTAAGTCCCCAAAATGAGAGTGAACTGTACTTACATTTTCAGGCCCTTTAGTTCCCATGTAAAAATGTACCATTGTAGATATGGCTTGCAATGAAAGCAAAAACTGGCTCTAAAAATAAAAACATTGATTTAAAGATATAAAATAAAAACAATTAAGTTTTAAATATTGAAAATAGGTACATAATCCCAGAAATAAACAAGATACAGCCTTACCTCCTCTTCACCCATTTTGGCAAATTCATAAAGGAAGGCAAAATACTCTGTAAGATGTTTACTGTGAGGTTTTACACCGTGTTCCATAATTAGTAACAGAGTTCTCACAAATCGAGTGACACATGAACGACCACCAATATCTTCTACTGAGGCATCCATATCATCTGACCTGAAGACACAATTTAATATGTCTTAGAGACAGTATGAAATCTGGGGATATATTATGGGAGGATAAATATTTTTAAAAACCTAAATTTATCTCTTTCATCTTCGTAATAGTGAATACCAACTGCAATAATATAAGGAGATGGATTCCAATTATGGTGTCTGGCTAAATCAATCCAAACAAAAAGACTAAGTCATGAAGTTATTTGTAGACGATTTTGAAGATGCACTTAAATAAAAATAATACTATTTTCTCTTCTTGACTTGCATTATTACAGATTTTTAAATAAAAGAACCTAAATATTTCTTTTTTTTTGAAAGATTTTATTTATTTGAGAGAGTGAGCATGAGCATGGCAGGAGGGGCAGAGGGAGAGGGAGAAGCAGACTCCCCACCTAGCAGGGAGCCTAACGCAGGGCTCAATCCCAGGACCATGGGATCATGACCTGAACCAAAGGCAGCTGATTAACTAACTGAGCCACCCATGTGCCCTGAACCTAAATATTCCAATGTGGGTATTTAAAATACTCTAGGGAGCTCATTAAAAAGCTTAAAATGCTCAAAAGTTATTTCTTACCCATCTTCCATTCCTGGCTGTAGATAAAGATGAGCATGCACAGGTCTGAGTCTCTGAATCACATGGATACACAAACGCTGAAACATCTGTAAATGAAAAGTTATAGCAACCTAAGAACCTGAAAAAAGGTTAACAAAGATACTGAAAAATTAACGTGTTTCAAAATTCTCTGCCACCCATTTCTATTTTCCCCACAGATTATCTGTTGCCAGAAGTTAAGGGAGAAGGAGAAGGAAATGGGATTTAAGTTTATCCAAAAGAAACATGGGTTAAAAAGGGTTGGGGATTCTCTAAATAAGATATACAAATGGCCAATAAGCAAATGAAGAGATGTTCACCATCATTAATTATTAGGGAAATGCAGACCAAAACCACAATGACATACTACCTCACATTCATTTGGACAGCTAAAACAAAAAGACAGTAACAAATGCTACAGAAGATGTAGCGAAAGTAAGAACCCTCATAGATTGCTGGTGGGGATATAAACTGGTGGAGACACCATGAAAAAGTTTGGTGTTCCTAAAATGTTAAACCTGGAGTGACTATGTGACTCAAGACTTCTACTCCGAGGTAAAATAACCAGAAGAACTGAAAACATATGCCCACACAAGTATTTGTGCACAAATGTTTATAGCAGCATTACTCAAAATAGCCAAAAAGTGGAAACATCCCAAATGTTCACTGACTGCTGAATGGATAAACAATATTTGCTATATCCATTCAATGGAATTTAATTCAGCAATAAAAAGAAAGGAAGAACAGATACACACTACTACATGGATAAACCATGAAAATACTGCTCAAATGAGCCGATCACAAAAGTCACACACAGTGTGACTCCATTTATCATCTTTTTAAAAAGATTTAATTTTTTGAGAGAGAGAGCCCGAGCTGGAGGAAAGGGCAGAGAGAGGGGTACAAGCAGACTTCTCGCTGAGCAGGGAGCTTGATTCCAGGACCCTGGGATCCTGGGATGCTTAACTGACTGAGTCTTCCAGGCACCCCTCCATTTATCATTAAATAGGCAAATCCACAGAGACAAAAAGTAGATTAGTGGCTGCCATCAGTGGCTGGAAAGAAGGGACAGGATGAAATTGGGAGTGACTGTTAATAGGTATGGAATTTCTCTTAGCAGTGTTATAAAATTAGATGGGGATATACTAAAAACCACTAAATTTTATACTCTGTATGGTTTTGATGAATTATATGGTGTACAGGTTATATCTTAGTAATAAATGAAAAATATTCTTTTCATATTAAATTTTTAGTTGTGTCATAAGCGAATATAAAGTAATATTTACATTTTTGTCTAATTTTTCCTCTGAGTAAAGGAAAACAAATTGACTCATGTGACAGTTCAGAATCTTGCACAGAAATGTTACATACTGTTCATTTAATTTTCGAGGCCACTATAGTACCCTACCATGGTTAGAATATCTAAGATTCTGAAAAAGAATCAATAAAACTCAAAAAAAAAAAAAAAAAAAAAAAAAGAATCAGTACAACTCATAGAGCAGAGATAACAGGATCTGAGAGAACAGGCACTTACACCTATCTTCCTATAACCAAGAAATGTTAACAATTTTAATCACTTGGTTGGAAAGATAGTTGATTTGCTAAAAGAACCTGATGAAACGATAGCAAAATGATTTTTATGGTAAGAGGTCGATCTTTTCAAAATTACCTTCAATGGTGGGTTAAAATACACTCATAGGTGAATTTAGAATTATTAACTTGAAAGCCACTTCCTTTTCTTTTTCTTACCTGTCTCACAATTTGATTAGGGCACTTAATTAGTATCTGCATTGGCCACCAGTCATCATCAGCCATACGGTCCAAAAACCACTGTAAAAAAAAATAGTGTGATATTAACCTTCAACCAATACTTGTTGGATTAAAAAAAAAATTATAATCACACAAAGATTTTACTTCCAGTCTATGTTTCAATTATTTTAAGTTCTTACCAAAACAGATTCTTCCATTGTTTGAGAGTCTAAAACTCTGAGAGCGCCTGGGTGGCTCAGTTGGTTGGGCATCCAACTCCTGCTTTCAGCTCAGGTCATGATCTGAGGGTCATGGGATAGAGCTCTGAGTTGGGCTCCATGCTCAACGGGGAGTCTGCTTGAGATTCTCTCTCTTTCCCTCTGTCCCTCCCCCTGTCCATGCGCATGCTCTCTCTTTAAATAAACAAATCTTTAAAAAAGTCTGAAATTCTAAAATGCCTAAAGTCATAATCAGGGTCATCTGATGACAGAATTCCAGGAGCACTAGTTACATCACAGTGTAAACCTACATGACAGCAACCTGCACTGCTTAACATTATAAAACGGAATAATATTTTCCTCTTAATCCTCATAGATACTACACTGCAGAACCTTTTGTTCCTATTAATATATGATCTAAGTACGATTTTCTGTTTAAAAAGAAATTATACTCTCTTGATAACAAAAAACACCCCTTCCCCCTATTTTTTTTTTAGAGAGAGAACAGTGGGGGAGAGACAGGAGGGTAAGAGAGAATATTAAGCAGGCTTCACGCCCAGTACAAGAGTACGACACGGGACTCTTATCTCACAACCCTGACATCATGACCTGAGCTAAAATCAAGAGTCAGATGCTTAACCCACTGAGCCACCCAGATGCCCCCCGAAATACCCTTCTTTATGCTAACACAATTTCCTACTGATTTCAAGATAGCTCTTAATCATATACTTAACTCCTATATTGAATTTTATTATCCATGTGCATATACACAATTAGTGACACAATTTATTATCCATGTGCATATACACAATTAGTGACAATTAGTAGAGAATTTTAACTCCTTCAGAGAGTTCTGGAGGCCAATACTTAATGAAAAAACAAAAAAAAACAAAACAAAAAAACAAAACAAAACAAAAAACCTGAAGTGGCAACTTTATAAATAAAAACAAAACAAATGACCTAATCAATATTCTGGATCTATCAAACAGCTTTTAAAAAAAAAATCACAAAAGGGGAAGGCAATAAAGGAACTTGTTAACTAACACCAGGAGGATATAATCAGTCAAAGCAAGCATGTGGAGAATTATGCAGATCAAATGACAAAGTAGCAAACAAAGGAAAAAAGTTACTGTTATAGATGAAAAGCTGATTTACAAGACCAAAGCAAAATGCAGTCCTTGTTTGAAGACTAATTCAAAGAAGCCAACTGAAAAAAACATCTTTTAGGCAATTAAAGTGAATACAAAATTAATACTAGATGATGTTAAGGAACCACTTCTAATTTTACAAGGAGTGAATGAAATCATGGTTATATATATAAATTTAATAAAGTTCTCATTTATTTGTGATCCGAACAAGCACGTGCACCCGAATGTTTATAGCAGCAATGTCCACAATAGCCAAACTATGGAAAGACCCTAGATGCCCATCAACAGATGAATGGATAAAGAAGATGTGGTATATATATACAATGGAATACTATGCAGCCATCAAGAGAAAC
>CM053610.1:65935585-65975198 GCA_028646535.1 Procyon lotor
CTTGTTTTGAAATGTTCATTACAAAGTTTTAAAAAATTATGGCCTTGTGTTGGAAATCTACAATAATCAGATTCTCTAATTCCATTGCTCCATCGCATAATCAGATAACCTTCTATATATAAGAAAAAGATTTTCAACAAATTTCATCTATTGCACACTATGTATTCTCCCACCTCTAGATTTTAAGACTTGCATTCTTAGAAAGGCTTATACCACACTTCAGAAGCTAATAAAAAAATGATAAAATGATATTAAGGTGGCAATAGAATTAAGTGATCATTATGAGCAGATTATCCTTAGGGATATATTATTATAGGGATGTATTAGAACATAATATGGAAGATAAAACTGGACATAAACTGATATACTGGGATATATGCATTTTTATCTTGGAGGAGAAAGGAAGATATCCATTTTCAAGTATTTTCTGATAATATTCAAAATTAATTAAGAAATATCTGATATAGTCTTTTGAACTTTCTGTATTTTTAACAGACTGGGGGGAGGCACCCAAGGATTTTTAAATAACTTAAAAATCAATTATCTCATTAGCGTAATGGCTAGGACATAAATTATAATTTTCTCAGTTAAGTAATTTGAGAAGCAACATACACTGGGATCCCTATGATTTATAATACTTTTGCCATAGCATCTAAGAATAAAAGAAAACAAAACAAAACAGTGCACCTTAAGCTATGCATTATTTGTTGAATTATTTCACCTCACCTCACAAGCTGCTTGACTATTATTAAATTGTTTGGTCAACAGTTCAATCCACTGAAGCATTGTGGGCTAAAAAAAAGAAAGAAGTCATTTAAGGCATGGACTTCTGAGCTAAAGATAAAGAAAACCAAAAGCTTATCTGATAAATGACACAAAAATTTACAAAACAAAAACACATACCTTTTCTTTTGAATGTATAAATGTCTCTAGGACAAAGGAGGTGCTTAACTGTAAGAAAACATTAAGCAAAAAATTTTTAATTACTTTAAAATAGTCAATTTTAAAAAAAACTATCTACGGCTTATATATTACCTTTGCTGTCATTAGGGACACAGCTTTAGGATCTGGTAATGTACTGGGAATACAACTACATAACTGCCACATAAACCTAGAATTTAAAAATACTAAGTTACATTTCTCACAGAGTAAAATTTGTTTTAAATGTGTAAGAAAAAAATCTATTACTAAATTTACCAAACTTACCCAAAATATGTATGTTCAAAAATGTTTTTGTCTTGAAGAAACTGCATGTTATCATGCCAAATCCACTGAAGAAAAAGATGATGGTAACATTAGATATCAGAAAGTATTTGTTTCATTACCTTTTACCAGTATTTTTTAAGAGAAAAAAAGATTTGCTCTAAAAGAAACAAAAAACCAAAAAATACAGGCACTTAAAATTCATGTTGATTTTTTTCCAGGTATGTGGAATATGAAAATAGTTACTAAGCCTGCTCCAATTTATCATTATGTATCTGGCTACCTCAAACAATCAGTTCTTTAAAAATACAATTATAAGGATTTTGAAGGAATCTGTCTAAAGAGCAAATATATAAATTAATAAAATTATGTCATGTTCCATTTTGATAAAAGCAGGTTATGAGAAAGGTTTATGTTTAAAAACTGGCAAAATAAAAACAATTCAGATTGGCAGACCTAAGTCAGGTGATTTCCTTGTTTATTCTTTTTTTATTTTTTAAGATTTTATTTATTTATTTGAGAGAGATTGAGAGAGAGAAAGCATGAGAGGTGTTACAGTCAGAGCGAGAAGTAGGTTCCTCCACCGATGAATAGGGAGCCTGATGTGTGGCTTGATCCTGGGACTCCAGGATCATGATCTGAGCTGAAGGCAGACACTTAACTGAGCCACCCAGGCGCCCCTCTTTGTTTATTCTGTAACAATTATGAATGATGATTATTTCTAACATGAGTCTTATATAACTGCTCTGCTGACATTAGTTTTTGTGTTCTTTTAGCTCTCTGTACCCTAAACATGTTCTAATTCAGTGTTGGTTCCATAAAATTATTTTTATCTGGAACAAATTTATGTTCTGATTACTGGTACTATTGCCTGTGTTTATCCCTCCTAAAATTTTTCAGCTACCTTTCCTTGCCTTCCAGCCCACTAGTCCAGTCCAGCACCAGGTCTTATAATCATGTTTTACAGCAACTGCTCCACATTGGTACAGACCTAGTCACTAAATAGACTGCTTCAGAGTTCTTGGTCCTCTAGCATTTCTATGCACACTGCCTTCTAGAAAGCTGTAGCCTCAAGACGAGTTTGAGAGCCTTCACCCCATCAGTGCTTTTTCATAGCAATAAAGCTCCATCCTAAGGTTCTTACTCCTAGTCATGAGCTCAGTTCTAGATTCTGTGTCCTAATTTTTATCCCCTTTACCTCTCAAGAACTCTCCGACACCATTCTGTGATTTGGGCCTAAAGCCTGGTATTCCTGTGATTTCCACCAGACTCACTGCTTTCATTTCTATTCCATTTCTTTTTCTTTTTTTAAAGATTTATTTATTTGACAGAAACACAGTGAGAGAGGGAACACAAGCAGAGAGAATGGTAGCGGGAGAAGCAGGCTTCCCACTGAGCAGGGAGCCCAATGTGGGGCTTGATCCCAGGGTCCTGGGATCATGACCTGTGCTGAAGGCAGACGCTCAATGACTGAGCCACCCAGGCACCTCGTTTTCTATTCCATTTCTGTCCTACAGATTTATTCATGTTTTTTGACGATCCTTTTTAAATTTTATCAATACAACATATGTGGAGCCATGTGGGTGTGTTGAAGTGTGAAATTACTGCATTACAGGTATTTTCTATATATCTCTTCAACTTCATCTTGGGTCACATTTCCTTGCACTTACTAATCATCATAGCCCCAAAGGTCATTGTTCAGCTTCTAAAACAAGCCAATACACTGTCTTTACTAAAGGAATTTGTACACAATAATCTCTTTGCCTGGAATATTCTTCACATGATTAAGTCTTCATTAACTTTCAAGTCTCAGTTTAAGCTTAATCACTTTCCCCAGAAATTCCAATCAACTACCCTTTCTGAGCATTTTGTTTTATCCACAACAGTCATTACATTTTATAATGTTTACTTAATAAACTTTATGGTTCTGGGACGCATGGGTTGCTCAGCTGGTTAAGCGTCCAACTCTTGATTTCAGTTAAGGTCATGATCTTGGGGTCAGGAGATCAAGCCCTGAGTGGGGCCTCACACTCAGCAGGGAGTCAACGTGTGATTCTCCCTGTCTACCCTAAACTCTCTAAAATCAATCAATCAATCAAACTCTTTGAAAATAATTTGTTTTTAAATTTCCTATTTACTCTTTGGGAAGTCTGCTACTAGCTATATTTTAACTGTACAAATCTAAAGGACCAGACATCAGTTTATACCTAAAATCTGTGTTAATATTAAATAACAGTATTATCACACTTTAATATTTTATTAAAATGTATATGAGTGGAAATTCGTTTGTTAATTAATAAGCTAAAACAATTATAGAAAAAATGGGTGGCTTAGGTCTGCAATCAAGAATATTCTGGAGGGGGCGCCTCGGTGGCTCAGTGGGTTAAAGCCTCTGCCTTCAGCTCAGGTCATGATCTCAGAGTCCTGAGATCAAGCCCTGCATCGGGCTCTCTGCTCAGCGGGGAGCCTGCTTCCCCCTCTTTCTCTGCCTGCCTCTCTGCCTACTTGTGATCTCTCTGTCAAATAAATAAATAAAATCTTAAAAAAATAATAATACAATAAAAAGAATATTCTAGGGACATTTGGGTAGTTCAGTAGGTTAAGTGTCTTCAGCTCAGGTCATGATCTCAGGATTCTGGTATTGAGCCCCACATCAGGCTCCATGCTCAGCAGGGAGCTTGCTTCTCCCTCTGCCTACTCCTCCTGCTTGTGCACACTCTCTCTCTGACAAATAAATAAATAAAATCTTAAAAAAAAAAAAAAAACAGAAGAAGAAGAAGGGGCGCCTGGGTGGCTCAGTTGGTTAAGTGTCTGCCTTCGGCTCAGGTCATGATCCCAGGGTCCTGGGATTGAGCCCTGAGTTAGACTCCCTGCTCGGCAGGAAGCCTGCTTCTCCCTCTCCTACTACTACTACTACTACTCTTCTTGTGTTCCCTCTCTCGCTATCAAATAAATAAAATCTTTTAAAAAAATATATTCTAATGTAGTTCAATTTGTTTTTCTGGTTGTAGTAGAGCAAGTGTCTGGGATTCCGTTTTGTCACAATATAAATCAGTGGTTCTCAAAGAACGGTTCAGAGACCTGTGCGGGTAGGTACCTACAACCATTTTAGGGTATATGTAAAATCAAAATCATTTTCTTAGTAATATGATGAGGCTATCTGCCCTCTTTTACTCTCCTTCTCTCCTGAGCATACAGTGGAGTTTTCCAGAGGTTAAATGATGAATGAAATCACTACAGAACAAACGCAAAAAGCTATTATGAGACTCTAAAAAAAAAAAAAAAATACTAAAAAAATAAAATTTCTTTTTACTTCACAAGTAGGCTGGGTTGTCATTAAACATTCTTGTGTCCTTATCTAGAGTAAGAAATCTAGTGAACATCTAATTTTGCTGGTAAATCTAATTCAAGGGCTTAAAAGATGATCATATTCTTGGGTTTTTATCTCTAACAATCTGGGAAGCCAAGACACCATTTAAAAGTACTTGTTTGGGGACCAAAATGCACTTGGTTTTAAGACTCAACCAGAACAGTGCAAATATCAATTAATCAATTACATAGTAAAAGCTGAACTGTCTAGATGTAAAAGTATATTTTTATCATGAAGATTTACACATTTTGGCTAAGTTTATAACACTGATATAGCACAAACTGAGTTGTGAATATATTTTATAGTTTTGTTTTTTTCTTAAAGATTTTATTTATTTATTTGACAAAGAGAGACAGCAGGAGAGGGAACACAAGCTGAGGGAGTGGGAGTGGGAGAAACAGCTTCCTGCCAAGCAGGGAGCCTGATGTGGAGTTCGATCCCAGGACTCTGGGATCATGACCTGAGCCAAAGGCAGCTGCTTAATGACTGAGACACCCGCCCCCAGGTGCCCCACATTTTATAGTTCTTAAGACATTAAAGTAACATTATCAGTTATTACATCATGAAACAAAGCCTAATTACTATAAACAAGACACAATTTAAATATTTAATACATATTTTAAATGCATTTCAAATACATGGTATGGTACACTGCTATGTAACATGAAACAAAGAAGAACATCCATCATCTAATCCAAGAACATTACCATACATACAAGTTACTTAATGAGCTTGCTCCATTTCCATCAACCATGCTACTTATTTTTCTTTAATGTTACTAATAATTATTTTCTACACACTTTACATGCACCTGTCCTATGTCAGTATTACCAAGACTATTTATAAATAGTGTTATGGTCTACCTGGGATTATAAACCCTAACATTGCCATAGCCTGCTTCAGTAGTCCTGTTACTTGTATTAATACTTAGTATGCTTTTAAATTGCTAAAGTTAAATTAACTTATACCTCTAGTAACTCTGACGAAACATCAAATTTGAATTCTTTGCCATTTTCTTCCTCTGGTTCCATGCGTTTGTAAAACAGCATATATGCACTGTGTGTCTTTAAGAGGCAAAGAAAAAAAGGTATATTTTCATTTTGACAAAGTGTAACTATAAAATTAGGTAACATGGTAGAAAGAAAACAATGTACATTATATATGAAAAAAATGATTACCTTTTCAAAGGAGAAATCCATAAATTTATCTGTAACAGAATCATAGGTCTTGGTCTGTTTAAAAAAATAAAAGTTTTCCTTCTTTAAAAAATATATTTATATTTATCTCAGTTGTACTTATACATAAAATATTTCATAAACAGCTAGCTTATTCTTTATTAAAAAAATCCTTGATAGAAGTTCTTGGCTAAGAGTATAGTTGACCCTTGAATAACACAGGTTTGAACTATACAGGTTCACTTATAGGCAGATTTTTCCCCCCAATACATACGATAGGTGTAAATGTATTTTCCTTATGATTTTAAAAGATTTATTTATTTTAAACAGATAAAGAGTGAGTGGGGAGGAGAGGCAGAGGGAGAAGGAAAGGTAGAGAATCTCAGGCAGACTTCCCTATGAGCACAGAGCCTGATGACAACACAACTTCACAACCCTGAGATCATGACTTGAGCCAAAATCGAGAGTCAGATGCCCAACTGACTGTGTCACCCAGGTGCCACTCCTTATGATTTTTTTTTAAGATTTTATTTATTTATTTGACAGAGAGGGAGAAATCACAAGTAGGCAGAGAGGCAGGCAGAGAGAGAGGGGGAGGCAGGCTCCCCACTGAGCAGAGCGCCTGATGTGGGGCTCAATCCCAGGACCCTGAGATCATGACCTGAGCCGAAGGCAGAGGCTTTAACCCACTGAGCCACCCAGGCGCCCCTCTCCTTATGATTTTCTTAATACCATTTTCTTTTCTCTAGTTTACTTTAAGAATACAGGATATAATAAGTGTAACATACAGAATACATATTGACTGAGTGTTCATGTTATCAGTCAGGCTTCCGATCAACAGACAAAAGTTATACTTGGATTCTGAACTGTGTGGAGGCCTGGCATATTTAACTCCTACATTGTTCAAGGGTCAACTATAATTGAAAACAAAGATTCAAAATATTTTTAAAGATACTTTACCATAAAATATATAAAGCATAATAAAACACACTTTCAATTTAATAACTACCTTTTAAGAGAAGAGCTTTGCAAAGTTTCTTTTTTTTTTTTTTTGAGGAAATACCCCAGGAATAACATCTAGAGATGCAGTAGGTTTAATTATGGCATCAGTAATTTATTACTTCCTTCTACCCATTTCTGAAGTGTTAGCAATTTGCCTACTTCTCCTTTTCTATTCAAAGTAGTACACAAGAGCAACCAAAGAGCAATAAGGAAGTCCTTCACTAAAATTCACAATGTGAGCTGTGATTTCAGAACAGACATGGCTATTAAAGTGAAGAATAACTTCATTTGGTCTTATCTGTGAAATGGAAATGACTATTTAATGTTTCACTTATGAAAATCAAAACAGTATTTTAAAACTGTTTTCAGAACACTGGTACTTGGATAAAATGCCTATGAAGTACAATTATTATAATTATATTATAATAATACTATTCCAACCTAATTGTCTTTTTTCACATCTTAGGGCTAATTACGTAACAGGTAAGATATTCTTTGCGTATGCTGTCAATAGTTAATAACCAGGTTGCTGCTGCTGTTATAAAAAATAGCACTGAAAGAATAATTCTTTGAAGTGTAGCTCAAGCTAATTTCCTTGACAAAGATTTTTCATATGAAGTCAATAAAGAGTAATTTATTTTTCCTCAAATCTCAAAGCATTCAGGCAGACAACTTCTTCCATCATGTTTCATGGCAATGCAATTAATTCCTACACTACTATTTTAATTTTTCAATTTTAAGTCTTAACCTCCTTTATCAGTTGAAGGCAGAAATTATAATTTAATAAGTATTTCCTAGTCTGGTATATATGCCGAACAGTCTTAGTCTAGTCTTAGATTTCTAATACATAACACCTGAATAAACTTTAGATTTAATCATAGCAATTAAAAGAAAGTTAAGTGGTTCTGGTACTGGATTTTATGATACCACAGCACTTGGAAAGTCATGAACCATTTATAACTTCTGAATAAAACTTACTGTCATCTCTCCACCAAAACATTCAGAGGCCAGCTGAGCAGAATCGAAAGGCTTTACCTCAGCATCATTAAAAAGATACCTAAAACAGAGGACATAGTGTTTGATCAAGTATATACATACTGAGTATTATACCTATTATAAAAATACTTACTGAAAAAAATTGTAAAACTTGATCAAACTATTTTTAATATGAGGTAAATAAATTCTAAATTATTCTGAAAACATTAACCTACTAGAAACTGGGAATATAAGCTGACAAATTGTAACCACCCCAAAATCTGATAAATCCATTTATAAACTAGGAGTAACAGAAGAATTTATAAAAACAAAAAGTCTGCATACTTGTGCAGCTATTGGACAGGAAAGATTAAGAGATGAGAGAACTTCCAAAGATAAAGACGCCGTTTCAAAATTTATGATCAAAAAAGATTCAAAATATATTTATGGAATTATATTCAAAGGAACAAACAAGGTAAGGCACCAATGACATGTTGGCTTAAATAGTTCAGTGAAACTACTCTGCTCACTGCAGCTCCACTTACCAATGTACATTTCATTCAAAGTAATATCCCTAACTCTTAGAACAATGCCTACCATAGATATATAGCCTCTATACATGAGACGCTACCTAACAACATCGGAAGACCAAAAAACAGCTATTAAGCACTGATTAAATGACTTCCATCCATTACCTTGATAAAAGATGATAAAAACAATGTGTGGGTTGGAAAGGGAAAAGTAAGGTGGAAAGACTGGAGCATGCAGGTAATCTCAAATTGCCTTATATAAGGACCTCGTAACCACCCTATATGAGACAGTTAGTATACAGCTCTTGAATGAGTGAAAAAAGAAAAGATTTGGAAGATGCAATATTGTCTATGAATCTAAAGTGTACAAACCTTGTGTGTTCATTTTTCTTAGAACATTCATCAAATTCTCAAAAGAAAGTTAAGAACAATTCCTACTGTCTTATGAAAGTTGCTTTCATTTAAAAATTGTCTGCCCCCTTTCCTAATTTTATAGAAAGTTTTTAGAAAAATAAAATCAGAAAACATATCTGAAGCAAAAACAATCATAAGTTTATACTTTAAAAACAGGAAAAACATTTTTTTAAATCCCAAGAATACTTAATTAAAACTCACCATTTGTTGTTTTTATAAGCATGTGGATTGACTATATCTCTGATGAAGCTATAATAGTGCCCACCATCTGCTGTTCCTGTGTGAACAGTCACTCCTATTAAGTCATACTCATAGCTTTCTGTGTCTTTTGAATGATCACTGGCTTCCTTAAAACCTGAAATTTTTTACATAAAATTATGGTAATAATGTTGAAAACTGCACAGTAACATCTTTGAATCACTTTCCCTCACTTTACATACAGAAATAGGCACAGATACATTATATATTATAATAGGTACAAAACAACTCCATTTGCTAGGCGTTCCCCATCCATAGTATATACAATTTTAAGGAACATTTAAACAAATCATTTGGAAAAACCACCGTTAGGTATGAACACCAATAATAATATATAAATATAAAATATGCTCTTTTTGTTTCATCTTATTCCTTTTGAAATAGTACAGTAGTTATCATTTAAGTTTATCTTATTAGGAGCAGGCAAACAGAAGATCTGGAAAGGCATTTAGATACTCATGCCCTTTAATCTCAGGTTAAGAAAAAGGAGCACTGTCCTGGTAGTATGCTTGCAATTGTTTATTAGTTAATAGAAGACATTCTGTATTAGGAGACAGAAACAAAATAAGTAAGAGACATCCTTCCTATCCCCAAATACTTAAATTTGAAAGGTACAGAAGATACTAAGGGAAAAAATTACAGAGTGATCTAGAAAGTTTGATGATTTATGACTTCTGATCTGTATACCCAGCATCGTGTACAAAGGAAAAAGTATAATCAGAAAGAAGTGAAAGCAGATTAGGTTAACTTGAGTGCACAACCTAAACTGAAAAGTGACAACTGAGGAGAGAGAGAAATGGCTGACAGTGTTTTAATAGTGACTGAGAAGTTTGGATGTGCTAGGATCCAACTCTGAATGCATTAGTTACGGTCTTAAAAAATTCCTTCACCTTGGCACAAACTTCTGCTACTTCTACATAGGGAAGCATCATGAAAAATACCAGAAAGCACAATAACTGGGCAGTCTTGCTACAATTTTATAAATGGTTGGAAACAGTTCCAAAAAGTAAAGTGTATATATACACTGCCCACTTATTAACTTTATCTTTATTTTCAAAGTTATCTTCTACTAGCTCCTTGGCTGGAACCTCTAAACATACTCAAATTCTAAGGGTAGGGATGCCTGGGTGGCTCAGTCAGTTAAGCTGCTGCCTTCAACTCAGGTCTGGGATTGAACCCCTCATTGGGTTCCTTGCTCGGCAGGGAGCCTGATTCTCCCTCTGCCTACTCTGCATGCCATTCAGCCTGCTTGTGTTCTGACAAACAAATAAATAAAATCTTAAAAAAAAAAAATTCTAAGAGTAGAGTTGCCTGGGTAGCTCAGTCATTTAAGCATCTCCCTTTCAATCAAGTCATGATTCCCAGGGTCCTGGGATCGAGCCCCGTGTTGGGCTCCCTGCTTCTCCCACTCCCTCTGCTGCTCCCCCTGGTTGTGCTCTCTCTGTCAAATAAAATCTTTTTTTTTTTTAATCCTAAGGGTAAAAATACCCGCCTTAACTCAATTCCTCTATAGCAATAGTCACCATCTTTTCTCCTCTTTTCAAAGAGTATGTTCTTCTCTTAAAAGAATAGCTAGCCCACGCTCACCATTTACACTTCTCATATCCCATTTAGTGAAAATTTACTGGCTGCTCTAAGTGCCAGGCAATGGAGTATAAAGATCAAAATACAATTCTCTCTCCCAAATCTTGAAATATAGTGGCTTATTCAAACCTTAAACATTTTAATCAAGAGAACTTCTTATATGAAGAAAACACTGTCAGAACCATATCATGTAAAACAGAACTTCTCCAACTAAAACTGGAAAGGCAAGAGCTAGATCTGTTCCACTTTTTTTGCTGACCTACTTCCATTCCTCACCTCTGTGGTCTTTGAGGCACATATACATAAGTTTGAAAAGCACTGGTCTTATGGAAGGAATAAGAATTTGGAGGTAACTGGATATAAACCAAGAATCATCTTTAATTCAGGGCAATCAGCCTTTCTACTGCAATGCTCAAATGAAACTGCTCTGATAAAGATAACCAAGGACATTCTACATGCTGTTTTCAGTCATTTAACATTCAATAATTCTGACCAAATTTCCTTTTTCATGAGATCTTCTTTAAATACTAACCTACTATTCACCTATGATCAAGCCACAAACCTGAGTTATTGACTTTTCGTCCTACCCCTAGTAGTAGACTAAAAAGTCAACTTCAGAGGGACAAAGACCTTGTTCTTTGTTGCCACTCTATTCCCACTACTGTGAGAATAGCAAATTATAGATATTCAACAACTTTGTTGGATTCATTTATACATATAATCATCAAATCCTATTAATTGTCCACACACTTCTCTCCAAATATACTGGTATGCTTGCTCATGAAGCTACCATCTTCTCTGGAGTTTATCAAAATGGTCTCCCCACATCCCTTTTTTCTCCCTCCAATCTATTTCTATTGCTGTGGTCAGAGTAACCTTTTCCAGATCCCACTTGGTTATCTCAGTTCCCTGCTTAATATGTTCCAAAGGTTTCAGATCAAAAAAAGACTGTAATTATTAACATGGCCTACAAACAAAATGATGGGGTCACTGCCTTTTGCCCATCTCATCGACTCCACCCCCACCTCCTACCCACCTAAAGACATTAGCCATTCCTCTCAATCTATTCCTTACTCAAGCTCTGCTTCAATGTTATCTTCATGAAAGCCCTCCCTGATGCCCCTAAATTTGAGATATACTCACCATCCTATCTGATGACACATCCTGTTTATAATTTCTTGCTCAATAAAACCTGCCTACTAACTTAAAATCCGTGAGATAAGGAATCAAGTGTATTTTGTTCACTGCCATGTTACTAATACCTAGGAGGTACCTAGAACATAGTTCTAATAAATGCCAAATATATACTGCCGAATTGACTGAATGTGCCATACTAAAATACAATCCTCTTTCTAAAATTCAATTTCATCTTATTAAATGTGTAGTTGGTTACAACTTTATAGTTATGACAGTCTTGTTATGGAGACTTACAATAAACATAGGCAAGAGAAAGATAAAAATTACCTTCTTTCCTATCACTCTTTCCCATTAGAAAATCTTCTGTATAGGGCGTCATATCCAAACGTAATGGGAAGGAAAAGTGCGTGTTCACTTTCTCTTTCATCATTGTTACCATATTAAATGTATACCTCATAGTATTAAAACTCAGAATGCGAGGCAATTTCTTAAAACATGCCCTGAAAGACAGAAAAAAAGAAAAAAGTAGAAAGAAAACTTAAAAATCTCTCCCAAAAGTACTTCAGCTGGTAACACATTTACACTACATGTATTTCAGTATTCAACTCAGTAAGTAATAATTAGTACTTTAAATCATGCTCTTATTAAATATATCTATACCTATATGCCCCTTACATGCCTTTTTCCATTCTAAAAGGGTTTTCCTGTGTCCAAGTAAGAAAAATAAAAAATTAAGCACGTTGTGGTTAATTCCATGAAGAGATGTAAAAGTGCTATGGAAGCATAAAAAGGCATCACATCAAACTTCACAGGAGTTATGTCTTTGGTTCAGAATTTTCTTTTCCATCTTAAACAAGAGAAATTGAACTATTTGTTTTTATAAATTAGAATTGCAAAGTTTGGCGGTATCATTTACTAGATGTATGACCCTCAACAAGTTACTTAACCTCTCTGAGATTTACTCCTAATTTGGAAATTTCTAAAATGGAGATTAAAGTGCCTCTTCCCTCCTACTTTTAGAATGCTGCCTGGCAAAAAGCATTCAATAAATGTTGCCTGATATTACAGCAGCAGCAGCAGCAGCAACAGCAGCAGCAGCAGCAGCAACAAGTTACATAAGCCTTATGGTTTAACAGATATTGCCAGTTTAAATTAAACCCAATTTCAGTTTAAACAAAAATATATAAAAGCTTGGATTCATGAAAAAATATGCATTTTGGGGAACCATTCTTCACTGAAGATTCTAAAGAGAACCTCTTTAAATCAAGAGCTTAGTTTAAGAAAAAATTAGGAATTCAGGGAGATAAGGAAGGTAGGGGAAGGATTTCATAAATAGGAAATAAGTACAAAATCCATCATTACTGTTTATTTGGGAGACTGGTAAAAGATGAGGTTATAGAAATATAAAGGAGCCAAATGAAGGGGCTTCTGTACAATGTCAGAGTATGAACTGCTTCTTGAGAGCTAAGAGTCACTGAAGGACCTATGGTGGACCGTGGAACTATGCAAGATTCAGAGGATAAATGACATAATGGAACTAAAGAGATGAGTGGATGTTATAGACTTACTGAATCTATGACACACACAAGACACAGCTGGGAGAACACAGAACAAATTCTGAATTAGGTAATATGAATTAAGAATCATAAGCATGTCAACAGAGATTGATGTTATGGTGGTAGACAAAATTATTCAGATAAGAATGAATAAACTAGGAAAAACAGAGGTTTGAAGATAGAGCAAATGATCCTTTGCCCATTTCTGTTGACCACTTACTATGTTATCACAGACATTCAAAAATATGGCAAGAGTATAAAAGGACTGAGTGACACTGCCTTAAAAAGAGACAGTATTTCAGAAAAACAGCAGAACTGTATTAGCCAAAAAAAGGGAATGTTTCAAGAAGTAGGAAGTTATCAAGAATGACAGATATTTTCAGTAAGCTTATTTATTCCAACTAAAAAGACATTCTCAAAAGAAAATGCCTCAGCCTATTAACTATTTTGTATTGATTCCACATTATACCCCTCCATAGTAACAAACTTTTGACGGACTCCATTCTGTATAAGTCTTAACTCATACTCTAACCCAATTCTCATTGGATGGTTGGATGGGCCTCTCTTCTCCCTGTAACTGCCTGTACAGATTCTTAGGTCTACCTTACAACTTTTCTCTCTTGCAACCATTGTGACATCTGGAGACTGAGAAAGAGTACCATTCCTATCAGTGTAGATTCCCTGGAAAAGTCTCCTATTAAGCAATTTTAAGAGATGGCTTTTCATTCTCTGCCTTCCAACATACTCATGTTTGATCCCCAAGCCCTTTCAATAGATTCCATTTTCCCTGTTTTTTTTTTTATTGCCAAACTTTCAAAATTAATGATCTTTTCTTGATGCCATGTACCCTGACAGCCCTGCTTCCATCGCTACAACCCAAAAAAACATACCACTATTCTACAAAACCCAATGCTTCTACTCAGCTGTAATTTCCCCCCTCTTTTTTACAGACTATGTCAACTGAATACCTTCTTTCGGAGATTCTCTTCCCCAGTTTCTAGATTACTATCCTACCATGATTTTCCTTCTTTCCTAGCTCCAATTCTGTCACTTTTTCCTCTGCATTTTTAGGTTGGCTTAGGTCTCATAGTCATCCTTTACAATAGTTATGTTCTTTCTCAGACAGACATTCAAATGATGCCAACCAATTATGCAAATAATCTCAAATCTAGGTGTTAATTATTTTATGTCATTGTATACCAATCATATTTTATATTACTGGTCAATACAAATCCTCTAATTGAGGAAGACTAGCCTAATCTCAGGCTTCTTGCACATACAAGGTCATTTCTATTTCTCTGCCTTTGTTCCTAATAACTGCATATGATACTCCCTCAATCCAATTTCTACTTGTCACTGTTCACTTGTAGAACTGAAACCTCTTTACCCAATTACTCTGTCCTATATGGACAAACTTATGGTTGGCTCTTAAGAAAAACATCTCTCACATGAGAGAATCAGAGGAGGATCTCTTCAGTTCATGAGAAGACTTTTTACCATGATTCACTGAGTATACAGCAAAGGGCTAAAATACTGAGAGCTTGGTTACTTAATTAAAAGGACACAAAACATTTGGAAAAATGTAAGGGTACCTCAAAGTGTAATAACTGAATGACTGAACATTCAATCGAATAACTGAATGAAAAGCTGCTGTGTAAGAATAAGCTTGGGGGGCACCTGGGTGATTTAGTCAGTAAAGCATCTGACTCCTAATTTCAACTCAAGTCATGATCTCACGGTTGTGGGATCAAGCCCCACACATCAGGCTCTGTGCTCAGCATGGAGCCTGCTTAAGATTCTCTCTCTCTCTCCCTCTGCCCCTCTCCCTCCCCCTGCTGATACGCTTACACTCTCTCCCTCAAAATAAATAAAATCTTAAAAAAAAAAAAAAAAAAGTGTAAACTCCAAGCAGCTGCCTTAATCTTAATCACATACTCATGAAAGGTTAACACGAATTTACCACATGTGTTTTACTTTCATTTGATGATATCAAAATGATAAATATTACATTTCAAAAAGCTTACCTTTTTTCAGCTCGTACTTTCTTCCCACAATGAGAACAAGTATACATGTTGTCACCTTCTAAAGTGTCTTTAATAGTAACTTCATCAAGAGATTCCTGTGTATTAAATCAGATTATAAAGTTCCATATTATTGTTTATAGTATGCAAAATTACAAAAAGTAGTAATTACCATTTGGGCAGAATGCACAGTGGAAAACAAACTTTCTTATAAAAAAAAATTCTAAATTTTAGCAAAAAACTTTTCTCCCTCAAAATGACAAGATGCTCAATGAATCTTACTAATTTTTCAAAAGCAGAAGTATTTCAACTTTGGGGGAAAAAAAATCAGCTTTGTAGTCTATCTTTAATTCTTATTTGATCTGTACAGCAAGAAGAAAATAAATAAGAACATGAAAGTTAATTTTCTATCCAGATGACAAACATAAACCTGCTGTATGCAAGTAATTAAAAGCAGAAAAAGTCTAACAATATACAAAATGTTACTCACATAAATGTTCTTCATATCAGCCACTTGGCACCTCACAGTATAAAACTCTTCAGCAGTCTGACTAACGTGTTCACAATCCTGGTCAATCAAGAGTCAAATATTAGTAATTTATTTTAATAAGCTAAAACATACATTAAGATTTTAAAAAAGGGAAGAACAGGTGCAATACTTACCAAGGACACAACATTGTTTGTAATTACACCTCCAAACAAACTTTTGACGGTATTTTTCTTTAAAAACAAACAAAAATGAGTAATTAAAATTGGGACATCTGTACAGATTTCAAAGAAACTTCACTATTCTGGTACTAACCAGTTCTGGAGACATTTCTTCAATCTTAGTAATGAGATCAGTAAAAAATTCTGTCATATCTTTCTGCTCCCCAGTATTCAGAGGCTGCTTATCCATAGTGTACGTTTTACAAAAGGGTCTAGGATTATATGCTTTGCATTCACTCTCCTGCAAAGGAAAAGGGGGAGGGGTGGATCATTAAACAATCAAATCCACATTTCAAAAAAAGAACATTATCACAAGGTTCTTGAATAACAAAACACCAAAGAGGGAGTAAATCTACAACATAACTGCTTTCTTCTATTTCATTTTTGTTTGATTTTCATGGCATTTTAAGTTTTTTTTAAATTAAATTCAGTAATTAACATATTATGTATTATTTGTTTCAGAGGTACAGGTCTGTGATTCATTAGTCTCACATAATACTCAGTGCTCATTACAAGAAATACCCTTTCCCACTGACCATCACCCAGTTACCCTATCCCTCCACCCTGCTCCCTCCTGCAACCCTCAAATTTGTTTCCTATGATTAAGAGTCTGTTATGGTTTGTCTCCCTCTCTGGTTTGGTCTTGTTTCATTTTTTCATCTTCCCCTATGATCCTCTGACTTGTTTCTTAAATTCCACATATCAGAGAGATCGTATAATAATTCTCTTCCTCTGACTGACTTATTTGCTTTGCAAAATACCCTCTAGTTCCATCCACGCATTTTCAATATAATAGTCTTGGTGCCCGAAGATGCTTATGCGGGAAGATTTTATGAAATTTGTATTTTTTTTTTAAAGATTTTATTTATTTATTTGAGAGAGAGAACATGAGAGGGGAGAAGGTCAGAGGGAAAAGCAGACTCCCCGCAGAGCTGGTGCCTGACATGGTACTTGACCCCAAGAACCCAGGATCATGACCCGAGCCGAAGGCAGTCGCTTAACCAACTGAGCCACCCAGGCACCCCGAAATTTGTATTTTTTTAAGTCTAATAATTTCTAAGAAGGAATATAGGACTCAAAGGATGCAGATTTGTACTCTCAAACATAAAACAAAAACATTTTGCAGGCTACGTAACTTTTCCTACAGACTGAACTTTAGTAATCTTTGTTTTTAAAATTTTTTATTTATTCATTTGAGAGAGAGAATGCACAAACAAGAGTAGGCAGGGAGGATCAGAGGCAGAGGATGAAGCAGACTCCCCACTGAACAGGGTGCCTGACATGGTACTTCACCCCAGGAACCCAGGATCATGACCTGAGCCGAAGGTAGATGCTTAACCGACTGAGCCACCCTGATGCCCTTAAACTACTCTTTTAAGAACTACTGAAGTTCATGGGTGTCTGGGTGGCTCAGTCGGTTAAGCATCTACCTTTGGCTCAGGTCATGATCCCAGAGTCCTGGAATGGGAGTCCTGCATTAGGCTCCCGGCTCAGGGGGAGTGGGGAGTCTGCTTTTTCCTCTGCCCCTGCCTCCACCCCACCCCCAACTTGTGCTCTTGCACGCTCTCCCTCAAAAATAAATAAATTGTTAAAAAAAAAAGAGTAGTTTAAAACACTTTTCTGTTTTGTCAGTTGAGATGGCATGATCCAACTGTTAAAGGGAGATTAAAGTGGGATCAGGTTCCCTAGGTGGCTCAGTTGAGCATCTGACTCTTGATTTCGGTTCAGGTCATGATCTCAGGGTTTTCAGATCAAGACCCATGAAGCCTGATCAAGATTCTCTCTTTCCCGTTCCCCCTCCAAAAAAACTGTAATCCAAGAATGACTACTAAATCTTTTTTTTTTTTTTAAAGATTTTATCCATTTAACACAGAGAGATCACAAGTTGGCAGAGAGGCAGGCAGAGAGAGAGGGGGAAGCAGGCTCCCCACTGAGCAGACAGCCCGATGCAGGGCTCGATCCCAGGACCCTGAGATCATAACCTGAGCCAAAGGCAGAGGCTTTAACCCACTGAGCCACCCAAGCGACCCTTAAATCTTTTAATTTTGTTAAAAATTTCATTTATTGACCCTTTAGTAAATGTCAGAAGCTGGAAAATACAGGAATAAACATGATTATAATCTCTGTCCTCAGTATTCTATCAGGTGAGATGAGTAACTTTTCACTACAGGTGGTAGGTATGAGACAGGGTTGTGGAATCACGGTTTTCTTAGAGGAACTGAAAATAAGTTGCTTATTATTTTCAGGGAAAGATGACAATAAGAAGAAAAGGGAGAAAAGTGTTAAGGAAAGAGTGCTGCAGGCAGAAGCAGCAGCATAAACAGCTGCACAAATGATGAAGCAACAGGGTGATGGGCTTCCAATGGCTGACACTTGCTACAGGATTTGGCTGAATATAGGGAGGGGTAAGAGAGGAGGCTGAAGGGGTGCCTAGCTGGCTCAGTCAGTACAGTCAAGTGACTCTTGATCTCAGGGTTGTGGGTTTGAGCCCCACATTAGATGTTCAGAATAAAAAAAATAAATAAATAAAATAAAATAAAATCTTAAAAAAAAAAAAAAAGAGAGAGAGAGGTGAGGGGAGAGAGAGAGGAGGTTAAAAGGAAAGGGAAAAATCAGAAGACATGTGCTGATGAACCTGAATACTATTCTGTTCATACTAAAATATTACTGAAGAGTTTTAAGCAGAGGAATATTATAAGATTTGCTAATAATTTAAGATTGATTACTTTTATAGTTTTAGGAGTGGGAATTAAAAGGGACAAAGAGAAATCAATCAGAAAACTCAGAGGTGTGGGGGGATGACCCTGTGATGGGAAAAGGACCAGATACAAAGAATTCTTTAAAGGAAAAATTAATAGTCATAAAGCAAATGACATGCAACTGTTAAAAAAGTCACTTTTACAAAGAACACCAATAACTGACAAATTCAATTTGAAAAATAGGGAATATATAGCCAGGACAAATCCAATACAAATGAACTTCATTTAATTTTTCAACTTATAGAGGTTATATGTATTAGTTTTACATATATGGTTCTCAAACATACCATTAAATACGTAAACATTTTTTGAAGCTCCAGAAGAGTGGTCTTGTGCTTCATATCTTCGGAATACTGGAAATCAAGATAAAAATGTTCCATTAAAACATAACTAATGGTAGCAAATTAAATAATCTAGCAAAATAAGTCTTACAATGTGCTTAATACTCTGTTTTCATTCTTTCAGCTCTTTGTAAGAAAAAGCTTATTCTTTATTTAGCAATTTAGCATTTAAAAAATTATTTTATTCATTATATAAATGTAGCCATCACTATTATGTAAGAAAACTGAAAAAAGAGATCTTTGAAAAAAATTGCTTTCCAGATCAACACTCATTTGGTACAATGCTGTTTTCACAAGTTCTAACTGTGCAGGAACAGAAAACATCATAGGTATGCAACAAAGTTGTTTTCTACAAATAAATCCATACATTTAAAAAATTTATAATAATAAATTACATCTTTCCATCATCTACTCGTATCTTTATTTTTTCTAGAACAGTTTATTACTGCAGAAAAATTAACTGGCCAACAAGCTTGAAAACCTTCTGATTATTCAATTATCATGAACTGAAATTCAGATATCTGGCTACATTCATTCACTAGAGACTTAGTCCTGAACACCAGCCTTATAGGCACTTATTAGATATACTCTAATTAATCCAAATATTAAAAAATAAACTATGAAATATTATCCTCACTATAAACTACTTGTCAGAATTTTGAAGAAGCTCTGATAGTTATGTGGAATAAGAAGCTTTCTATATGCCAGAAATACAGTTATTTGTGTGAGTTTTGTGGAGAGTGTTCAGTAACGTGCTTCTGCTATTTAGGAGCTTATAATCAAACTGAGGACATAAAGACATTGAAAAGGATTCTATTCAACATATAGTTACTGCAAAATTGTGTAATATTAAGTACAAAAGGAACTGAGTAAAAGGAATCAACAAAACTGACAAAACAACTATAGTAATGTAACTGACATATGGGAGGCTTAATACTCCATGAAGTTAGAGTAGAAGTCACACAAAACAACATTTTCCAATATGTAATAGAACGGTGATGATATGATACATGCAAACTGTATATATAGTACAACAACAGAAGTAAAGACTTGGATTTCTATCTTCATTGCTGGAGAAGAAGTATTAGGTGGCTGAAGAACGGAAGTGACTGAAGTCTTCTAAATTAAGAAAAAGGAAGAATGTTTTATTTTATGTAATGTAGAAGTTCTAAATATATACCTTACATATGTATTTACTACTTAAAGGAATACATATTTACACCCATTAGGATGGCTATTGTCAAAAAACAGAGAACAAGTGCCAGCAGGAGTGTGAAAAAATTGACACCTTTGTGCATTGCTGGCAGGAATGTAAAATGGCACAGCCACTATGGAAAGTCAGCATGGTGATGCCTCAAAAAACTAAACACAGAATTCTCATATGATCCAGCAATTCCACTTCTGGGTATATACACAGAAGAAGTCAAAACAGGGACTCAAGTGGATATCTGAACACTCATGTTAATGGAAACATTATTTACAATAGCCAAAAGATATAAGCAACCCAGAAGTATCCATTGACAGATGAACGGATAAATAAAATGTGGTATAGACACACAATGGACTATTATTCAACCTTAAAAAAGGAAGGAAATTCTGATACATGCTACAACATGGATGAACCTTGAAGACACTATGCTAAGACTGAAGGATTCCACTTAAGGGAGGTATCTAGAAGAGTCAAATCATAGAAACAAGTAGCAGAACACAAGTTGCATGAGGTTTGGGGGAATGGAGAATGGGAGGTATTTAATGGGTATAGAGTTTTAGTTGGCAGAAGTGAAAAATTTTTGAGATTGATGGTGGTAATGCGATGTCAATACTACGGAACTATACTACCACAGAACTGTACACTTATATACAGTTACGATGGTTAATTTTAGTTGGGTATATTTTACCTCAATTAAAATACACATAGCTTTCTTTACTCTTACTGTGAACATCAGAAAGTAAATAAAAATGACTACTGCATTCATGTAAATAATCAAGTTCACATCTGACTATTTTCCAAAGTTATGTCAAGTTCTATTCTGTTAAGAATTTTTTTATAGGGGTGCCTGAGTGGCTTAGTGGGTTAAAGCCTCTGCCTTCAGCTCAGGTCATGATTTCAGGGTCCTGGGATCAAGCCCCACATCGGGCTCTCTGCTCAGCAGGGAGCTTGCTTCCCCTTCTCTCCCTGCCTACTTGTGTTCTCTCTCTCTCTGTCAAATAAATAAATAAAATCTTAAAAAAATAGGAAGCTCTAACTTCTTTAAAAAAAAAAAAAAAGTATTTTTTTATGTAGAAATAAGTCTAAATTTAGTTTTTAACCAAAAACACCATTTATGAGACCTACTCCCAGTTAACACATCTGATCTTCCTGGTGTTACATTTTAATTTCTGAAAGTGCTAATGACTAAACGGTGATCATTAATATTTAGAAGAGAAATCATGAAGTATGGCCACGTTAAAAGGCAGAGGGAAAAAAAAAAATCACTGAAATTATGCCTCTTTGCTCATCACTGGTTCCATAAAAATTAAGCAGATAGTATAGAAAGAGCCTAGATGTCCATCAACAGATGAATGGATAAAGAAGATGTAATATATGTGTGCATATATATGTATATATCTATACACACACACACACACACACACACACACACACACACTGGAATATTATGCAGCCATCAAAAAACCTGAAATCTTGTCATTTGCAATAACATGGATGGCACTAGAGGGTATTATACTAAGCGAAATAAGTTAATCGGAGAAAGACAATTATCATATGATATGAGGAATTTGAGAAACGAGACAGAGAATCATAGGGGAACAGAGGGAAAAATGAAACAAGATGAAAACAAAGAGGGAGACAAACTTTAAGAGACTCTAATCTCAGGAAATAAGCTGAAGGTTGCTGGAATAGAGGAGGATGGGGGGATGGGAGGGATGGGTGATGGACAGTGAGGAAGGTATGTGCTATGGTGAGCGCTGAGAATTGTGTTAAGACTGATGAATCACAGACCTATATCCCTGAAACAAATAATACACCGTATGTTAGTTCAAAAAAAGAAGAAAAAAAAAAAAAAAAAAAAAGACAATCTAAGATACTGTAATAAAAATCATTATGATAATAATAAAAAGAAACCAAGCAGACAGGGCCACAAATTTAGTCACAAAACTTTCCATATGCTAAGTGAATCAGTTATTCAATTATTTCTAAGTATAATCAGTCTTAGAAGATAAACTTAGAAGCAGTCATATAACATTTAAAAAAAAAAGCCACTTGAATATACTGTTAACTCGAGAGACTCTGAAGCCTAACTTAAACATATTAAGGATTCACTAAAAGTACATAAAGAATTCCAATATTTTTTTAAGGCAGGAAAAATCAAGACGTCAAGATGACATGATGGAAGTAAACAAAAACCCAAGTAGAGGCATAAAGTAAGTTTGCCAAGAAATTATAAAAGCAGAGACGGCGAACTAAACAAAGTCTATTGTTAAAAAGAGTGAAAACTAGAAATAACAAGTTAAAAAAAACAACAGGAAGTAGACCTTACCCAAATAAACTAGACCCACAGTAAAATTTACTTTGGGATTAAAAAAAAAAAACAAAAAACAAAAAACACACACAAGTTAAGTGATTCTGGTACATACCTCTACTTTGTTTTAGGCTTTGCTTATATTGTATGTAAAGAAAATTTGTATTTATTTTTACTGAAAATACCATGTTCACTGTATACACTGAGTATATATTCCACAACTGTGTTTTCCTTCGAGAAATAAAGAAATTATACTAGTACGTTAAGAGTAACCTATTCGGCCACCTGGGTGGCTCAGTTGGTTAAGCCACTGCCTTCGGATCAGGTCACGATCCTGGAGTCCCAGGATCGAGTCCTACATTGGGCTCCCAGCTCCATGGGGAGTCTGTTTCTCCCTCTGACCTTCTCCCCTCTCATGCTCTCTCTCACTCTCTCTCTCAAAAGAAAGAGAGAGAGAGAGAGAAAGAAAGAGAGAGAGAAAGAGAGAGAGAGAAAGAAAAAGAAAGAGTAACCTATTGAAATGTAAAAATAATTAAGATATACATGAGCTAAAAATAATTAAGATTACATACTAGCTATTGTAATTAAATACTGTCCTTTAATTCATAAATTATTTTTTCAATGTTTTACTAAATTGAAATAATCAAGATTTATTACCAAAATTTAAAAATTTTATTTCATAGTTTTAATACTGAAGTGAGGAATACTGTACCTTAGCAGTGAAGACAGCCTGTCTTGCCTCAGGTATCATATAAAGTTGCTGAATAGTAGAAGCCAAGTAACACGTAGCTCCAAGGTTAGTTAGGCCAACAAATCTACACTCAGCACGAACGTCCTCGTGAGGCCAGTAGTCCCATTTATAAGGTGCATGAGCTGCTGAAAAAAGAGGGAGGAAAAGATGCCCCCCCCAAACAATTAAACATAACGTATTTTGTTTTTACTAACAGCCACTACTCTCCATTACTTTAGTTAATATACATAAAACATTATATATAACTAAAACTAATGTAACTTTGCATGTCAACAATACTCAAAAAAGAAATAAAATTAGTAGGAACACGAAGAAAAGCTAATTCATTCTCTAAAAATTCAAGACTGCCAATATTTGGTTTTACTTGGCACTAATTTAACCAAAAACTTCCACAATATTTCAGATACCTATAAAAAGTCCCTTACACCTGTTGTTTTTTTTTTTTTTATCAAATCAATGTTTACGTTTCTGACAACTTAGCAACAACAATTTATAATGTTAAAAGTATATGAACAGTGAATTCTTTCTATAGCCATGGCCTCCAAAAATCTCTTTTCTGCTCACAAAATTTAGAAAGATTAAAAGGAAAAGAACGCTTACACTGCATGTGTTGTGCCATAACCCAGTTGTGTATTAGCCTGTAGTTCTCAACAGATCCCTTTACCATCTCTACTAACAAATCATAAGCAGCAGCTCTTGAAGAATGTGATTTGCACTTTGGCTGTTGTCTGTCTTTCAGACTAGGCAACAAAAACAGGAGATTGAAGATATCTCTTAAAAATTCCTGGAAAAAAGAGAAAGGCCAAGTATATTATCTAAAATTATATATTTGTTATATTCTAAATATAATGAATACCTTACAGAGTGAACTAGACTATAAGACAATCTACCATTTACTAAAAGGCTATTTAAAAATTTAGAGCAGCATCATATACTCTCAACTGAAAGTCTTTCTCTTAAAGAAAACAGAATGAGTAGGGATCAACTTTACTCTTCCTTACCTCTTGACAGCTAATAGGCTCATTCTTAGATTCCCATCTATAATGCTATTATTTTCTACTCCATTAAGTGACCAAAAGTTTTTCGTTAAAGATTCCTATTTATATTGCCTTTGCCATTTACTTCTGTTTCTCCTTATTTCGCTCTCATTAACAGCAGCAGCAAAAGCACAGACTTACTCGTAATAAAGTTACAGTGCCAGATGCTACTCAAAGGCCCCCATTCAAAAAAACAAAGAAGGCTGAGCGCCTGGGTGGTTCAGTCGTTAAGCGTCTGCCTTCGGCCCAGGTCAGATCCCAGGGGTCTGGGATCGAGCCCCGCATCGGGCTCTCTGCTCTGCAGGAAGCCTGCTTCTCCTGCTACCATTCCCTCTGCTTGTGTTCCCTCTCTCGCTGTGTTTCTGTCAAATAAATAAAATCTTTAAAAAAAACAAACAAACAAAAAAAAAACAAAGAAGGCTAAGAATCTTGCCTGGAGTCACAGAGTTGGAAGAAGTCAGAGCCAGGATTTCAGACACCAAGCTCTTAATTTCTATCCCAGTGAAGTTCAAACTGAAGTGCAAGGTTTTACCATCCTAGATGTATTTTTTTCCTCTAAATTTGATCTGCCTGAGAGAGGAAATCTTTCCCACCTGTTTCTTATTAATTGGTCCTTTGTTAGTTTACCAAAGATAGTTATTTCTCACACACCTCAAATACAACCACGATACATTGTTCTGGGGTATAAAACCAGAACTCTGGTATACTGTGCAGAAAAGAGGTAATATAGCTAGACTAACATTCTCTTATCCTTAGAATGCCTGGATTGTAAGGTTGGCCCCTGGCTGTCATGTGAAAATTTGAATGGTAAAGAGTTTGTTCCTCTGACATAAAACTTTTCCTAAGTAACAAAAATGGCTCACTATGCCTTTGAATTTGATTTATGCTGAATACTTGCTTCCATCTGGGAGTCTGGAATTTCAGACACTGTGGTCAGTTACACAGGTACTATAAATGACAACCGGCCCTTCACCCTACCTAAAACCCTGACTCGAGGCTCAAGAAAGTTCCCCAATAGGGACCACACATATTCTCACACTCATCACTGGGGAAATTAAGCACATCCTGTGCAACTCCAATAGAAACGGATTCTAAAAGCACATACCTAGTTTCCACCAGACTTAGAAGGGTGCCATCTTTTCCTATCTCTGATTTCATTTTGTATTGTTTTGCTGTAACAAATCTTAGCCACTAGTACAAATTATATGCTGAGTCCTTTGAGCCCTTCTAGTTAATCACTGAACCTGGGGATGGTCTTAGAAACTTCTGACACAGGTACCAAATAAAGGACAATTTGAAATCTTTTCCCATTAATAACACCTCATTATTGTCAAAGAAAATACAAAGTCCTGACTTTGCAACAAAAAGTAAGTTTGGCTAAGAAATATGGAACATGAATACGGCCTACTTCATATAGCTGTCAGACTGTTAAGTTTGTCTTGCCCTTCTGAGAATTCAGAGGTTAGATGATGTGTATTGGAGACACAAGATAACACATTTACTTCAACTAGAAAATAAAGTCAAACTTAAATAAAAAAAAAAAAGGAATTGGCTAATAACTAGTTTAAAATGAAGTATCTTGGCAGTACCTGGTTAATGTGGGGCCTGGTTAAGATTCTCTCTCTCCCTCTCCTTCTGCCCCTCCCCCACTCTAGAAAAATAAAAAATAAATAAAATGAACTATCTTTGCCAATCAGTTTAGATCCAGAAACTGAATGAGCTAAGTTTCCATAGCTCCAAAGCCTTGATAAAATATATTTAAAACCTATAAGATAAAAAAAAAAAAAAACCTTTATCAGAAACACCAGGTTCGTAAAAGCAAAATGAGGGGCGCCTGCGTGGCTCAGTGGGTTAAAGCCTCTGCCTTCAGCTCAGGTCATAATCTCAGGGTCCTGGGATTTAGCCCCGCATCAGGCTCTCTGCTCAGCAAGGGACTGCTTCCTACTCTTTCTCTGCCTGCCTCTCTGCCTACTTGTGACCTCTGTCAAATAAATAAATAAAATCTTTAAAAAAAAAAAAAAGCAAAATGAAATGAACAATATTTTTATTTTCCTGAGTTTACCAGAAAAGCAGCTATCTCTAAGTATAACCTATATATTAATGTCTATTTTAAAAAATATTTATTCGAGAGAGAATCTCAAGCGGAGAGATCTGCTCTAAGCACAGAGTATGACACAGGCTCAAACCCACAACCCTGAGATCATGACCTGAGCAGAAACCAAGAGTCAGATGCTCAACCGACTAAAACACCCAGATGCACCACAATATGTCCATTTGATAAATAATGGTAAAACCATTCTAGTATATTTCACAGAAGGAAGAACCTCAAACTGCTGAGAGAATACTAAAAATAGTTTCTGATAATAGATCAGTGTGATTTTTAACATGTAATTCAGAAGAAATTCAGATTAAATAACACTGTTAAAATAAAACTTCCATTTCCACTGTAAACATGTGAACAAAGTTTACATTTTCATTATGTAAGTAAGATTTCTCAGAATCTACATTATAAAAATATAAAGTAGGAAAAGAATTAATGAACACACATTTCACCTTACTAACAATATCTACCTGTAACTATATGAATTTTAAAAGGTCCATCATTATTGTTACATTAATTTTCAACTAAATTTCATTCTAGTATTTCATACTTCTCTGGTAAGCTTAAAGTATATTTGGACTTGCCTATGGTTCTGCAGAAGAGTGCATGCCCTGGGTTGCAAGTCTCTGCTATTCCCGAATAAACCCATTTTTGCTGGTAATGGTAAAATAATTTGCAGTTTTGTTTTTTAAGGTTAACATTACTTGGTGACCAGAAGTGGAATGCAAAGATGACCCCTAACAACTCTGAGGTTGGTGAATAAAACATGCCAGTACCCACAGAGCCAAGTGGGCTGCTTTCTCCCTGACATTGGTTTCAGGCTTTGAGTCTTTTAAGAAAAAGTTCCCTTTGGGAATTCTTCACCTCCTGTGAGGATGACTTACAAGGAGAACATCAACTTTGCCACCCTACAAATTCATGAGAAGCAAATCTCCACAATCATGTAAAGTAACAACCATAACGCAACAACTTCGACCCAGTTATAACAAAGAATATAGACTCTGAATAAGATATTTCAGAAAAGAATGAGATATCCTAAACCCATTCTGTTCTTACCCAACTGCAAAACAGACTCTATAAAAATATATCATCTATAGTACCTTCTATTTTTGAGACAAAAAATGTAAACAGAAAGCTTAACAAAATTATTGCTATAGACTGCCAACTATTTTTAATGCTATAAGATGGACTTTTGACATTTGATGAAGATACAAATTTCCTTCTATAAAATACGTTAAGAGTTTTTACTTAAAATCCGTGTATGTGAAAAAAAGTATATTTTTGTTGCTTTGATTGTCCATATCCAAAAATACAATGTAACGATAATTAAATACAGAAGACATTTCAGACATCATGATGTCACAATATTTTTTAAATATTTTTTCAATTTTAACAAATTCCTAAAAATTATATTCTTTAAAAATACAGAGTTGAAGGTGCCTGGGTGGCTCAGTCACTTAAGCATCTGCCTTCAGCTCAGGTCATGATCACAGGGTCCTGGGATTGAGCCCCACATTGGGCTCTCTGCTCAGTGGTGAGCCCGCTTCTCTCTCTCCCTCTGCCTGCTGCTATGCCTACTTGTGATCTCTCTTTCTCTCTCACTCTCTGTCAAATAAATAAATAAAATCTTAAAAAAAAAAAATAGTTGATGGGGACTAAGTACTTGTGATGAGCACCAAATGAAACATGGAAATGCTGAATCACTATACTGTACACCTGAAACTAATATAACACTGTTAACCGAACGAAAATAAAAAAACAAAAAGTTGAAAAATCTAAAAATTTTTTAAAGTTTAAAAATCTGTGACAGCACCAGTCAGAATGGCTAAAATTAACAAGACAGGAAATGACAGATGTTGGTGAGGATGCGGAAAAAGGGGACCCCTCCTACACTGTTGGTGGGAATGCAAGCTGGTGCAGCCACTCTGGAAAACAGTATGGAGGTTTCTCAAAAAGTTGAAAATAGAGCTACCTATGGCCCAGCAATTGCACTACTGGGTATTTACCCCAATGATACAAATGTAGTGATCTGAATGGGTATCTGCACCCCAATATTTATAGCAGCAATGTCCACAATAGCCAAACTATGGAAAGAGCCCAGATGTCCATTAACAGATGAATGGATAAAGACGTGGTATATATACACAATGGAATACTATGCAGCCATCAAAAATCTTGCCATTTGCAATGGCATGGATGGAACTAGAGAGTATTATGCTAAGCAAAGTAAATTAATCAGAGAAAAGGCCATTGTCATATGATCTCACTGATATGTCGAACTTGAGAAACAAAGCAGAATATATATATTCTACAACAAAGATTGTAGAGGAAGGGAGGAGAAAATGAAACAAGATGAAACCAGAGGGGTGCCTGGGTGGCTCAGTGAGTTGAGCCTCTGCCTTTGGCTCAGGTCATGATCTCGGGGTCCTGGGATCGAGCCTCACATCAGGCTCTCTGTTCAGTAGGGAGCCTGTTTCCACCTCTCTCTCTGCCAGCCCCTCTGTCTACTTGTGATCTCCCTCCGTCAAATAAATAAATAAAATCTTAAAAAAAAAAAAAGATGAAACCAGAGAGGGAGACAAACCCTAAGAGACTCTAATCTCAGGAAATAAATCGAGAATTGTTGGAGTGGAGGGCGTGGGAGGGATGCAGTGACTGGGTGACGGACACTGGGGAGGGTATGTGCTATGGTGAGTGCTCTGAATATGAATCACAGACCTATACCCCTGAAACAAATAATACATTATGTGTTAATAAAAAATTTTAAAAATTTTTAAAAAATACAGTAAAGTGAAGCGGGAAAAGAAGCCAATAAACAAACAAATAAATAAATAAATATAAGAAATAAAAATCTGTGAGAGGACACCTAGGTTTTCCAAAATTCTTTAAAAGAACATGTGAGCAATAAAGATTTGAAGATGACTGCACTATGCTGGCTCTTAATCTCTCACCAGGTATTTTGCTAATGCACATTCCTGACATTATTTGACTGGATCAAACACTTTAAAGACCCTCCTTTTTAAATTACAAAAGTAACGCTTTTGTTTTATTGCATGTACATATAAAAATAATTTCCTGTGAACTCGAGCTAAACTTATCCCTCAACTCCCCACACATATCCAGTGGTTTCCTATCACTTAATTTTTACCTGTATTCTTTTCTGGGACTTAAATGTTTCCTTTACTTTTCTACTTAAAAAAAATTATTCTGGGCATGCCTCGGTGGCTCAGTGGGTTAACTGTCTGCCATTGGCTCAGGTCATGATCCCAGGGTCCTGGGATCGAGTCCCGTGTTGGGCTCCTTGCTCAGAAGAGAACCTGTTTCTCCTTCTGCCTGCTGTTCCCCCTGCTTGCTCTCTCTCTCTCTGACAAATACATAAAATCTTAAAAATAAAAAGCAAAAAAACTTTATCCTGTTTTATAAAAGCTATATCTTCTTCAAAACCTTTCCTAATCATATCAGTGCTATGTGATCCTTCACATCCCTGATGATATCCCTTTAATAGCTTTTTTTTTTTTTCTTTAACCACTAATGGTAAATACCCTGAGCAGCCATTATTTGTGAAGGTACAGACAAATTTTGAATAAGGCAGGTTTCTCAATAATTACCTGCTGAAAAAATAAAACCACTAAATTGTTCTTAAAAAATCAGGATGAGGCACCCCTGAAGGTGCCCCATCTCTCCTCTCCCCCATACATCTGATGGTTGACCCTCAAAAAAAAAAAAAAAAAAAAATCAGGATGAGTCTTAATCATCAGTCTGTTCAGTATATATTTGTTACTAGGTACTATGCAGTGTAGTAGAGATAAGAACAGGGTTTATATTTTTTAAAGGGAATCAGAAAAATGGAGGAAGAGGGCATGAAGAGGAAGAAAAGCAGTAGTACTAGTGGTGATGGTGGTGAAAGAGATCGTATTTAGCCTGCAAAGCCTAAAATATTTATAAGGCTTTTACAGAAAATGTTAACTGATTCCTGAACTAAAGTAAATTCTCAATGAAATTTTTAAGAATTCTTAAATAATAAAGTAAACTCATTAAAGTAGAAAAGGTATTTTAAATATCTAAGAGATAAGGAAAACTTTTCTTAATATTATACCAAACCAAATGCCTTAAACACCTTTACTTGCATATCTAACTGACATTTCATATTTAACATGTCCAAAATAGACCTGATTCTGACACTCTCACTTCTCCCCAAAAATGATCAATCTCAAGATTTCCCCTTCCTAGTAAATGAATTATCACTTAGTTTCTCAGGCTTAAAACTGAGGAGTCTTTTCTCCCACCTAACAATCCTATCCAAATTTAAGTCTGTGAGCTCTACATTCAATAAATATCCCATATCCAAACACTTTTCACCATCATCCCTCTCCAGAACCACTGGATTCCTAGCTAGATTCCCAACACATCTGCCTTCCTTCTTCTTTACCTAGAGTCTACATCAGAGAAAAGATAACAGAAAATAATGGTTTTCCAACACATGCAAAGAAGCTCAACCTTACAAAACAGTAGAATAAAACTAAGAGAATGTTTTTCATCTATTGGACTGGCAGAAATGAAATATCTGATATTATACTGGGTGGTGAAAATGTGACCAAATAGGCACTCATCCACATACAGTGTAGGTGGGACCATAAAATGGCTCAGCATCCAGAGAAAGCAACACGGCTTTATCAACCAAAGTCAAAAAGGTACATACCCTGTGAACTAGCAATTCCACTTCCAGAGTTTTTTCCTACAGATTTCCTAAGTGACAGACGTGTAAACATCTTCACTACAATATCACTTGTAAGAGTGTAAGACAATTTGCATCATTAAGAGCTGGCTAAACACACACACACACACACATGCATGCACACACCAGCACATGCATGTGTCTGCCTTTGGCTCAGGTCATGATCCCAGGGACCTGGGATCAAGACCCACATTGGGCTCCCTGCTCAGTGGGGAGCCTGTTTCTCCCTCTTCTCTGCTCCTTCCCCTGCTCATGCTCTCTCACTCAAAAAAATAAATAAAATCTTTAAAAAAGAAAAAAAAAGGTAACAAAAAACTAGCATGCCCCCAAAACATTCCTCTTGTTAAAAAAAAAAAGGGGGGGGTTAGGGGACAGCTGGGTGGCTCATTTGGTTAAGCCATTGCCTTCGCTCAGGTCATGATCCCAGGGTCCTGGGATCAAGTCCCACACTGGGCTCCTTGCTCAGCAGGAGCCTGTTTCTCCCTCTGCCTGCCACTCTGCCTGTTTGTGTGTGCTCGCTCTCTCTCTCTCTCTCTGACAAATAAATAAAATCTTTAAAAAGGTGGGGGGGAGGCACTGACTGGCTCAGTTGGTGAAGCATCTGGCTTTGGCTCAGGTCATTATCCCAGGTTTTTGGGATCAAGCCCCGCATCGGGCTCCTTGCTCAGCAGGGAGCCTGCTTCTCCCTCTCCCTCTGCCGGCTGCTTCCCCTGCCTGTGATGTCAAATGGATGAATAAAATCTTAAAAAAATAAAAAAATAAAACATTTTAAAAATACACACAGAGAGAATATTATGCAACTGTTAAAAAGAATGAATTAAGTGTATAAGGCATATACTGATATGGAGACTCTCTAAGGTGGTGAAAAAAGGCAAACTATAGAGCCATGTGTTTAGGATTTTAACATCTGTATCCAGTATTGCATAGTGGTTAGAAGCTCAGCTAAGAGTATGAGTAACCTCAGTGAGGCAAGTTGCTTAACCTGTCTATGGCTTACTTTCATCATTTGTCAAAGTGAGGTCTACTAAACAACATCTACCTTTACAAAGCTCAAAACTTTGTCTAAGATTATTATTTGTATAAAAAACAGAAGAAAAAACCAAGTAGCCTTTAAAAACTATGGATAAGCAAAAAAAGAACTCTGGAAAAGAAGACAAAAAAAGAATATTAAATTCTTTTCAATATTTTCCAAATACAAACTTTTACAAATGAGAAGAAAAGTGACAAAAGATACACTGATTATAAACAGAAAATTCACAAGTTAACACAAATAGCCAACATATATATAAAAACACTCTCATCTTCAACAGAAACCAAAGATATAAAATTAAACCAAAAGTGAGACTGGCAAAACTTTACATGTAAGAAATGTCTTAGATATCCCCTTCACATGTGAGGATATCTGAGAAAGTGAGGTATTTGAAACATTCTAACATAGTCCAGCTGGGAGAATAAAAGGATAGATAAAATAATTTTGTAAACTAATATATTATGATTAAAATCAATCAAATTTACTTTTAAGAACAAGAGTATATAATGGGACAGAGGTATAAAGCTGACATTCCCTGCAGTTGTGTGTGTGTGTGTTTGTGTGTGTTTTTTTTACAGCCAGTAACATAAATATCAATAAAAAATTGTTTCTCTTTATATATTTATTTTTTTAAATAAAAAAAAAAAGCAGACCACAAAATGGTTATTATGTAATATAAATGATATACTTGAATATTTAACACATCCATGGAAAATGGTTATTATGTAATATAAATGATATACTTGAATATTTAACACATCCATGGAAACTCGTGGAAGGCCAACCATCACCTAAGCAGCACAGGAAATCAAACTATATGGGGATCTTCTCTTTGCACTATCTAAAAAGTTCTTTAAAAAAAAAAAAAAAAAAAAGTTCTTTTTTTGAAATGATTTTCACATTACAATATGTTATCAAAGAAATCAATATATTTATATTTTGGAACAAAAGTTATATACTGGCTTATGTAACATAATACTTCAACCAACAAAACCAAATCAAATTATTCCCAGTGAGTATAGGCAAAATTTAAAAATGACATAGAAAAATAGCACAAAAAAGGGCTTTGTCAAATAAGGGAAGTAGTACAGATTTAAGACTGTCACTTTAGGTTTATCTCCAGAATCTCCAACTCCATGCCTTTGAGGATTATCTTCCGTCCTTCTGATTATACCTGTGTTTCCTACCACAATTAGTGACCTCAAGAAAACAACCCTCTGAACCAAAAATAACTCCCTCAATGAGGGCAATGACAAAGTGCTAATGGCAGAGTAAAGAACTTAATCTGAAGAGTAATCAGACATTGTGGGTATAGAGTGCTTAGGTGTTATCAAATATTCAATAGATTTCATATCAAATGGGCTTCTAAAACATGAAACCAGTCAGATAGGTACTCTATGACTACTTATTAGTTTTGTGTAAATTATTAACTCAAAATATTCAACCCTACAGAAATTGTAGTAGAGGCTGCCTTTCTATGTACAAGTCATAAGAATTAAAATTGCTTCTGCATATAAGCTTAGCATTAATATTTCTAGGGTTCATTCTATTCAATGTTCGCTTTTTATCAACAATAAATTTCTAGCAAGGTTTATACTTGCATGTGTCAGAAAATTTAATATACCCACATACAATGCAACAACAAAAAAAGTTTCAATCATATTTCATATAGGCATTTGGATGTCTTAATACCTACCTGTCCTTCTCTGGAAAATTTAAAGGGTGGTTTGTGTTTAATAACACTTGTTGCAAGCCTCAGAAGTCCTGTAAGCCCATCATCTTCTACATTACCATCTTGATGATCAAGGATTTCCCTGCTACAAAAAAGAACACAAACAAGATAGTTCATATAATCATGTCCTTTTGTCTTTAATCAATGATAAAATTGTCAATTTCACATCAAACTTTACCTTCGAATACAGTCAGCCAAATGTCGTGCCAAAGCATCTAAGTCAAGGAGTGTGGTCTTAATACAAAGAGAAAATACAAATTCAAATATAGATTTTTCTGTTTAGTAGCCAGAGATTACTAAAACAAAAAACATCCTTCCCTTGTAATTTGGTTCTCCCAAATTCATTAATATACTAATTAAATTATAAATAATACAGCTACTTTTTGATAGTTATAAACTCATCACTGATAGTCCTTCAAAAAAGAATCCATGGGGGGTGGGGGGGGGTGTGCCTGGGTGGCTCAGGGCTCAGTTAGTTAAGCGTCTGCCTTTGGCTCAGGTCATGATCCTGGGGTTCTGGGATCGATGGAGCTCCGCATCATATAGGGCTCCCTGCTCAGTGAGGAGTCTGCCTCTCCCTCTGCCTCACCCCCTTGCTTCTGCTCACTCTCTCTCAAATAAGTAAATAAAATCTTTAAAAAGAAAAAAAAAAAAAAAAAGAATGCATGGAATGTCAGTAATAAATTATAATCATAGTTTCATATAAATCATATAAAGGTTTACTGTTTTATTTTCTCTATAACAATTTTATTGAGATATGGTTCATATTACCAATTTGCCAAGGTTTGTCTTTAACCACCTTTATTTTATTTTTTTAAGATTTTATTTATTTATTGACAGAGAGAGAGATATATCACAAGTAGGCAGAGAGGCAGGCAGAAAGAGAGGGGGAAGCAGGCTCCCTGCTGAGCAGAGAGCCCGATGTAGGGCTCGATCCCAGGACCCTAAGATCATGACCTGAGCCGAAGGCAGAGGCTTTAACGCACTGAGCCACCCAGGCGCCCCTTAACACCACCTTCAAACTAGGCTTTAAAAATAAATTTAAAGGGGAGGCGGTGCCTGGGTGGCTCAGTGTTTTGTTTTTTTTTTTAATTTGAGAGAGAGAGAATGAGAGGCAAAAGGTCAGAGGGAGAAGCAGGCTCCCCACTGAGCAGGGAGCCCAATGCAAAACTCAATCCCCAGGACTCCAAGATCATGACCTGAGCTGAAGGCAGTTGTTTAACCAAGTGAGCCACCCAGGCGCCCTGGCTCAGTGATGATTAAGTTAAGACTCTTGGTTTCAGCTCAGGTCATGATCTCAGGGCTGTGAGATTCTTAACATTCTTTCTCTACCTCTCCCTCTGCCCCTCTCCCCACATGTGCCACCTCACTGGTTTGTGTGCTCTTGCTCACAAAAAAAATAAGTATGTTTAAAGGTACAGTTCCAGAAAATTTTAATTTTCACCATAACTGAGCAACAAAACTGAAACATTTCACAAAATAAAACAAGAGGATTCTCAAAGAAACTCAGATCTCTAAGAAAAAATGATACTGACTGGCAAGCAAGCAATATTAGATTCCCACCTTAAATGGGCAACCCAAGGTTAAAAAAAATACATATCAATGTTTATCTGACATCGATATTTCATGAATAATCAAGTAAATTAAAAACATTCAATATTTGTAATTATTTCTCAAATGAAAAGTACTTAAGAATTCAATTCACACTGCTCCTTAAAAGTAGAAAGTGCAAATACTTTAGGAGTTTTTAAAATGTAAAGTGTATAAAATGCACTTGGTTTAAAATACATTTTTTTTTTTTTTAAGACTTTTTAAGTAATCTCTGTACCCATTGTGGGGCTTGAATTTACAACCCCAAAATCAAGAGTTGCAGTGACTCTGTAGCGACTGAGCCAGGCAGGCACTCTTGGATTAAAATACATTTAAAAGAGAGAAAATATTTCCTAAATATCTAAATGAATCTTCTACTTAAAGTGTTTCTCATTTTTTGAAAACACTTAGATGCATTTCAGCTTACTCAATTTATGAAGGAGAAAAAATTTATGTGGCAAGTTTGTCTTTGAAATTAATTATTTTAAGTATCTATTTGATATTAGTTTAAGAAAATTAGTAGATCGGTAAATAGTTTCTTAACCTTAAAATAAATTCTATTTGAATTACAATTTTATTTTACATATTCAAAACTCCAAACCCATATGCTATTACAGAACACTGTATATTTACATTGAAAGTCACATTTCAAGTAACATTTTATTATCAACAAATCTTACTCAGAAGAAATAAGAAATTACTTATAGGTACTAGATGAAGACTCTTCAACAAAGGTCAAAGTAAAAAGAAGAAAGGAATTTAGAGCAAAACAAAAAAGTCCAACTACAGTAAAATAATTACGGCATTTTCAGCTCTTATAGAATGATTAAAAAAGGCCCTTAAAAGTAAGGGTTTATATAAAGTCATAAACATATATGTGCATGATGCATCAAACATCATACAAGTTAATGTATAATTTTCTGAACATACCTGACTAGCATCTTTTATATGAATGTTGTCAACTAATTTGCACAACAACCAAAAATACTCTTTACATCCAGGTTTTAACATTGGTTCTTCTTCATAATCGTCTATCTATAAAAAAAAAAAATTCAATTTCGTGAAAACATTTTAAAAAAGGGAATAACTTAAAACTATAATACATCTAAGAAACTAGAGACCTTATGAAAAAATGAAATCCCTATACAAACAGTATTCAAAATTTAATAAAAAATGGAAAGAACACTTATTGCTTCTGTAAAATTAGAATAACTAGGCCCATAAGTGAATAGTATGAGAACTTTCAGAAAAATAGTACCCTAAATTTCTTATAACCCATTCGGAAAAGTCACTATATAACACTTAATGCTAAATACTGTGTCAGAAACGAAGAATTCAGTGAAAATGTGTCAACAAAAGAAACCTATAGAACATAAGTATATCTACCCAAATGCAATGGTCTATTATAGTTTTGAAATCTAAAACATAAAAAACACTTTCATATCTTACATACTGATGACAGGTAAATATGGAAGAAGAAAAAGTAAATCCTACAATACATGGTATTTCTGGGGTTTACTTAACGAGCTCTGAATTTATTATGTGGTAGAAGGCTTTTTTTACAAGGCTAGGATATACACTGGAGTGGAAAAAATTAACAATTAAAAAATTTTTTAAATTAAAAATTCAGAATATCATAAAGATTAAAAAAATCTATTTGACTGAATGAGAAGAAAGCTATATTTATGATGTTTTTATCATTCCATTTTCGTAAGAACAAATGCTATTTCCAAAACTCCATTCCTAGGAGTAACATGAACAATATGTCCAAAACACTGTCACTTGAAGAACTGTTTAACTACTCTCTTGGTAAAAACTACATACTAAACAAGTACTCAAAATTACTGCAGGTATGTAATACAATGATAAAAACTTGGGGCAAAGAAAATTGCAGAAATAGAAACCGCTCCTAAACACAATAAAATCTTACCCTGATAGGTTTGAGCGCTTGAGCATCAGGAAGAAATTTCAATAATGTTGAAGCAGCCAGCAGCAGAAAAGAGCGATTGATTGAGTCTCCTCCATCCAGCCCTGACAGAGATAACTTATAAAGACCATTGCAAGACTCATGACGGACCGCCGTCTAAATGAAAAAGCAAGTTCCAAAGACAGTCTGAGTTAATATGAAAAAGTTAATCTTAAAAATCAATGTCAGTAGAAATAACATGTTACATAGTTTCTTTAGTAATATTTTTTAAATGCAATGTTCTGATCACATACTCATGCACATAAATCTAATCAAATAAAGCACCCCCAAAGAATATAGCACTATGTAGAAACATGTTAGAAGTTCACAAATATGGACACAAAAAAGACAAACATGACAATAACAACAAACACAAAAGGGACAAAGGAGAGAATATTCTTGATAATTTACTTACAAAAAAAACTAAAGGATAAAATATTTTCAGAACAAAAACAATTTAGAAAGCACTTATATCAAAACATTTTAGTTTCTAAGGGACTTGCCCATGTGTCACAATCCTTACCTGTGACACAGCCAGAACAAGAATACATATGCATTCAACTCAGAGCTTAAATGTATTAAGACAATGCTGCCTAAAAAAGATGTAACTATTTTAACTATTGTGGCTAAGTGTTTTAGCAAGAGTATGTTTCTACTACTTCATTTAGGAATATGGTGTAATATCAAAATACAGGTAGTGACAATTATACTGACTTCAGTGCTGACACGGGAATCAAAATATATTTGACTTATCTCGTGTCTAAGGATACACTCTGTAAGAAAAAGGAAAAGAAGCCTTCTCTAAAATATAAATTACCAAAAGAAACACTCTAGTCTTTCCTAGAAAAAAATTTTCACAACTCCAAAGCAAAATAATCATGGTTTTATTTCAGAAAAAGAAAAATATAAAAGTTCTATTTAACATTCATAATTTTTTGCATTTTTATTTAAATTCAATTAACATATAGTATACTATTAGTTTCAGAAGTCCAATTCAGTAATTCATCAGTTGCATATTACACCCAGTGGTCATTACATCACGTGCCCTCCTTAATGTCGATCACCCAGTAACCCATCGCTCCACCCTTCTCCCCTCCAGCAACCCTCAATTTGTTTCCTGTGGTTAAGAGCCTCTTAACATTCACACTTAAGTGTACAAAGTTCAAAACACTTTAGATCTTAAAGTGTTTAATAAGTACATTCCAGGTAATGGGATATATTTATGGAATCATCTCCACTTGTTTCCATTAGCTTTTTTTATTACCAATGCAAATAATATAAAAATATGAAGAATAATAGTACTAATAACCAATTTTCAATCTTTATCTTACCTCAGGAATAAGGAGAGTCAATTTCTTTAACCAATCTTGTAAATGGTCACTATCAGCAAGGCTAGATTTCACTAAAGAACAGCAATGTGCCCAACTCACCAAGAGCCACATTGAATAATGTGAAACTAAAGAGAAATTAGAAAAAAGTATGACTATAAGGCTTGTGTTATAAAGAAAACACAATGTTCATTATTAAAGATTATCTAATTATGCAAATCTCTATTAAAAATTAGCTTTGTGGAACCCTTACTTACCTTCATGCCTAGACCTGTGATCGGACTGAGCTTTCAAAACTCTGTAAAGTAAAAAAAAAAAAAAAATCCACCACCACTAATTAATTTTAGCAATAAAATATAAATGACTCAATTTATTACCACATATCCTTTAAAGTTTATGCAACGTACCCTCAACAAAAAAGAATAAATTTTAAGAAAAATATGTTTCCTATGGTCTTTATCTTTTAAAGAAACACTGGTAAAATATTACAGACCACTCCATATGACTGTTCAGATTTAACAAATAATATCTGAGTGAATACTGATTGAAATAAGTGAACCCTCAAGAAGTGCTCACGATGGGCAAGCTGGGTGGTTCAGTCAGTTAAGCATCCGACCTGAATTCAGCTCAGGTCCTGACCACAGGGTCGTGAAACTGAGCCCCCACAGGGTCCCATGATCAGTGTAGAGCCTCCTTGTCCCTCTCCCGCTCCTCCTCCCCATTTGCTCATGTTCACACTCTCCCTTTCTCTCACTCTCACATAAATAAAATCTTAAAAAAAAAAAAAAA
>CM053610.1:65975698-65992892 GCA_028646535.1 Procyon lotor
TTTTTTTTTAAAGATTTTTTTATTTATTTGACAGAGAGAAACACAGCGAGAGAGGGAACACAAGCAGAGGGAATGGTAGCGGGAGAAGCAGGCCTCCTGCAGAGCAGAGAGCCCGATGCGGGGCTCGATCCCAGGCCCCTGGGATCTGACCTGGGCCGAAGGCAGACGCTTAACGACTGAGCCACCCAGGTGCCCCGGTTATAATGGTTTAGATTCTAAACTTCAGACTTCTAATTTTAAAAATAAAATTATACACTGACATACAATGCCCTTTCTTTAGTACATTAATGCCAATTTCTATCAGATATAGTTAAAAGCAAATTACTAAACAGTAGAGAACACTAATTTAATTCTGTTTTATTTTACATCCATTTTTCTCCATACATTTACTTCAGTGGAAAATGTATTACTTCAATTTAAAGAAAAGTATTAAAAACTTCCATTTTAACAAAACCGATAAATGAGGATTAGCTTAATAGTTTAAAAAAAGAAAAGCACCGATCTCTAGTATCCTCACTTTTGTTATAATTATCAAAACACCTTTCAAAATCTCAAAAAGCAACAAGACTCATCTACATTATTGATTTAAAGTAAAAAAAGTACCAGGGCACCTGGATGGTACAATCAGTTAAGCATCCCACTCTTGGTTTCAGCTCAGGTCCTGATATCATAATAGTGAGATTGAGTTCTGCATCCCGAGTCTCTCCTCAGCACAGAATCTAGTTAAGATTCTCTTTCCCAAAAAAAAAAAAAAAAAAATTCTCTTTCCCTTTCCCTCCCCACTCTCTGCACTCATGCATGTGCCTTCACTCTCTCTCTCAAATAAATAAATCTTAAAAAAAATAAAAGTAAAAAGTACTAAGAAGTTAAAACGTGTAAATCACATACGTGTCCCTATTTTCATGTTCAGTTATTATCATACTGATATAACCAACTTTACCAACAGCAACCTACCCATCTACTTTTTTAAATATGTAGCATTAGAAGATTTTTGATGGTGCACTTGGGGGCTCAGTTGGTTAAGCATCTGCCTTAAGACTTGACTCAGGGGCGCCTGGGTGGCTCAGTGGGTTAATGCCTCTGCCTTCGGTTCAGGTCATGATATCAGGGTCCTGGGATCTAGCCCCGCATCGGGCTCTCTGCTCAGCAGGGAGCCTCCTCCCCCCACCCCCCGCCTGCCTCTCTGCCTACTTGTGATCTCTCTCTCTGTCAAATAAATAAATAAAATCTTTAAAAAAAAAAAAAAAAAGACTTGACTCAGGTCATGATCCTAGGTTCAAGCCCTGCCTCAGCTCCCTGCTCAGCTGGGAGTCTGCTTCTCCCTCTGTCCCTCCTCTCAGCTCATTCATTTTCTCTCTCTCTCTCTCTCTCTCAAATAATCTTAAAAAAGATTTTTTGGTAACAGGCAAAAAGTATGGTCTAGCTGCCTTAACTGATATAAACCTAGTACACCATATGAATCAAGGTGAGGGCCTACAGAAAAGATAATGGTTTGTGAACAGGCACAGAGGAAAAACAGGAATGGCGGGCAGAGAGGGGGCTCACATAAAGATGGTAAAAAGTTCTTTTTTTTTTTTTTTAAAGATTTTATTTATTTGACAGAGAGAAACAGAGCGAGAGAGAGAACACAAGCAGAGGGAATGGTAGCGGGAGAAGCAGGCTTCCTGCTGAGCAGAGAGCCTGCTTCCCCCTCTCTCTCTGCCTTCCTCTCTGCCTACTTATGATCTCTCTCCTCTCTGTCAAATAAATAAATAAAATCTTTAAAAAAAAAAAAAAAAAAGAATGGAACTAGTAGTCTTATAACACTGAAAAAATAAAAGTATTTGGGGGGGAAAAAAAAGAATGGAACTAGTAGAATGAAAAACAAGAACTGCCATAGAATGAACCAGCTTGATCAAACCTCCATGTTTATTTTTCCTTGTATGAGGTTAACAAAATCAAGTCAACATTTCTTAATTCTCAAGAAATAAAAGCAAACTAAAACAGTTTGAATGGCCTTGTTAACTCAATATATCCTGGCATGTGGGATAGTAGAGTATGGGTTATTGAGGACACAGAAGAAGAGTTAAGAATTATTTAACTAGAAAGTTAATTGGTGGTTGGAGTATAAAATGTATTTTATCATACAAATCAAAGGCATGTTGACAGTACTTTCTTCATTTCCACACATCGTCCATTCATTTTATAGACAATGAGATAAGGTGCCTGGCACTACAAATAACCATGGTGAGCAAAATGAGATCTAGTTCATATAGAACTTAGAATCTAGTGGGGTAAAGCAGATAGTGATCAAATAATGATTGTGAATACAACTGAGACAGAGACAAAAGAAAGGTAAATTATATAATAAATAATCTTAAAACAATCATGCTATTTATATGCAACCATTGCCTATGAAGGTGACTTTTAAAAGTATCTAAAAACAGCTATTAGCTATTAACCACAAATAAGGTCAAGCACTTTCAAACATGTTTACATTAGCTTTATAAATCATTTAAGTATAATGGCAAATTTCAGGCCAATAAAACACCTACAGAATACAAAGAAATTAATTTTACATACTTTAATATAACTTATGTGATTGTATAAGGCATACAGTCAGGTTCCTACGTATCAGTCAGCAATTATCACAATTGAACTGTATCAAAATTTCATACATTATTTTTTTAATCTCTACTGTAGCCCAAATAAATGGGGATTTTTACATGCCCAAAATATATTCATATACATATTATTTCTAGCTCAGTCCACCAAGGGCCTAGAAGCAAGGAAACCTCAGTAGCAATGAGTCCACCAAGAGCCCATATTTTTGGAAGTTTCCCACCATCAGGAAACAGGCCTTCTTAAAGAAATGGCTGATTCCAGGACTAAGGTAGGGAAACTACATGACTTGAAGATCTTAGAGTGACAGGTAAAATAAAAAAAGGACTCCCCTCTTCTACCAACAATATGTTGAAAGGACGCATAAACAAGCTTGAGGAGGCCAACTCAGGTACAATTTGAGTAAAGTGAATAGTAATTAATAGTCATGAACTACAACAAATGGAGCGGAAAAAAATCCATGAATTCAAACTAATACTAACTAAAAGGGAGAAACAGAAAGCTCTTCCTCATAATACAATGTCAACCAATAAACATAAAAGGAATGGTTGAGAGTCAGAAAATCACTACAAATATTTCTTAATGTTTAATTCAGACAAGAATCATTACTGAACGCTAAAAATCAATGAACAAAAGTTTTATGGGAAGCAGCTTCCCACAGGTCACTTTTAATTAGGAAAAATCAGTAAACTTATTGTAGAGAAACCTGCAGGAAACAACATAAATAAAAATTAGCATCACTAATATGGGACCAACTGACATCAGCAGGATGTACTGGGAAAGACATTACTCATGGAGTACTCCTGCTAAAAATACATTATCTGTATTTAATCATGAAGAACAATCAAAATTGTTAGAATTAGAAAACCTAAATTGAAATATGCTTTATAAAAGAACTAGCCTGAAGTACTAAGAAATATCAGTATCATGAGAGAAAGGCTAAGAAAGTATCCCTGATAAAAGAAAATGGAAGAAATAACAACTAAATGCAGTGCATGATCCTAGAACAGGAAAAAAAAAAAAATGTGTTATAAAGAATACCAATGGGACAATTTGAGTGTGGACTATATATTAAATAATACTATCATAGCAATGTTAAACTTTCTACATTTGAGTCTTTTACTCAAATTATTAAGAAAATGTCCTGTTATCAAATATTATTGGTAAATGGTCATGATACCCAAAACTTAAACTCACAAAATTCAAAATTATATGTAAATAAATGCGTGCACACAAACACACTGAAAATGCACACTCATGATTATGCAATAAAACTGGCAAAATGTTGGTAATACACAAATGAAGATAAACAATATGAGAGTTAAAAATACCCTAATAATTTTTCTGCTGATGTTTAAGTTTTTTAAAAATGAAGCTTTAAAGCACTATATTCTTGGTACAAATACATACAAAAATTATGTAAAAACTTCATACCTAGGAGCCAGATTATCATACGTATAAGCAACAGACATAAGTCGCTGAATCAAACTGGTTCCTTGGACAAGAACAAGAAATACCTTTAAAGCAAAAATATTAAAAAAAATCTTTAAATACACTAACACACAAAAATGCATTTTTAACCCAAGATTCCAAATTACTTTTTTATCTATGACAAGATAAGGAATATCATACTACAAAAATATCAATATTGAGAATTTTGCAACCAAACTTAAGAATAACAACTGAAAAAAAAAAGAAAATTTATAAATACAGAAGCAAACCTATTCTTTATATTTGATCCACAAATTCTTTACAGGTCATCCAAGTGGGTGAAAGATATATTACACATGTCGATGGTTTATTGGGGTGATGAAGAATTAAACAGTTTTTGCTTCTGACATAAGGGGAAAAAAGCCAACCAGTGGCAGATATCTCAACCATCCTAAACTAAATAGAGAAAAGAATGAATACAGAACACAGATCGTGGATTAAAAATTCTGCGGCTCAAAATTTAGTCTGCAACCTTTCAAGGTGCGTGATATTAATACATATTTAATTTTTAGGTTCTAGTTCTTCTATATAATAAGAGTGCTATATAATGTTCCATATAGTTCTATATAACAGGAGAAAATAATTTCCTAATTTATATAAATAAAGAATTACAGACTCCTTTCTGTAGATCGGAACCCTTCTGGGTACTTATGTTACATGCACTGTTCCCATCCTGGAGATAGGAGTCCAGTACAGCAGATAACATAGTAAGCACTGTAACATAATTAATACAATGTGCCACGTGAGCAAAAGAAGAGAGCAGCAACTAAAACCTCTCCCTGGTGAAATCAGGACTGCTTCAATGAAAGCTGTTTAGGCTAGAAATGTTAAGGTCTGACTTGGAATTTGAACCTTTTGAAAGGGCTTTAAGGGGAATAAATGAAATAATGCATGACAGTAAATTATGAAAAAAAAGTGTTCTTCCTCACTATCTCCACAGTATCAAAACTGGGTAACTTTGTCTCTAGAATTAATATAACAAAAATTTTTGTTCCCAAAAGCTTAATAACTAAATTCTGATCATGACCCACTAATGGGAAAATGTACATAGTAAGTATCTTTTCAAAACTATAAAAACATAACACCAGCATATGCAATGAAAAAAATCTAACAAGATAATACATAAAACTATCAGTGGTAGTCACCTATGACTGGGAGGGAAGGTTCACCTGTACGTTCTGAATTATTGTCAATAATCATGTACTTGCATACATCTTAAAAAAACTTTTTAAAATTCCTTATGTGTGCATGTATTTTAGATCTATACTATATATTTATATTGTTAAAATCTCAAGAGGAGATGACTAAGGTCAAAAGCTTTGAAGTTATTTAATGAGTTAACAGAAAGGAACACAATCAATTTGAGTTTTTAAATTATAACCTGGGAAGATTATTCTGGAAAAAAAAAAAAACTAAAACATTACAGTAATGCAAGGTTAAAGTAGTTGACAATCTGCAACAGTTTAGAATACATATAGATTACACTGTAGTCCCCACAGTTCTATTTTAATTGTATTAACTGTAATTGATTTAGAAATGATTTAGAATCCTAGCAGAGGTCACTTGTCCCACTTTATCTCCCAAAATTCTGAAAGGGAAATAGGCTTCAAGTTTCAATTTTCACCAATAGTTTCCAACCTATATTTCACTACAGTACTTCTATCTAGAAACAACTCATTACTCTGGTGTTTCCTGGGCAGCTATGAGGTAAGGTGCTATTCTCAAAAGGTTACAAATGAGCAAGATCTCACTAAAAACTTGTCTTTATCTCTCCCCATTTCCAGTTCAGTGATGGAGCCATTCGAAGGGCAAATATTTGATCACATGAACCACTGACAATTCTAACTATATTGCTAGATGTGCTAGTTATTGTACCACTTTTCTTTAGCTCTAAATCTACCGTTCTTTAGACTTGCTTTGTCATTTTAGGGCTGGTATATCACAAACAAAATTGCCGGGTAGCTTCCTATGAGGTTTTGTCAATCTGGAACAGAGATTACTTCCTTGCTTTTTCTGTCAGCATTGTACTGTTAAGTATTTAGCCCAGGAGAAGCCATTTGGTTTCAGAAATAGCAGAACCCCTTCCTGAGAGGCCTAAGCCCCAGGTCAACAAGCTCCTTCCTTATAATCTCATTTCTGATATCCCCAAACTTTTTCCATGTGTTCCACAAGCACGAGGGATGGTGAATAGTTTACCTGTTGAGCTCAACATTTTCTTTTTGTACACTTAGCCCTCCAATGCAGACGTGTGAAGCCAATTCTTTATTTTAAAACTCCTCTGTTTAAACACCTGGTATGGAATGTTTCCCTAAATGGATCCTCAAAAATTTAGTATATAAATTACTGGGTGTAAATGATTAACTAAATCCTACAGCTGGAGAACACGAGAATGGCATACAACCCATTCCTGCAATTTGGATAATAAACTGAAAAATATTACTATTTCATAATTACTACTACTGGATTAAAAATGAAGATATCACTTCAGCTGTTAGGTCATACCATGGTAATCCAGGATCACATTTCTTATGCATTAATGTATTTTTAACTTTGTAAAATACAAATAGAATTCATTACTACAATTTAATGGTAACTTCTGTACTTTACCTCTGTTAATCTTGGTATATGAAGACCCTTGGCATGATCACCAGCAGCCTTTCTCGATTTACCAGGCCAAGTTCTTTTCCTATGGCTTTCCGCTATACCAGACCAGGCAAAGACATCATGGTAAGCTAAATCCAAATCAGATGGATCTACTGCAAACTGGCATATTAACTTCAGCAAGCAAGCAAGACAGTCTAGCTGCCACTGTGGATAAGAAGAAAACATCATTTCTCTATTTTGATTAGTTTACCACTACACAACCTAAAACTGAAAGCTAAAAAGTAAAAATAATTATAGCTAGTACTTTATCAATGTGCTAAAGAAATTTTACTACTCATGTACTATGTTGAGTAACAATCCAATCTTAAAAAAGAAAACATCTAGGTACTAAGAGGTAAAGAAATAAACATCATAAAAATGTCAGATACAGGATTTCTTTTAACTATACTGAATGTATATTTAATGTACCATAATTTTTAAAAAATTATTATAATGTAAACAAAGATATAATTTACCTACCCCCAAAATGAATTAAGAGACAAAGTATTTTAAATTGTTTCTCCATGCAAGTGGCATATAGTCCAATATTTTGGAGCCAAAGAATTCTCAAGAATTCTAAAAAAATAACTGAAAATCCTGCATTTTATGTAAGTACATTTAAAATAAAAGATTTGGTAAAATATTTACTGTGAAAATTTCATTTCTAACTAATCTAAAACTCTAAAATTTTAAAAACACTTCCTTTATGTAAATTACTATCATTTATGTGTAAGTAAGAGTTTCATAGTATTCTCTTTTCCTATCTTTCTAATCCCACTGCCAAACTGTACAGCTATAACAATATACCAAGGAAGGGAATTCAGCAATACTGCATTATATATTTTCAAGAAAGATACCAAGAAATTTCAGTAAGAATAGTCCTTTCAACAAATGGTGCTAGGAAACTGAATAGCCATATTAAAAAAAAAAAAAAAAAAAGAACCCCTCAATATCACTCTACATATACAAAAATTAACTCAAAATGCATCACATGGGGCGCTGGCGTGGCTCAGTTGGTTAAGTGTCTGCCTTTGGCTCAGGTCATGATCACAGAGTCTTGGAACCAAGCTCCGCTTCGGGCTTCCCTGCTTGGCAGAGAGCCTGCTTCTCCCTCTCCCTCAATATCTCCTCCCACCCCCAAGTAAATAAATAAAATATTTTTTAAAAAATGCATCACAGAACTAAATGTAAATGATAACTATAAATCTTATAGAAAAAAACAGGAGAAAATCCTTCTTGACTTCAAAGATTTCTTAGACAGGATACAAAGTCTGTTAAAATTAAATACTTCTCTGCTTAAAATACACTGTCAAAATAATGAAAAAGTCAGCCACAGATTGACTGCAAATATTCCCATACATACACTTAGCAGAAAAATTTGTCCAAACTAAGGGGGGAAAAAGTCCTCTTATACTAAGATCAAAAAGGAAAGGAAGGGTGGGTGGGGGGCCTAAGATATGGACAGACACCTCATGAAAGGAAAAACCCGTGGTCAATGTGAAACTTATGAGATGTGGTGAAAAGAAGAACTTATGGAGGAAATTTATAGCTATAAACACATTAAAAATAAAAACATCTCAAACCAACACTCTTCCAGCTTAAGAATTAGAAAAACAAACAAAACCTAAAGCTACCAGAGAAGGAAATAATAAAGAAAAGAGTTAAGAAAATAGAAAAATAAGAAAATCAATGTAAATAAAAGTATTCTTTGAAAGAAAAAGGTTCATTCTTTGAAAAGAAGAAAATTGACAACCCTTTAGCGAAAAGAACTAAAAAATTAAAGAGTGAAATTACTAAAATCAGAAATAAAAGTAGGAGTTTTTCTACCAAGTCTACAGAAATAAAAAGGATTACAATACTATCAGTAACTATAAGCCAAAAAAGCTGGAAAACCTACATGAAATGGACAAATTCCTAGAAACACAAAACCTAGCAAAGACTCAATCATAAAGAAACAGAAAATCTGAATAACCCAACCATAAAGAAACAGAAAATCTGAATAACCCATAATTAAAAATCTCCCAACAAACAAAAGCCTTAGCTCTGATCACTTCACTAATATGTTCTACCAGACTTTTTTTTTTTTAAGATTTTGTTTATTTATTTGACAGAGAGAGACAGATCACAAGTAGGCAGAGAGGGGGAAGAAGCAGGCTCCCTGTCAAGCAGAGAGCCGGATGTGGGGCTCGATCCCAGGACCCAGGATCATGACCTGAGCTGAAGGCAGAGGCTTTAACCCACTGAGCCACCCAGGTGCCCCTCTACCAAACTTTTTTTAAGATTTTGTTTATTTATTTAACACAGAGAGCGTGGGGGAATATAAGCAGGGGAAGTGGGAGAGAGAGAAAGAGCCTTCCCACTGAGCAGGGAGCCTGATGCAGGGCTCCATCACAGGACCCTGGAATCACGACCCAAGTAAAGGCAGACTTAATGACTGAGCCACTCAGGCGTCCCTCTACCATTTATAGAAGAGCTAATACCAACCCTTATCAAATTCTCCAAAAAGGGAGCACTCCTACTTTATTTTATGAAGCCAGCATAACTATGCTATCAAAGCCAGACAAAACCACTACAGAAAAAGTACAGATCAATATCTCTTAGGAACAAAGATGCAAAAATCCTCGAAAAAACATTAGCAAACAGGCTTTAACAGCACATTAAAAGGATTACACACCATGACCAAGTGGGATATGTTCTTGGGATGCAAGGATGGTTCAACATATAAGAATCAATCAGTACTCCACACAACAAAATGAAGAAAAAAGACCACATGATCATCTCAATTGATGCAGAAAATACATCTGAAATAATTCAACACTCTTTCATGATGAAAAAAAAAAAAAATAGAACTACCTAAACATAATAAAAGCCATATATGAAAAATTCATAGGGAAAACATTCAGTTGTGAAAGAATAAAAGCTATTCCACTAAAATGAGGAATAAAGCAAGGATACCTGCTTTCCTAATTTCTATTCAACACAATAGTGGACATTTTGGCCTCAACAATTTAATTTTTCCTTTCCAGTATGGATGCCTAAGAAAAAGAAACAAAAGGCATCCAAAACAGGAAAGAAAAAAGTAAAACTATTTGTAGCTGATATGTAGAAAACGTTAAACAAAAAAAGCTCTTAAAATAAATGAATTCAGCAAGGATATGTGAAGGATACAAAGCCAACACACAAAATTCAGATGCAGGGGCACCTGGATGGCTCAGTGGGTTAAAGCCTCTGCCTTCGGCTCAGGTCATGATCTCAGAGTCCTGGGATTGAGCCCCACATCGGGCTCTTTGTTCAGCAGGGAGCCTGCTTCCCCCTCCTTCTTCTGCTTGTCTCTCTGCCTACTTGAGATCTCGCTCTCTCTCAAATAAATAAAAAAAATAAAATCTTAAAAAACAAAAAACCAAAATTCAGATGCATTTCCATAGAACAATGAACACTATGAAAGAGAAATTACAAAAATAATTTCATTTATAATAATAGCAAAAGAACAAAATATTTAAGAATTAACAAAAGTTATAAAAGACTTCTACAATGAAAATTACAAAACAAGGCTAAGAAAATTAAAGACATAAATAAACGGAAACACATCCATGACCATGGATTGAATACTTATTAAAATATCAATACTACCCAAAATATTCTGTAACAAAATACAAATGACATTTTTTTGCAGAAAAAGAAAAACACATGCTTAAATTCATATGGAATCTCAAGGGACCCCAGAGCCAATACAATCTTAAAAGAACAAAATTGGAGGACTCACACCTCCTCATTTCAAAACTTATTGCTGAGCTACAGCAATCAACATGATGTGGTACTGGCACAAAGTCATATACACATAGATTAATGGAATAGAATAGAGCACTCAAAAATAAACCCTCACATATATGGTCAAATGATTTTTGACAAGGGTGCCAAGACCATTCAATGGAGAAGGGACAGTATTTTCAAAAAATAGCAGTGAAAAACCTGGATATCCATATGTAAAAGCATAAAGTTAGACCCTTACTCACTAAAACACCATACATGAAAATTAACTCAAAATGAGTGAAGGCCCTAAATATAAGACCTAAAATAAATTCTTAGGAGAAAACAGGACAGAAGCTTCATGACAATGGATTTGGACACATGATTTCTTAGATAAGACACCAAAAGGTACAGGTAATAAAAAAAGACACAAAAATTCCGTGCAAAGACTATCCACAGAGTAACATGGCAACCTACAGAAGGGAGAACGTATTGGCAAACTATATATCTGATAAAGGATTAATAGTCATAATATATAGAGTACTTTTAAAATTCAAAAAACCAAACAACTTGATTCAAAAATGAGCAAAGGAGTTGAAAAGACATTTCTCTTAATATACAAATGGCCAATGAGCACAAGAAAAGGTCCTCAACTTAATTGTTTATTAAGAAAATGCAATTTAAAACCAACCTCATACCCATTAGGATGGCTAATACCAAAAAAAACAGAAAATAAAAGTGTTGTTGGCAAATATGGAGAGAAATTGGAACCCTTGTGCACTACTGGTAGGAATGTAAGATGATACAGTTGTTGTGGAAAATTGTATGGTGGTTCCTCAAAAAAACTGAAAACATAACTACCATATGAGCCAGCAATTCCACTCCTGGGTATATAACCAAAAGAACTGAAACCAGGGTTTCAAAGATACCTATACGTCTATATTCATAGCAGCATTACAGAATAGAGAGAATATGGAAGCAACCCATGTCCATCGATGAATGCATGGATAAGCACAATGTGGTGTACACTGCATACAATGGACTATTACTCAGCCTTAAAAAGGAAGGAAATTCTGCCATATGCTACAATAAGGATGATACCAGAGGACATTCTACTAGTGAAATATGCTAGTCACAGAAAGAAAAATACCATTATGATTCCACTTACAGGAGGTACTCATAGTTGTCAAAATCATGGAGACAAAGTATAATGCTGGTTTCTTTCGGGATGGGGAGAGGGGAGAATAGGTAGTCACTGTTTAATAGGTATAGTTTTAATTTTACAGGATGAAAATCGGGGCACCTGGGTGACTCAATCAGTTAAGTATCTGCCTTTGGCTCAGGTCACGATCTCAAGGTCCTGGAACTGACCCCTGCATTGGGGCTCTCTGCTCAGAGGGGAGTCTGCTTCTCCCACTCTCTCCCTCTGTGCACATGCTCTCAAATAAATCTATCTTAAGGAAAAAATGGAAATAGTAATGGGGATGGATGGTAATGACAATTCCACTACAAGGGGAAAGTATATAATACCAGTGAACTATACACTTAAAAATGGTTAAGACAGTAAATGTTAAGTGTTTTTCATCATGATTTAAAAAACAAAACAAAACCAGCATAGTCATGTAAAGCACACGTAAAGATACTCAACATCACTAGTCACCAGAGATTACGCAAAGCAAAATCACCATGAGGTAATACTACATACCTAGTAGAAAGGCTCAAATTAAAAAGACTGACCATACTAACTGTTGCTGAGGATATGAAGCAATTTGAACTCTAATATGTTGCACGGTACAGCTGCTTGGGAAAACACTTCAGCAGTTTCTTACAAAGTTAATTTTATATTTACCATATTATTCAGCAAATTCTTTTCTTGGTATTTACCAAAGAGGAACAAAAACATATGTACACAAAAAGACTTGAAAATGAATGCTTGTTAACTTTATTCATAATAGCCCAAAACCAGAAATTCAAAATGTCCATCAATAAGTGAATGGATAAATAAGCAAGGAGTAGTATATCTACAAAGAAGTATACCTATACCTATAGTATACCTATAAAGTAGGTATATACTACACAGCAATAAAAACTACCAACCAACCAAAACATAGAGTACTTACTAGCCTCAAAATAGATGTTGCATAAAAGACACCATATACATTTGTATATGTGTATACAAAGAACACATACCATTTTATTCCATTTATATGGAATTTTATTAATGCAAATGTAATCTATAACAACAAAAAGCAGATCAGTGGTTGCTTAGGGCTGGTTGGTTGGGAGAATGAGATAACTGATGGTAAAATAACAACAACAACAACAACAAAAAACAGAGTGGAGGGGTGCCTTGGTGGCTCAGTCAGTTAAGTGTCTGACTCTTGATTTTTAGCTTAAGTCACGATTTCAGGGTTGTGAGATCAAGCCCAGTGTCAGGTGTGGAACCTGCTCAGGATTCTCTCTCCCTTCCTCCTTCTGCCCCTTCCCTTAATTCTCTCCTCTCTCCTGGGGGAGAGAAGCAGGGTGAACTTCTGAGGTAATAGAAATGTTTTCTATCTTGTTTCTGTTTGTGGATTATGCAAATATCCACATTTTTCAAAACTTAAACTATACTTTTTAAAATGAGTTCATTACATATTGTATGAAAACTATAGCTCAACTTCCTATCACACACAAAAATTAAATGGATCAAAGATCTAAATGTTTAAGAACTAAAAACTGTAAAATATTTTAAAACTGAAAAATTCTTAAAGAAAACATAGTCATTAATATTTGTACCCTTAGATGATATACTACTTTCAAGAATGAACCTCGACATTTTGCTAAGTGAAAGCAGCCAGTCACAAAGGACCATATACATATTATTTGGCTCTATTTATATAAAATGTCCATAATAAGCAAATCCATAGAGACAGAAAGTAGATTAGATTAGTGGTTGCCTGGGACTGAAATGTTTCAGGGAAAATGAGGAGTGACTGTGAGTAAGTGTGGGGTTTCTTTTTTGAGGGTATGAAACTGCTTTGGCATTAGTGGTAATAGCTATACAACTCTGTCAATATACTAAAAATGCTTTTTAAAAGGTTGAATTTTACTGTAAGTGAATTCTATCTCAAAAATTTTTATTTTGAAAGTATACCTCAAATAAATTCATTTTAAAGAGGAAAAAAATTAAACTGTATAGCAAGAATGACTGAATTTGTAAGTATTCTATGTTAGGAGACATGCATTATAAGTAAGGGATATCAGTTGACTTGAAAGCAATCTCAGGCATTCTTAGCATCTCAGGCATTGCACAATGTGTCATATACAGTAGTTAAAATTTTTTTCATTGGTAATATTCCATAAAAGTATCCACAATTTCAAAACTGAGAAAAAACCTCTAGCTTATGCTGTATTCCCTATAAACTTTCTTCAAAACTAAACTTAGAGTGGTTTATAAATAAAATTCCTATAAATGACACATAATTACTCATTAAAAATTTTAGTTAAGTTCTCCCACTTTGCTAAAGAACTAAGGCACATTAGGATTCTAGGAGATTAATAGGACAATAGAGACATGACTAACAATAAAACACAACAACACTGTAAGTCACAGAACTACAATTAATAATTGAATAGAGGTAAGTATTCTAAAAAGGAAAATATCATAATAAAATACGTAAAAGTAAGTATTAAAACCAGTGGTAAGAGTAACAACATCTTAGTACATAGTAATGGGTTTTCTAAATATATTTTCTTGTATTAACCTGGTATTAAATCAACAACATCCTAGGTTCTAAGATAATTCTAAAACACAAGTAGTAAAAAATTAGCATTTGAATGGTATGTTTGATAATGCTATTCTCTTTTGTTGGCGGTCAGGAAATGGACCATCCATTCCATTTAGTTCAAAACCAGATTGTGCATTTTGGTATAGCAGTATCAATTTTTTAATATTCCATGAATAATTTTATACCTGGTATTATAAAATAGTGCTTCTTCAAGTTAACAGTGGTAAAGTAAAAGTATCTTTAAAAAAAAAATTCCAATTTTTTTGAGGACCAATAATTCTGTGAAATGCTGTAAAAATTCTACAGCAATATTCAATGTAGGTATAATTTCTGAAGGATTACTCTCAATTTCTGCACTATTTCATCCCAGACCAGTCCAGATCAGACTGGTGTCTGTTTCCAGATACATATTTGAGTAGCACTATTATAAAGGAAGAAATAATCAAAACAAAAAAATGAAAAAGGATGATTTTCAAAACTGAACACCTATAAACCAGTTTAAAAGCATCCAAGGCTATACATCCTTTAAGGCTATATAATTACTCATATGTATCAACCTAAAGGAAAAATGTTTATGAATCAGCCACAGTTCAGAGTCATGAATTTTGGCACTTTAAAGTTTAACAGAATTGACATAAAGAACTCTTCATGAATAGTTTATCAGACTCCTTATTTTTTAAAAAATTAATTTTACTACACTCCATAATTTTCCTTATGACAATGAGGCATGTAGCAAAAGTTATACTTGCTAATGAAAACTGGAAATGCTTAAAACAGGCTACTAACTGGTTAAAACAGTGAACTCTGACTTACCACAGTCCAGGATTCCTGCTCTTTAGGCTCCAGAATTCCAGAATTAAAAATTTCTAGTAACTGTTGAAGCCCTCCGGCAGCAACAAACTGTAAACAGCAATTGTGAGAGTATTGGTAAGAGAGATGCGGCTACAAAATGTCATAAAGACCTGCTTTTTGATTCCATAACTGGATATCTATGTGTATGTTTATGTATATGTAAAATATTACGTATCTTTAATCTAGGAAATTACTCTGATTTAAATAAGTATGCAAAGTAGTAACATACACATTATTTTCAAGAAATTTTTTAAAAAGATTCTTGCAAATATCTACAAAGATATCACTGTATTCCATTGACCATTTAACCGCAGACATTAGGATGTCCTAACAAAGTATTCCAATAAAGGAAAAAAATAAGTGCTAAAAACAACAGCACCAAGACATTAAATAATCTCACCTTTTAATTGTGATTTTGAGTAATACACAATTTTTAAACTTTAATAGTAATAGCTTTATCTTAATAGCAAATTAGTTTAATATCAATTAATTAGTATGATATCTAGTTTTGGAAAATCAGAGATAATTTTTATCAATACATTGCATGACACGTATGATCAAACCTTGCAACTCCAGGAATTTTTACTATTTTCCACTTGATCCTCACTTGAATCATCTGAATCTGGATAAAGATCACTGTAACTTCCCTGTGGGAATGACAAAAAGAATAAGAAGAAAAAGTGGAGGAGAAAAAAATTATTTAAAAACTGAAAAATAACACATTCTGGAATTCAGCTTCCAATAAAATACAAATATTTCATGGTAAGAATGGAAATTCAATTACCGTTGACTCTCTCCTTATCCTCCTGTTAGGTTTTCCTAGTGCTTCAATAATTTCCAGTGCATATAATAGCTTGTGAGCACTTTTAATTTTGAGAAGTTCTTTCCAATTAAGTCCATCATTACTCTTAAATTAAAAAAAGAAAAACATAGGTTTTCTCAAACCAACTTACTAAGGGATCCTTCCCAAAATAAACTTTAAAGAAAGTGATGCTATGTAAGAACTCAAACATTACATATACACTGAAGTATTTTCAAACATATGAAGACCAAATGTGTATCTGATACTCATGGTATGCTTAAAACACCAATTATTCATTAAATTTTGTTAAAATTCATATACAAACAGCAACATAGGAAAAAAAATCTATCTTGTTAACCCTCATAATAGATGAAGCAATTCAACATCTTTCCAATGAAAAATACTGTGTAGTCTAGTTGAATGCATTAACTTTTAAAGATACAGACAGAAGTATATATTTAAAAAAGTCATACCTACACATTTAAAAATCACAAATACATAAATCATAAAATATTGTTCTTTTCTGTTTATGAAATGATATTCACACAATGTACATCTTTGACAACAACATTATTAGAGCTACTCTGAGTCATCAGCCACCATTTGCCAGGCCTACCTTATTCACATCTAAATCATTTGAGATGTAGGATCTTCTGAAATCACATGGCCAAGACCCAAATCACAAAAAACCATTTGTGCATAACACTAGGATACTGTTTTTCCATTTATCCTCTAAGTGTACTATTGCTATCTCCACAAAATAGTCCTTTATTATATAGCTTTTTAAAAATTAATCTAATTTTAACACATCTTTACAAAGACATCTAGCACACTTGTGAGGTCATGACCCTATCAGAATATATTCAAAACATATACTAATACGAAAAAATACTAATATAAAGACAAATTATGTTTTCTAAAGATAATTTGAGAGAGCAACCTTAGCCTTGTATTAGGCTTATATTATTCAACCTCACTAACAAATAAATGAACGTTAAATGAACTGGTGCTTTTTACCCATTAAATGTACAAAATTTTACTGAGGATATAGGTCAACAAGCAATTTCATACACTGGAGGAATGTAAAACGGTGCCATCCTCTAGGAGAGTGAAAAGACTTTATAAGACTTTATGGGTTTACCTGTTCATCTGATATATTCTGAAATGCCATCAACATGTTAGGACATGTAGGAAGAAGCATCAGTAGCTCCCATACACGCCTAGAGAGATTTTCTGCATGAAGATGAAGTTCTTCACATCTTAAGCTCTACACAAATAAGAACAACTG
>CM053610.1:65992992-66026140 GCA_028646535.1 Procyon lotor
TTAATAAAAATTAAAAAAAACCCTAAACTCAAGTTGAACTTTTTTTTGCATAAAAACCCTTACCAAATTTGATAACATTTTTCAATCTTACTTTAAAAGGAAGAAATAAACTATTTGTTTCATGGTAAACAATTTATACCTTTGTTTATTATTTTATTTATTATTTATAACAAATACATTTATTCAATAAATTGATCATTATGACAAAGTAATAGTTTTTCAACTTGTTGTTACTGAACACTTTTTCGAATAAAAGTAACCTGTAAATCTTGGCACTTTATTCAGGAAACTTTTTTTTTTTTTTTAAAGATTTTATTTGTTTATTTGAGAGAGAAATCACAAGTAGACAGAGAGAGAGGGGGAAGCAATTTCCCCGCTGAGCAGAAAGCCCGATGTGGGGCTCAATCCCAGGGCCCTGAGATCATGACTTGAACCGAAAGCAGAGGCTTTAACCCACTGAGCCACCCAGAAGCCCCCAGGAAACTTTTCAAATAGAAGTGAAAACATCTGTTTTACAAAGCCATTCAAGTAAATTTCAAGAACATTACCAACTGTTTCCTCTTTGCAGGTCACTATTCTAACTAGGACAAAGTCCTGGTGATGATGGATTAAATCCTTGATCTTAACATTTGGGAAAAGGAGTACAGTTGTTTCTTTTTTATACTGCTAATCCATACCTTATTTTCCTGTCTCAGATAAGCAGAGAATTAAGAGGAAAGCAAACAATTTTAAAGAACCTACTTTTTCCCATTATCTATTAAATCTGAATTTTCTTTAAGATTTTACTTATCTGACAGAGAGAGCACAGCACAGGAAGCAGCAGGCTTACAGAGCAGGGACCCCGATGCGGGGCTCAATCCTGTGGGATCATGACTTGAGCTGAAGGGAGATGCTTAATGACTGAGCCACTTAGGCACCCCTAAATTTGAATTCTTTAAGATGCTGAGATAATAATAACCTGAAGAACATTTCAGAAAGTATGTAAGAAGTAGGTAAGTTTCTTTTATTAAAAAAATTAAAGCATAACCCTCAAGAGGTAAATAAACAGCTAAAGCTAAAATTTACTGTTTTAGAATTTTCCAAAGAATTCGTATAATTCTATTACTGCTGCTGCCATAATGATTTTTTTCACTATAATAAAGGGATGCCAAAAGATTCTTCTATATATCTATAAAAAGTTTAGTTCTTTTATATAATGACACAAAGCTAGTATACATTGAAAGCAAGCAAATTTTGGCGTTTCAAAGTATCCTTTGCTTTTCTCAATCCTGATAAAGAAAAGCAACCCAAACATTTTCGGTTTAGCTGGGGAAATGGCACTACAAGTTTTTCAGTGATAAAGAATTCATTCTTTTGTAAACACCAAGTTAAAAGAAAAGGGGGGGATGTATTCTATGCCAAAAAAAAAAAAAAAAAAAAAAAACAATATGAAGGAAAAAAAAAGTCCCAGGTGTAAATGACTATATGCCAGGTTATGATTAAAAAGCCCTACCCTGGGGCACCTGGGTGGCTCAGTCGTTAAGCGTCTGCCTTCGGCCCAGGTCAGATCCCAGGGACCTGGGATCGAGCCCCGCATCGGGCTCCCTGCTCGGCAGGAAGCCTGCTTCTCCCGCTACCATCCCCTCTGCTTGTGTTCCCTCTCTCGCTGTGTTTCTCTCTGTCAAATAAATAAAAAATCTTTAAAAAAAAAAAAAAAAAGCCCTACCCTTTATTTTTATGACCTTCTGCAAGACCAAACCAGTCTTGACAACAAAGACAACCCACACTGACAATGGCATACTGGCCACAAAGTTCAGTCAAGTATCTGCTAAAAGAATTTAAGAATTTAAAAGGAATTTAAAAATTTCTCTTCCCAAACAAGAGAAAAGGGTATGGGGAACAGAGGACTCAACAGCAGCTAACATGCATCCATGATCAAACACATTTTGGAAACATGGAAAAAAGTCACTTAACACTCTTGAGAAAGAAAGAATAGTAGCAATTGATTAAATAGTAGAAAGGAGAATAGTAGAACAGTAGCACTGACTGCCTCAAAATAATTCACTGCATGAAACACATCAATGAACATCATCTTAGGATAAGTCCATTTAAAGGCATTTAAAAAAACAAAGTCAGCGGACTAATACTGAATCCTTTAGGTGATCTCATACACTCTCGAGTTTAAATACTACCTTTATAGTGATTACCTGTATCTTATTTCTCCAGACCAAGCCCCTGCTCAGAGCTCCAAACTCATTTATCCAACTACTTCCTTGACATCTCCACTTAATGTTCCATGAGCATCCATTCTTTAACTCAAATGGAATTTACCTGGTTGCTCAAGACATAAAATCCTGGACACCATCTCTGGTTATCCTTCTTCCTGAACATGAGTTTATCCCACTCTTAATCCAATCCAATTAAATCAACTTAATTTGTCCATTCCCATCATTCTATTCCAGGGCACCGTCAAGTCTTCCTTAGATTAGTGCATTAGGTTCCTCACTGCTTTTTCTATTCTTGCCAAACAAATCTATTACTTTGAAAACCACAATCAGAATGGTGCTCCTCCCTCTGCTTAAAACAGTTTACGGCTGTTAATCTTACAATGAGTAAAACAGAAATAAGTTGCCATAGCCAGTCTAATTCTACTCATCTTTCCAATCTTTTTCCTCTCCCAATACTGTCCACATTCTACCCATTATTAGCTCTCTAACAATTCCTAGACCTGCTTGATTCCATATATGAAGGGCTTCAGGAATGAGATTATTGTGTGCAGATGATCCCTCAATTCTCCTCATTCTGCTGGCTCCTTTTTATCTTTCTAGCTCAGATTACAATATGGCTTCCCTCAGAGAAAACTTCCCTGACCAAATAATATATATAAATGAGTTTCTATCGCTACTCCCTTATAATTTCTACCTCTATCTAAAATTTAGCTGTTTGCTTACCTGAAACTATTTGCAAGGCATATCAATTATTTGTCTTCCCCATTGGACTGAAGGCTGAAACTGTGCCTACTTTGATCCTTGTAAAACAATACCTAAAAGAGTGTACCTAGATCATAATAGGCACTTAAATACCTAATAAATGGGTTCCTGCATTTTATTGTTCTTAAGAGATTACTGAGAATGAGGTGCTAGGTGGCTCCGTCAGTTAAGTGTCTGACTCTTGATTCCACTTGGGTCAAGATCTCAGGGTCATCAGACTGAGCCCTGTGATGGGCTCTATGCTCAGTGGGGAGTCGCCGCCCCTCTCCCTGCTCACACACACGTTCCCTCTCAAATAAAATCTTAAGAAAGAGATTACAGAGAAAATTATTTTCCACTTGATAGAAAGACAAACAAGACACTATAAAAATGAAATTATATAGTCACCTCACTATCTTCCACAGCCACTTTTCCTGAGGGTGGTTTAAATGATGCAAGCATCTCTAATAAATCAAAAAGAGTAGTTAAATGAGGCTCTTGTAAAAGCAAAAGCATTGGAATGTTGTCCTTCTGAGGAGGTGGCAGGCAAGATGCTGGCAGCTGAACACCTTCCCCTTTCCGTTCTCTCCTTGGTGCACCCAAAGATACAAATACCATCTATAAAAACAACAGCAAAAGAGGAAAACAATAATACATAATTAGACATGTCAAGTTTTGGTTTACTAAATCTCTTAAGTATAAAATAACTTCACACACGAAACTTCACATACACTTAAAACAGTTGAGGATATCCTCAACTATTCAACTGTTGACTATAATAGTCAACAGATCATTTAAACTCAAACCACATTTGTGTGTACCTGCATATCCTTAAAACCAAGCTCATGAAGTGCTTTTTCATCATAATCTGTTGTTAACTCATGTCCAGATGAAATCATCCTAACAGGTCCCATAAGGCCTCCTTAAAAATAGAGGAGAAAACGTTAAGTGAATATTTTTATAAAAGCTAATAACTTATGTGCTGACAAATACATGATTACATTATGTGAGCCTTCCTCCTAACCACTCACTCTAAAGAGCCTCATTTCACTAAATTAATCCCTTATTTTGTTTTATCTTTCTTTAAAGCACTTACTAGCATCTGATATATTTACTGGTCTTGCCTCAAAAACAAATAAACAAACAAACAAAAAAAAAAACAAAAAACAAAAAATGCAGTTCCATAAAGGCAGACATTTTACTACATTCAGAGATGTGGTTCCAGCACTAGAACATAGCAGGCATTCAAATTTATTGTTTAATCCATGAAAATTTTTTTAAACAGGAAATGTTTGATAAGAGTAGGAAATTAAGCAAAATGATGAAATATCTAATGAGTGATTTAAACTTAAAGATTGTTAAATTTTATTAACTTCATATAGAAAAATTCCATTGGACAGACACCACATAGCTCCTTAGGAATGAGTGAAATAAGGCTACTACTTTTCCATAGATACAATTCTTCACCAAAACTGTGTTACCGTAATTTTAAAATATTTTATAATAAGATTTTATTCATTCACTCATTCACTCATTCATTCATTCATTTATTCGAGAAAGAACACAAGCAGCAGAGTGAGGAAGAAGCAGGCTCCCTGCTTAGCTGGGAGCCTGATGTGGGGCTCTATCTCAAGGTGCTGGGATCATGACCTGAGCCAAAAGCAGATGTTTAACCCACTAAGCCACAAAATTTAATATTAAATATTAAATATTTAATTTTTAAATATTTTAAAGCTAGTATTGAAATTCATTTCTCTATAACCCTTTTGAGTTTTCCTCTCAGCACTTCGGATATTGCTTAGTTTATCCAAACAGTTTATGATTCAGAGTAATTTCATCAAATTTAAAATGAAAATTCCATTAAGATTTTAGATAGAATATATTAATAAATTAATGCCGTATCTCTATAATATTTGTACAGAGACATGCTAAGTAGACATACATGGTTAAGTGTTCATTTCTATATTTCAAGAGAAACTCTATGTTAAACTTATATATAACACTTCAGCAGACTTATTAAATAAATGTCTTTTCCACTTTATTGAGATAATAATATAATCTTACGACTGCTAATCTTTTTTAAAATATTGAAATAAAACATCCTTAGCTGTGATGAAGTGCTAATTTACCCTTGGCTTGGTTCCAAGTGCATCAGACACTCTAACCATGCATAACTTTATTTCAAAAGAGAACTAAGATGGCTAGTACGTTATTTAGGCTTTGGGATTCTACTTAATGCCAGATAGGCCTATACACTGTATTACACATTAACTTTTTATTATAAAAATTGAGTTGGCTTTTACAATTAACTGAATAGGCTTCTATCTTTTACCACTTTTGAAAGCATCGTTTTTATTGTATCAGGCAACCGTCTCAGGTCCCCTTCCTCCTGAGAGCTTTGTACTATCACTTTGCTATTACTCAAAATAAACCTTGCTTTCCTGCCCTGCTCAAGAAAAAGTAAAAAACAAAGAAAAAAAAAACCAAATTGCTTATTCCTTAAGAGTTCTAGAAAGAGTTACTACCTTTTAAATATTTGAAATCTTAATGTAGTAAATGTTTCAGAACAAGAAAAAGTAACAAGAAAACTGGAAAAACTCTTAGTTCACAATGGTATATTAAACAACACATCTACATTTTACCCTCTGAAACTCCAATAAAGTGAATTTTCAAAATTTCACTAATTTTAGACTGGGAAAAGCAAAGAGACAATACCAACCAAGTCTGCAAGATGAAAAGCAAGTGAGCTTATGACAACTAGTAAGACCTCAAAAAAAATCTCAATCCAGAGACAGGCTTACAATCTATTATTTATCCTAGATGAATACAGGAAGAAAATCAACACCTGACAAAGAGTGGTGAGAGGTTGAGGGGGGATGGGAGAAGGAGGGAGAAAAAGAGAAGGAAAGGAGAAAAGGAAAATAAGAGCAGCTCCATGATCTGTGAGACACTAACAAAGAGTCTAGGATACATTTATTGAGAGGCCTAGAAATTAGGTTGAGGGGAAAGGAAAAAGAAAAAATATTTGAAAAAAATATAATTGCTAATCTTTTTCAAGTGTGATAAATATAAACACAAAGACCCAAGAAGCTGAACTTACCCAAAGTTCATAAACACAAAAACACAACAAGGCACATTAAAATTAAACTGCTGAAAACCAATGTCAACAACAACAACAACAACAACAAAAATTCTTGGGGCACCTGACTGGCCCAGCTGGTGGAGGATGCAACTCTTAGAGTCATGAGTTCAAGCCCCACATTAGCGGTAGAATTTACTTTAAAAAAATTTAAAACCCAAGACAAAAAATTTCTTTAAAATCAACGACCACAGTTAAAAAGACACTGCAGGGGTGCCTGGGTGGCTCAGTCAGTTAAGTCCAACACTTGATTTCAGCTCAAGTCATTATCTCAGGGTCTTGAGACTGAGCCTGCAGTCTGTCTCCCTGCTAGACACAGAGCCTACTTAAGAATCTCTCCCCCACAACCCCCTAAAAAAAGGGGGCGGGGTCACCTGTGTGGCTCAGTTGGTGGAGTGTCAGGCCCTTCATTTTGGATCAGGTTGTGATCTCAGAGTTCTGAGGTGAAGCCCTGAGTCAGCTCCAAGCTCCAGCTTGACACTGAGTCTGCTTGGGATTCTTTCCCTCTTCTTCTCCCTCCCCCCACCCCCATCCACATGTGTGCACCTTCTCTCCCTTGCTAAAATAAATAAATAAAATCCGTTTAAAAAAAAAAAAAAAAAGACACACTGCACATACAAAGGACGAAAGAAAAAAACCCAAACACTTTCAATCAGAAACTCTGTAAACCAAGTAACAATGGGTTTAACTATTTCCTAAGTCCAAAAAGAAAACAATCCTTGACCTACAATTCTATGTCCAGTGAAAATATCCTTCAAAATAGAGGGTAAAATGAACTTTTTTCTCAAAAGCTTGAGAAAATATATCACTGAAAGACTTGAAGTACAAACTTTTTTTTTAAAAAGATTTTATTTATTTTTTTGACACACAGAGAGAGATCACAAGTAGACAGAGAGGCAGGCAGAGAGAGGGGGGAAGCAGACTCCCTGCTGAGCAGAAAGCCCGATGTGGAGCTCAATCCCAGGACCCTGAGATCATGACCTGAGCCAAAGGCAGAGGCTTTAACCCACTGAGCCACCCAGGCACTCAAAGTACAAACATTTTTAAAAGAAATTTATTAGAAAGAGAAAAAAAAGAAAAACCAAATGGAAATTTCGATCTATAGATGGCAATGAAGAATGCCAAAATGGTAAATATATGGTAGAAGAGAGAAAAGATGAGATGAAACTAATAAAAATAATCAGATAATTTGCTAAACATTCTACTTAAAATGCAGGAACCATGAATCTGAATTTTAAAAGATTCAACAATTTAAAAAAATGCCAAAGGCCTCAAAAAGATATATGAACCATGAAAATAGGAGCACTCAGAATAATAGAGATGTTAGATACTAAAAACATGACAGCGAAAACTCAAGAAGGAAGGCAAAATAAAGTTGAAAACATCTCTCAGGAAGTTTAAAGCTAAGAAATGAAACATGAGAAAAATAAGTAAATTTGGAATGGTCCAAGAGATAAAACATGTAGATAATGGAAGAAATTATTTAACAGCAGACAAGGGGGCGCCTGGGTGGCTCAGTGGGTTAAAGCCTCTGCCATTCGGCTCAGGTCATGATCTCAGGGTCCTGAGATCGAGCCCCACGTCAGTCTCTCTGCTCGGCCATTAGTCTGCTTCCCCCTCTCTCTCTGCCTGCCTCTCTGCCTATTTGTGATCCCTCTCTCTGTGTCAAATAAATAAATCTTAAAAAAAAAAAAAAAAAAAAAAAAGCAGACAAGTAATCAATAAACTAATTCAAGAAAATGTCCTCAAACTTAAAGATACAAGTTGCCAAACTAAGAGCTGCCAACCTATATAGTCAAGTACCCATCACAATTGCTGAAAACAGGCCAAACACTCAGAGCAGCTATTACAAAATTGAAGTGCATTAGGAACAAGAAGACTCATTAAGTTCTACAAAAGAAAAAAAAAGAATATGTTAAAAAAAAAAAAAAAATCAGCAAATGGCTTCAGAACACTGAACAGCAAAAACAGAAGCAAGAAATGCAGTGCAGCAATATCTCTAAAATTCTGAAATGGGGTATCTAGATACCTCAGTCAGTTGAGCATCCAAGTCTTGGTTTTGGTTCAGGTCATGGTTCTCACGGATCGTGGTATCAAGCCTTGTATTGGGCTCCACGATCAGCAGGGAGTCTGCTTGGAATATTGTCTCCCCCTGCCCCTCCCTCCCAAATAAATAAATCTTTAAAAAATAAAATAAAATTCTGAAAGAAAATGATTTCCAATCAAGACTTCTATACCCAGCCAAATTACCATTTAAGTACAGGAACATGAGAAACAAATTTTTGATTATTCAAAGAATCAAAACTTTACCCCATCAATCTCTCAAGAAACTACTGAACAAGTGCACTGTATTCCAGCAAACAATAACAACAAGTGAAACACTAAAGGCGGCATGGATACCAGAAACAAGATATCCAACACAGGACAGAGAAAAAAGAATTACCAGGAAGATGATAAAGGATATCCTACTGCTGTGTACCAGACCTGGAGAAGAATCAATTGAGGGGCCATTATGACCAAAATACCTGCTACCTTCATAATACCTTCTCTGAAGAAGGAATGGCAAGTGGACCTTACCTAGATTCTCAGCTGTACCTGAACTACCTTCACCATATGCTAGTGAAGTTTTTCTACTCCCATCTCCATGTACTACCTGAATCAGGAGAAAACATTCATCTCACAGAAGAAATTCTTCCTTATTCTACTCTTGAGAGCTAAAGTACATCATGAAAAGATTACAAACTCTAGGACTATATTTCTGTTGGATATTCCAACATCTTGCCTAAATTACAGCACTGATAGATGTTTTGACTATGCCAAGACTTAAACTAGAGAACTTTCCTACTGATACCTTCAGATAAGGCTTTATAAAAACCTTTAGAGACGGTCAAAATACACCCTCATTAGTTTGTTTCCTCCTCTGATCCTTTAACCTAGTAATAACTGTACTCCCCTTTTCCCTAATCTATCAAATTTATGTTTATCTGTTTCACAAAACTAAATAACGTATTTTAGGAATATATATATATACCCAAGGTAAAGGTATAAAGAACACCCCCAAAACAAAAACAAAAACCATAAACTAAAAACTCTAGATAGTGTTAGAGTTAAGTCGGAAATACGAAATTAAAGAAGATACACAAGTAGCTTCTAAAAATGTTCTAGTTTTTAATTAGGATGGTATGTACATGGACAGTTTTCATTTTATTATTACTCACTTCATATTCTCTTCTCTATGTATAATATATTTCAATACGAGATACCTTTTGACCTGAAAATTCCATAACTAGGAATTTAGCCAACATGCATTAGATGATATATGTGTAAGGGTATTCTTTTTGCATTGCTTGTAAATAGCAAACAAATGCCCATTAATAAGTAAAGGGCATAAGTAAATTATTCAAGAAAAAAAATTTAAGATCTGATACTTTAGAAGATACATATGGTTTCATCTTACACACGATCTTCCTCACTAAATGATGCCAAAGAATTATCACTGCACATAGGCAAATAAAAACCCTAAAAGGAAGCTTTTAAACTTTAAGATATTTTTTCCTAGATATACATACAGCCTGTTACATTTTACTTAAAATTTAAAGGTCTGAAATTGTAACAGCTTTCATGGTTGTTCCTCTGATGGGTTCATACTTTATGTGCTATGGAAAGACACTAAAAATGCTCTAGTGGTTACAGTAAAGAAGGAATCAAATATACTTTTTGGACCTATATGAAAAATTTCTTAATATCATACTCTTTTGAAGGGAAGGGGAGATACACAGGTGGAATTTAAAGGTATTATTTTCATATGCTCTGGGGAAAAAAAAGAAAATATGCCAAAATGACCAAAAAATTTTATTGGGTAAAACTGGGTACTTAGGTAGTATATGGAAAGTAAAACATATAATTCACAAACTGCTTATCAAATAGTTTGATAAGAAAAGTAAAATTTTTTTGAAAAAAAAAAATTTGCAAATAACATCTGTAGGAACTCTTAACTCTTCTCTGTGAAAAATGACACCCTACCAAAAGAAGGGGAGCCAGGAATATTCTTGATACTCTTAAAAGAAGCAAAGATTCTAAGTTGATATATAAAAGAATCTAAAAACTATGAAAATTTTAAATGTTGGACTTACCAGGAAACTCTCCCTTTCGACTGCTTTGACCAAACTCCTGAAGCTGAGCTTGTTGATTTATTTGTTCTTTCTGTAAATTTTCATACCAATGAGTTACTTCAGCCCTAAGATCTGCTACCTGGTCACTAGGATACATTTCAATAGTCATCTGAAATATGAGATGCAACCAATTTAAAAATACAACAAGAACAGATATTTGAACTGGGAAATGTTATCAATTTGGAAACTAAAATTATATAACTACCTTGTCAGGAAGTCCAGCTGGTTGGCATACAACCCTTAGCGGCAGGGACTGTTTGTCACTCAGTGCTTTCAAATGACTACTAATACCAGTGCCTTCAATTTGCCACTGTCTGAGATGGTATGCAAACCTAAAACACACAAAAACCACAGATAGGAAGAATATCATTTTAAACCATGTTAATGTTACAGAAGTTTTTAATATTTTACGAAAAAAAAAAAAAAGCCCACAAAAGTTTCTAGCACATTCCAATTTACTCTAAAGCATTAAGTTTAGATTCATCGTACTGCATCAACTTAAATGTGTAAATACAGCTAAGAATTCCTTAAAAGATAGTTTACAAGAAAAATCAGTGAGGAAAAAATTTCCCATTAAGAACGTTATCTTTTTTTTAAAGGGGGAGAGGAGAAAGTAGTAGAGGCAGGAGGAATTCAAAGTAAAAAACTAATCCAAAGTAACAAACTAATCCAGGAAGTGAAATGGTTAAGATTCTCATTCCTACATTCACCAGAGGAAAAAAGGTTATTAGGAAACATTTTTCAGAGACAGAAATGTATCCTAGTAAATATATGCCTAACACAATTTGAGAGCTGATTTCATGACTGCTAAAATTATAAAAGAAACCAAAAAGACTAATCTTAAGGGAGAAAGGCATCTAGCAAGGTCACTCACTAAATAATGTCAGTTTTCTAACTGATTTTCAGTTGTTTGAAGACAGGATCCAGGATACCTGAATTTCGTTAAGAAAAGAATTATCAATATCAAAAACTAATCGGCAATTCTAGAACAGAAGGATGAAAAGGAAGGAAATAAATGGACTTGATTTCCTAGAAGGGATCCAATGTCCAGCTTCTACGGCTGAGCAAAAGAGTAATCCTAATCTTTTGAGACCGGATAATTGTTAGTTGTGGGCAGAGGCACACAGGGGAAATAGTCTTGTGCAAAGTAGGATGTTTAGAGCATCCTTGGTCACTATCTACTATATGCCAATAGTACCCCCTTCTCCCCTAACCTGTGGTAATTAAAAGTGTTTCCACAAACTATCTAATGCCTTCTGGCCAACAAAATCACTCTGGTTGAGAACCACTCTTTAAATTATATCCTTTCCTCTTTAAAAAGTTTTAAAAGACAGTTTTATTTACTCTCTTAATATAAGGAACACACAAACACAATAATTACTTTATATTTTCAGTCTATAAATGTTAAACAATTTTAAATTAGAATTAAGCACATTAAGCACTTGAAACTGTACAATACTACATTAATGTGTGCATGAAAATTCCTGACATTTTAAAACTAGCTCTTAGTGTTTTGAATATTCAATTATGTTTTCTAGTTTCTCTACCTGCCACCCAAAAAGTAAATACTTATATAAGTTACTTAACACCAACATTAACTTTTAAAGTAAAACATGAATGAATATAAAAGATTTCTAGCAAAGGATACTACAATCATTTTCCATGAGTTAGAAAAAAAAATTGTACATCTGAGAAGGGATTTTTTAACTGACATTCATTCAACTTATCAAGAGCACCACTGAATCCTAGGAAATTTAATTTATTTTTAAAGACTTTTAAAATAAATGCTTATTTTAAAAACACAAGTAACACTGTGTGTGGACGAAGGGTTTAAACCAATAGGTGCTTTTTGGTTTGCTATTTGTAGACTCCAAAGCAAAAATGAAAATTTTGGAAAAATACATATCAGCTCATTAAGAGTAACTATCTCAAAGAGGAAGAGAGAGATTATGATGACTTTCATTTTTTTGCAGTATTACCTTTAATATCTGAATTTTACAAACAGTATTTATTTTTATTAATTTGAATAAAAGACAATACCACATTTGCTTATTTATTTTTACTTTTAGAGTGGTAAAAGTTATGAGGAAGTGTGATGTTTCTGTTCGAAAAAAACTCTATAGATTTCCCTTACACATTCTTTAAAAACACAAGGAATTATTTAAGTATAATTCCCACAAGTTGCAGTCATAATCAAAATAAAGAATTTTGCAATGCCCAAATATATTAAGTCATGAAGCCACGTTATTTATAAGGAATGTGTAGAATATCTTTTTATTATTTCCTGTTAATTTAAATAGAATTCAAAAAATATCGATTGTATGACTCATTATCAAACTAAGCTCTGAGGTTGAAAGATTAATTTTAACAATTTTTTCCAACACAGTTCGTTGTATTTTTACATTGTCATGATTTTTAACAAACAGAATTTCTTAATTAAAACTATCTACTCACCTTTCATTTCAGTCGATATATTCATAAATGTTAATTTGCTTTATTTCTGTATTACACAGGGTATGTCTAAATTAATTATACAGATATTCATTAACACAGAATTTTTTGATCATGTTTCCATGGTAAATGGAAATTCAAAATTAAAATACTGTCTCCTAGTCCAGGAAGAAAAAAAAACAGCAAATGAAACAAATGACTCAACTTGATTCAACTATGAGAGATTATTTGATGTTCTTGGTGAGGGTTTTAGTGAAACTTTTTTTTGGTGGTGGTGTTCTGCCTTTCAATTGTAATACTTTCTTGGAGATGGAATTCTGTCTAGAGAGTCTTATTCATGCATATCTTCTCTGCGTTTAAGAATTTTTAAAGTTCCACAATATTTACTGGGAACCTATGCTGCCTTCTCGGCAAAACGATACATATTATGAATAAAAGTACTTCTATTACTAACCCTTCACTTGTGCTAAATTAAAGCTTTCTACCTGCCCCAACAAAACTTTTACTTTAAGAATACTTTTTTGTACATATCAGCAATGAAAAAAAAAAAAAAAGGCCTGAAATTCACTGTAATACTATAGTATAAAACAATTACCTTCTTCTAAATGCTTCCAGATGCGTCTTCAGCATAAGGAGTCCTCTTTCTATAACAGTGAGACTTGAGTGTGATTCCTGTTCAAGACTGCTAGAAGCTATCATGAGACTCTCCATACACTTACTAATAAATTCTTGCTCCTTCTCCAAACCTGTTTTACCTAAAAATCAGATGTTTAGACATGTATCAATCTTGTTTAGCTATGTTTTAAAAAAATTAATTGTAGCTAAACAAAAATCCTCACATAAGAAATTATCAGACAATATTCTAAATCACTCACCATTAATATAATAGGAGTTAATATACTGGATAGCTGCTCGACTGACATCACCAGATTGTGCTCTTAAAGCAATGCCCCAAAATTGGTCCATACCACAAAGCTGAGAAAGAAAATATGACATCTATAAATCTTATTGTCAACAATGTAAATGATTAGGGGAGTCTGGGTGGCTCAGTGGGTTCAAGCCTCTGCCTTCAGCTCAGGTCATGATCCCAGGGTCCTGGGATCAAGCCTAGCATTGGGCTCTCTGCTCGGTGGGGAGCCTGCTTCCCCCTCTCTCTGCCTGCCTCTCTGCCTACTTGTGATATCTCTCTCTCTCTCTGTCAAATAAATAAATAAATAAATAAATAAAATCTTTTAAAAAAAAATGTAAACGATTAGAAGACTGTAGTATCAAGTTTCAAAGTCACAGAATGTCAAAGACCTTTAATATCCTATAAAGCATTTAAAAGGCAATTCCTATTAAAATTAAATAATAAAATGATAAAAGCCTTGAAAATTTCCTCAACTACTATAATACACCTGCACTGGTTCTAAAAAAAATTTATAAAGCAGCTGGGTGTGTGTGTAATGTTTAACCAAAAGTTGTGACTACATAGTGGGAAAAACTCAAATTCCCAAAATATGCTACAAGTGAATAAAAACAACACACACACAATTATTAGCAGAAAAAAGCCTCAATGCTTTCATCCAAATTACTCTTGTTAAAACCTCTGCTGTCAGATATTCACAGAAAAATTTTAAAATATGCTAACCCAAGCTGTTACTTAAATTTATGATGTTAACTATGCTATGACAAAGAGAATGTGTTCACTGAAAACTACAGAAAAAGTAGAGTCAAAGTTCTCAAAAGTTGGGCAGGCCGAAGCAAGGTATTCTTCTAATAGGTAAGCCTTTGAGTTCATATCATCCACTTAAAAAGCAGTATTACCTCAAAATTAGAGTAGGTAAAACAGATCTGACTGGTTGTCTAAAATTACCAAATTGAAATTTATCAAAGTAAGAAATAAGACCAAGACATTAAAAAAAAACAAAACACTATTCAAACAAGGAAAAAAGGTAGGAAGATACTATGAAAGCATTCTAGATCCACTTAAAATTATTCTTTACCACATAGGCTAATATCAGTTTTCCCTTTCTCTTTATAAACAACTCCAGCTTTCTAAAGAAAATTAATGAAAAATGTGAGTAGGTACTATCTAAATCAAAGCTAGCATTAATAAACTGGAACGTCCAATGAGGAAATCTTTCAAATAACGGTATGTGCTAGGTGAGTCTAATAAATAATGCCTTCCAGAAAACCTAGTAGCCACCCATTGAGGCAAATGGGATAGTAAGCCAGAAATAAAACCAGCAATTTTGAGTCTTCAGTTAATGAATGGACATGCCCCAAGGTCAGAGATGATTTAAGGTAGATTCTATTCTAGGAACTCTGGTCCTGTCCAAGAGCAAGTTAAAGCTTGGTCACACAAATGGCATAACAATCAGATTTTAGGCAAATCAACCTCCTAATGGACAAAACTACTTGACTGTATTAGCTAGGAGCTTTTATGGTACTTTTCAGAACATTCAGATGGCCTCTTCTGCATCAAGGAATGTGTAGTGAGTTTTCATTATATACAACCAAGGTTACATTTGGTAACTAAAAGGGGGGGGGGGGTAAGTCCCCAAATTTGCTTTGTAAAACTTTTTAAAACCAAAAGTTAAAGCTTTTTAAAACCTAAGAATAACAATCTTCACCGTTAGTAAATTCAATTGGTGGCAGACTACATAATTCAGTAATCTAATTTGAAGAATAAAAGAAAAATCCCATAAGTTGACCTAATAAAATGCCAAGTCTAAATTCATACCTCAGAGTTTGAACCACCATCATAGGCACTGGTCGCCAATCGAGCCAAGTTACAGAGATGCTGAAACAGGTTTAAGCCAGTCATGCTAATTGTTTCAGGTTTTAGCTGGGGCATCTTAAAAAAAAAATTGTTTAACTAGTTTAGTGTGATAATTAATATATTTTATTTTATCAAATTTAGATTAACAAATTTAACGAACTTAATTTTATTGTAACCACTAAAGAAAATGTTATCAGCTCAATTTTTAGTGATTTTAAAATTAAAATAGATAATGAAAATTTTATTCAGATAATTGAAACCTAATATCTATTTCAATTTTCAATATATACATAGATCCAAATCAGAGGATATAAATAAAAGTTTTGTCATTTATTGTATACCTAATCCCATACACATTTATAAGATGTGTAGCTATATGTACAGTTGGTGTCTAAGTTAGGCTTGAAATCCTTGACGGTTTATCCATAGCTTTGTAGTAGATCTATTAAGATCTTTGTAGTAGATCTATTAAGCGATTTAGTTTACATGTACCAAAACTCATTCATATGTAATTCTACTACAGAGATACTCGTTTGCAAAGACTGTATATAATCTCAAAAATAAGCATAAAATAGTCTATTGCTTTAATATTGTCAATGTTTCAGAATTCAAATGGAAAATTATTACCTGAACCAACTGAGGCATCTGATAAAGAACAGAAACTGGATAGAAAATTATCTTTAATAACAAGACATAACAGTGCTTCCTAAAAAGGACTTTTTAAAAATCTAGAGTTTGAAAAAAAAAAAAAAAAAATCTAGAGTTTGGTTTATCTCTGCCATAGGACTGGCTAAAACCACAGCCATCTAACTAAGAGTCACAGAACATAGCTCTCACTTATATTCATATCAATATAAACACTGTGAAGGGAAAAAATTAAAATCTGTAAGACAAAATTATATAAAGACTGCTGAAAAATAGTACATTTGTCTATTTTAAAAATCTATGTCAAAAGAGGAAAAAAGTAACATTATAGAGTTTTTATTTCAAGAGATAAAGAGGAAATACGGGAAAACAACATAAAAAGTAAAACTGTCAAGAAATAAAATTACCTTCTCCAGAAAAAGATGTTTGTAGGTTTCCATTCCCATAGCATGTTGATCTTTACTTCGAACTTGATTTAAAAACCAATGGAGTGCATCATCATAACACTCAGAATCTTCTACTAAACAATGCCATAAAATGTCGACTTGCTCTAAACTTAACCCTAGATAAAAATTACAAATTTTAAATCCTGGTACATACAATGTTTTGGTCTTAATTCAATGTACTAGAAGCGCCAATATATGCAAAAATATAAAGAAGGTATTTTATAGCATTTTATAAAAATTGTGCTAGAGATTTCACATAATTTATGCTTTCAAAATGCAAAATGTACTTATATATAATCCATATATAAATCATCTAAAAACACACAACTTATATAGTATCCTACAAGAGCCATTTGGTGTGGAAAATCACTCTCATTAAAATCAGGACATATACTGGGTTACAATAAAAATGATTAATAGGGTAGCGTAATCCCAAAAGTTGAGTCAATGCTAAGGTTTAATTAAGGGTTAATGGAGTACATGCACATCATGTTCAAAGATCATTCTATGCACACAGAAGAAAAACAATAAATGCCAATAAGCATTATTTTTGGAAACCGTGGGGGGGGAGGGGGAAGGATCTGTATGATGAATAAAGCAAAAAGTAACTGACTACCTAAAAGAGGAAAGAGCAACACATCAGGATATTCAACTAGTTGGGAAGCCAATATAATAAGATGAAATCTGTATGACTCCAAAATGGCAGAAAGAAGGCAAAAGAACTGTTGAGAACCAAAGGGAAGGCAATCGCAGGCAATCACAAATCTAAATATGGATAAAAAAGAAAATCCAAAAGGGTAGAATAAAAGCATCATAGGGATTTTTAAAAGTGTATCATTAAAAGGTTCCAAAGCCTAGGTTGATCCCTAGAATCGGAAGGATAGGAAAATATAATAATACAATGATAAGAAACCTCCTTCCTGGGAAAGGTAAGTGAGAACCAGAATAGAAAAGAAACACCTCAGGAAATATTTACCTAGTAGTAGTATCAGTCTATAGAATTGGATCACAAAATAGGTATCCTATCAATTTCTCACATAACCATACAAGTTGAAGAATTTATACCCCTGGGAGCCAATATTAAAAACAAAAACAAAAAAAACAAAACACAAATGAATGAACCAGAAACAATCTTTACACCATATTCTAATTTAAATATATTCGATAATTAAGAAAAAAAGAGAAGAAAATGAGCTGAAAAACAAAACACAACAAGAAGAAAACAGTATCCAGGTTATTTATACTAAACTATATGATAAAATAAATGTATTTATAAATGACTGAATCACCAATCCACATTTAATATAACTTTGGAGTAACTATATTATACCCGACAAGAATTGTGCCAGTGAGAAAAGAACAGTTATGATGTGGGAGAAGTGACGTCTTCAGTTTGATTTTCTCTGAACAGTAGCTATTATATGCCTACACACTAAGAATCTATACTATGCTCCCTGCAATGGAAACAGCAAAATAAATAATTCATTATTCAAATACTGGGAAGAGTGGTTAATGGTTTCCAGTGAGAATCTTAATTAAACAAACATGAAACTTCGTAATCGTGTGGAATTATTTATACTGACAATATCTGTCTTAGGTTTACTTCTCCATGTATAAGATTGGTTTTATGTATTTATATTATTTATTTCTTGTATATTATCAGTGATAACGGTTGTGATAGAAGACCTAATAACATACAGAAGTTTCCTATCAAAAACCAGTGTCTCTGGGCACCTGGGTGGCTCAGTTGTTAAGCATCTGCCTTCGGCCCAGGTCAGACCCCAGGGGCCTGGGATCGGGCCCCGCATCGGGCTCCCTGCTCAGTAGGAAGCCTGCTTCTCCCGCTACCATTCCCTCTGCTTGTGTTCCCTCTCTCAAATAAATAAAATCTTAAAAAAAAAAACAAAAAAACAAAAACCAGTGTCTCATTTTAAAATCTTTTGGTATCACTTTAATGGCATTTATTACAAAGAGATTAACTTGAAGAAATCACAGAATTTAACAGTCAAATGAACAAATGGTATATCTCAAGCACAGACATGGACTTAAGAGAGACATGATGACACCTCTCAGGCTAGGGAAGACAATTACAAGTCTGACTATATTAAACACAGCCAAAAAAAGAGAATGCCCTAAAACAAAGTTTGTTGACATGGACACACAGAAAAAGTGTGGAGAGTGAAAAATAACAACATGTGTCCCGCAAAAGAAAAGGAGCTCTGGCCAAAAGGAAATCAAGCTTCCTCCTCTCTGGTGAGAACAATAATGTGTATTTAGATATGGTCCACACCCTGAATATACCAGACCAATTTTCCTAAGGTTAATTATTAATGAAATTGAGTTTTAGATTAATCTAAATAAAACCAGAGACTCTAAATGTCTCTATCACCTGAAAAGCCAAGCAATTTTGGATTAAGACTAAGACTAGCTGTTTCCAAATGAAGTGATAGGAGAATTCTATAACAAAAATAAAAAATACAGTCACCCCTAAACATGGTATCTTCTACCTCAAATATCTTGTTCTTGAAATGAGCTGTTTATACACTGAGAAAATGGCATTTTCAGAGACTGAAGCAGAAGTGTGTAAGGGTCATGCTCATACTGCCATACACACTAAGGACATTCGGTATTGAAAATATGAATTAAATAATAATTAGTCACTACAGAAATCTAAAGGCATGAGTACATTTAACCTGGACTCATCCAAGAGTCAATACAGACCTAAAAACTGATTAAAATACTGATTAAAAGACTGAGTAAAAAGCTTACTGAAATGATCAGGTGATCCCAGAGTTGAAAACACACAAGTCAAGAACTGAAGTCGAACTTGAACTTCGGCACTATGGCTGTACCTATATTTAAAAAGTCATTAAAATAATTAACTGAAAGATCCTACTTCTTATTTTTAAAGATTTGATGTTCCTAACCTTAAATTATACCAAAGCAAAATTCCACTTTAGTATCACAATTATTAAATATTTTAATTACAATTGACCCTTGAACAACATGGGATTTAGGAGTGCCAAACCCCGTGCAGGTGAAAATCTATGTAGAACTTTTGACTCCCCCAAAACTAAGTACTAATAGCTTACTATTGACCAGAAGCCTAACTGATAACATATACAGTTGATCATGACATATTTTGCATAATTATAGACTATATTTATATAATTAAAGTATGCTAGAAGAAAATGTTACTGTGAAAATTGTAAAAGAAAACACACTTACAGTATTGTACTGTATTTATAAAAAAAAAAAAGTCCACATGTAAGTGGGCCCATGCAGTTAAAACCTGTGTTGTTCAAGGGTCAACTGTATATAACTGGTTATACAAAAAAAAAAAAAAAAGTCATAAACCAAATGATATGTTTGAGATTTATGTTACTTAATAAATTATAAAAATCTGCAATCAATCAGAAAACATACTTTTAAATTAGACGAGAGAGTACGTTAGAACAATGGAACAAAAGAAACATGTCATTCTGAACTTATGCAATATGCACATAGGTTAGAGTAAATAAATTGTACTTCTATCCAAAAAATGCATGTTTCATTATCACTGTCCCAGGGATAGTACTATATTCCATAAACAAGAAATGCCAATGAAATATCATTTCCATGTATCTAATTCATAAAGAATACAGCTAATACAAAACTGGCATTTTGGAATGTTACTTCAAATCTAAGTAACTATAATTCATGTGCACAAAACCAATGGTCAGAGTTGGAGGCTTATTAAGGTGATTTCACAAGGTTCTCTAGGAATTCAATTTGTAACCATGTGCAAAGGAACAGCATTTTAAGAATCAAGTGTTGGTCTCTCAGGGAGGAAGGGTAAGGGACGTATCTAAGAGAGGTATATAGGGTCCAGACTGTGGCCAGCCTGAAATGTCAAACAGAAGAATCTGGCACTACTTTGGATGAAAAAGGAGATCACTAAAGGGAGTTGAGGGGAAAAGGGACACATGATCAGGTCTGCATTTTAGAATTCCTTTGGTAACCCTGCGAACTGCATATTGAACTGTATCTGTGATAGTACAACATTCTAGTTCCCACAAGCACCTGAGCATCTAATCAATGAAACTAAATCAATCATGAGTTCTTAGCTCTATGTTACAAATCAAGGGCTGGTTGTGAAAGAACTGCTCAAATTACATTGCCAACAAAAGGCAGCAGCCAGTATGAGCCCTGATCTATATATCCCAGGTTGCAGAGAGTCAAAGAGCCTCAATTCAATTTCCTATAATCTTCAAGTAAATATAAAATTTGAAAAGCTTTCTAAAATTAGCTGGTTTCAAAAATTATACTAGATTCACTGTTCAAGTTTAAAGTTAAGGTTTTATAAAGATTAAATTTGCTGGCTATACCTTTGCTGCTCCTTACTGTCTCTTATTAATATTGGCAAAGAAAAGATGGAACTTTCACTTCATTATTGTTGCAGTGCCCTTTGTGAAGGTCAAAGTATGTGTGGCAAGACGGCTGGGGGCACACAGGAGGGAGTACGGTAAGCAACTCACAAACTAAAATGCCATCCAGGTAAAATTCAAGATCAGCTCTTAACAGCTTCTCATCCTTTTACTAAAAAGGACCGATTCTGTGGCAGAAGCTCTGGAATACAGGTTCAAATTCAAGTTCTATCAACCATCAGTTCTGTGATTTTAAGTAAGTCACTATACTTCTCTGTGTCTGGAGGGCTTGGTCACAGACATAAAGGGAGAATGAAATCTTGTCCTGTACAAAGCGCTTTTATGTCCTGCATACTTCCTTCCCCTGTACTTGCAACTCAGACTAAGAGACCCATAACTCCAGAAGGCATGGACCCAAGTCCCTTTGTCCTCTCTTCTCCAACTTCCACAGTAGAGCCACTGGCTCCACATTTCAAGGACTCCTCTGCTCAGTTGGGGTCTCACTGGCTGCTGAAATCACTAGCCAGGAAGTTTCTTGAGATGCAAAACAAAGATAACATCAATACTGGCAAGTTCTCATGGATCTGTACATGGCTTCTGAATTACAGAAAATGTAAGACAAAAATAATCTCCCTACAGGCATGAAATTTTAGTGGCAAATTACGCCTTAAAAAAAAATTCTGTTTGTAGCCTCTATGTTCACACAGCAGCATTTTTCTCTAGAGGTCGCTGGATTTAAGAAATATGTAAAATGTCTATTTGGGAAATGAAGTGTTATTTCTCATACTACAAGAATCTTTTTGTCCTAGGCGAAACTGAAACTAACTCTATCTATTAAAATCCCCAAGGAACAGATGGAAAACAATGGGCCACAAACTCAAGAGATCAATATGCTTTAACAAAGGGTAGCAAATGCACAACTTCTTTATAGCCTGAAGGAACAAGGCGGTTTTATCAAGAGGTCAGACAACATATCTCTGCTCTAAGGTTTTATTCTCTTTACAACACCCTTCAACAAGGCAAGACTGGAGGACTGAAAGGCTACTATGTACCCTAAGAAAGTTTAAAACTCATCTCCAAAGAGCACCACTCCACTATTTATTTTTCAACACAGATACAACCCTTGTATGAGGCTCCACCTCTAATTCCACCAACAACATCAGCAATTTCCCTGTAGCCAGTGCTGTGAACAATCAAGACTCAGATGTGTTTAATTCTTTGGCACTTAATGTCAGACTTTGTCGAATGATTTTTTTCTGCGGATGATTCATCTAAGTCTTGTCTTCCATGCCCTTTCTTTAGCCTCATCCCTGTTCATTAAGCCAACACCCTTGAGCTGCGGTGAGAGCTCTTTTGTAACTTAGTGTTTATTTCTCTACTGACAGGTAACTTGAATTTCATCTCCTAAAAATGCTCAAGATGTAGGTCCTATGGTTTTATTTCTACTTCTTGTCAATCTTGTGGTTTTTACAGATATATGGAGATGCTCAGGTTCAGGAAACTATGATTATCTTCAACCTATGCTTCAAGAAGAATTAAAAAGAAGATACATACTATGAAGAACACTTAGAATTTTAATAGCATTTAAAGAAATGCATCTTATGTAGAGATTAACTATGTAAACAAATCTATAGAATAAATTTAAGGTAGTAATTCAAAAATCATTTGATAGGCTTATAAGATAGGAGGCCTTTAAAAAAAAATTGAGTAATAAAACAAGAAAGGCTGCTTGAGTTTTGATTTTAGAGGGCCCAAAATACGAGGCTGAAGAAATGGAATTTACTTTTTACACAGTGAAGAATCTAAATGGGGGTAAAGGGCAACTTTTTGTCTGTTTTGTACCACAGTTTGTTATTAGCCAGGTAACTAGAGTTTATAGACAATCTATGTGCCAGGTGCAACTTACTAAATTATTTCATGTAATTCCTATAAAAACTCATGATGTAAATAATTAGAGTTTATTAGGGAGGTAACTATAATCAAAGTAAGATCAAAACAATACATTCATAATCTAAATCCAGGACTGTATGATTCACAAGCCCAAGTGCTTTCCTCCAATACTATATTACAACTCCTAACATAATAAGGACAAGAAATTAATGAGCATGGCAGAGAATGAGTCAAGAAGGCTGATCCAGAGTTTGGATAATAGGACTGGAACAGCGTTTATGGGAATGTCAACTTGTGAAAAGACACGGAATATATTTTAGCATTAAGATAACTAGAGACCAGGGGCGCCTGGGTGGCTCAGTTGTTAAGCATCTGCCTTCAGCTCGGGTCATGATCCCAGGGTCCTGGGATCAAGCCCCACATCGGGCACCCTGCTTCGCAGGAAGCCTGGTTCTCGCACTACCATTCCCTCTGCTTGTGTTCCCTCTCTCGCTGTGTTTCTCTCTGTCAAATAAATAAAATCTTTAAAAAAAAAAAAAAAGATAATTAGAGACTGATGACAGTATAATGTAGAACTCAAGAATAATAGAGAAAACAGATTGCTCTACTATTTATAAAATGTGTGACTCTGGGCAGGTTATTTATCATTTCACAGTTTAAATGTTCTCATTATTAAAATGAAGCTGCCTAACTCAAATGAGTTGTATATCTTGAAGTTAATTCTTAAGTTAAACACTATCTGGCATATAGTAATAAGCATCAATAAACATTGCTGTTTTTATGATCATCATTCATGTTTGGAAATGACAAAGCCAAAAAAAAGGTCCCAAAGGCTCCAAATTTTAGGTGACTAAGAAGATAATGGGATTCTGAAGGACACAGTAAAATCTGGAGATAGAACTGATTTGTGAAGAAAAATAATTCATTTTTGGAGGTAAGTATGCCTTAAAGGTCTATTAGTTTTCTGAACACTTACATGGTGTGCTCAGTTTTCATCTATATAGAAGTTATTTATAGGATTATTTTCTCAATATAAAACTATGATACACAGTAAGCTGGTTTTCCTGACCTGGCCATCAGTCCCACCAACTGGCTAATAAACAGAAACCTGAATTTTACATGTTTCCTTCTAGAAAGCAATTTTCTCTATAAGAAGCTTTGAACACAGCTATACCACTGAACAATTTCTACCAATTCTTATCCAAAGTCATTAATGATGAAATATTTCAAAATTTCAGAACGAATGCCTTAACAGAGTAAAACAAAATATTTATGATTTCTGAAAAAACTTTTGATTCCTGAAAACAATGACTTTGAACAGAACTCAACAGTGGAAGTTAACCAACCCCCAAAAGTTATATAACCTACATTTCCTTAAGGTTAAAAATTATAAAAATAACTTTATAAAACTCTCCAACTTAAAAGAGCATTTCTTTTTCTTAAAATTTTTACAACTAAAGTTGTCATCACCTTTATTTACTATATGAAAGAAAAGAAATGGAAATACTGGGACATTATCTTTCAGAAGAAAGACAACACTTAAACATAACTAACCTAGTTAAGGTACTTACAGTGCATGTTTCTGTCTTCCTTCTCTTACAGCTTGAATATAATATACCAAATTATCAAAGAAAAGCTTCATCATGTTCAGTTCTTTTTCTGCCCACCTGGCCCAAATGAAAGAAAAGATACTTTTAAAGGCATAGGGTAAGAGGATAAATCTACTCAAGGACAAGAAAAAAATGTAGATCTAAAAATTGTTCAAATGCAAAATCTTCTAATTGCCAAAAATGTACAACTTCTACTTCTATTTGAATTGTGAAAGATTATAAAGCAATATGTCTTAATTTTTTTAATTTAATTATTGTTTTTTAATCTCAAAACATTCAATCTCTGTGAAGAGGATAAACTGGCAAGAGCTAATTATAAATGGCTAATACAAGTTAATATTAAAAATAATAGGATACAGTCCATATAAGGATGGACTGGGTGCCTTGGTCATTATTTAGTAAAATTTAGCAGAGTGCCTGGCATATAATACATATACGATACAAACATACTACATTATTTTTTTCTTTTTTATTGTGGAATATTTCTTTAAAAAAAACAAACAAAAAAAAAAAACAGGTATCAGGCTCCAAAACAACCTACAAACACTAGAATGAAAAGAAAGTGACAAATACAATCAGGGATCGCAGGGATTAAAACATTCGTAACTAACATCATCCATTCCACATAATATGTACTACCAATACATCTATTAAAATGTAGAAGAGTATTAAAATTCCAAAACTTCTGATGTAATTTACATCACACTATAGCGCTCTTTTCAAAGTACGAAACTCTCACCTTGACAATCCCTTAATGAAGATGCCAATAACACAGTAAACAACCAGTAAAATTTACGACTGAAACCAGCTCCAATATAAATGCAGCATGGCTTTGGGCAAGTAACCTGACCTTTTAAAGTCTGTTCGCTGGTAACCTAAAGATTTACGAAGAGGATAAGGAGTAACAATTTCTAATTTTAGGAGCCCCTGGGTGGCTCAGTGGGTTAAAGCCTCTGCCTTTGGCTCAGGTCATGATCTCAAGGTCCTGGGATAGAGCCCCGCATCAGGCTCTCTGCTCAGCAGGGAGCCTGCTTCCCCCTCTCTCTGCCTACCTCTCTGCCTACTTGTGATCTCTCTGTCAAATAAATAAATAAAATCTTAAAAAAAAAAAAAAAAATTTCTAATTTTAAAATATGGGCCCAAATAAATAAAATCTTTAAAAAAAAAAAAAAAAAAGAATTTAAAAAGGGGCGCCTGGGTGGCTCAGCTGTTAAGCGTCTGCCTTCGGCTCAGGTCATGATCCCAGGGTCCTGGGATCGAGCCCCACATGGGGCTCCTTGCTTGGCGGGAAGCCTGCTTCTCCAGCTACCATTCCCCCTGCTTGTGTTCCCTCTCTCGCTGTGTTTCTGTCAAATAAATAAAATCTTAAAATAAATAAATAAATAAAAATAAAAAAATAAAATATGGGCCATAAGGATTTAAGAGATAATTATGTACCAAATGTTGAGTGCTACCGCACATAACAGATTCACAAAGTTTTTGTCATTATTGCTGCCAAGTAACCATAGGAGCTCAGCGTTCCTTTAACTGATCTACTTGAGATTTAGGACTGCAGTCTCAGGTAAGAAACCCTGTGAACTGCCATTAACTGAGCTCATTTACATTTAATTTAAGGATCAAGCTAAAAGAGACTCAACTCAACATACTTAAGTTCAGGTACTTGATAAGTAACCATAAAGAGTGGGCCACTTCTCTAAGATGTTTACTCTTTGCTATTCCTTAATATAAACCCCCTTAAATGGCTACAGTATGTCACCAATTTGCCCAAATTAGCTACAAGTAAATTTCTTTAATACCTTAGATTTCTGTCATTCAACCATTTAAAAAATATTTGAAAAGTCAACAAAACTGGGCTCACATTCTCCTTATAAAGGATGCTAAATACTTTTTCCCTATCCCTGTTTAGTATATCAACGACTTTCCCCCGTACTTACATACAAAATTGTTGCTAGACTCATATCGTAATAACAAGAGACTAAGATGATTTTTTTTTTTTTTAAATAGAGGCTCAGGTTAAATACCTCCTCTTTAAAGAAACAAAAACAGCAAGAGCTATAACTGAAAACTTTACCCATTTAGAATTATTGTGAAGTCTTGTAAGAATTTTTCTAAATGATACTCATTTTGAAAGTAAACAAGTGCTCTTAACAGCTAATCTTAGATGTGAGAAGGTATTAGGTAAAAAGCCATCTTATTTGACTTCAAAAATGAATCCTTCAATAGGACTAATTTTTCCTAAAATCGAAATGTCTCTGAAATCCCTCCAAAAGTGAAAAAAGCAAATAACACATTCTTATAGATTAATCTGAAATTCTCTGCAAATGTAAAGTAGTAATAGGGCGGTGTCAAGATTACCCTAACATGATGTAATGATGTAATGTCTACAACCAATTTCTAGTAATGGAAAAAATTAAAGACATCCTAGATTGTTTATTTTAGTGTGTATCTTTTTCAGGAATCCTTTACTGTGGTGGATATAATATAAATCTTCACCCTAAAATTAGAGCATTACTTGCTACAGTATTTTTCTTAAACTACAAAGAATACAAAAGCGAGATTTTTCTACCGATGCTAATAAAATCTCCACAGGCTAAATGGCAAACAGCACTCTGAAAAATCTAAGAAAAGATTTGAACCACACAAAACACAAATATACCTGGTACAAAATTAAAGCTAATAAGCTACCCAAAACTGTTTTATAACTATGATTATTAAAAAGTCCTTCAGTGTCCGTAAGTAAAGTTGTGTTGGACACACACACACACACACACACACACACAAGTCTTTAAAATGAATACTTCTGTTTCTTTTATTTACTTACATTGTAATCCAATGTGTATCATAACTGCTCCCAAACTGCTGAAAAGTACCAAATAGTTTTGGAAGAAGACGAAGGGAAATTACTACTGATCTGAAACAGCAAAAACAGGTATTTAGAGAATAAAATAATTTTACTTACTATTACTAATTCTAGCATTTTACAGAAATTCAGCTATTTAAAAATCTTAAATGCAAAAGGATTTTCATCAATTTTACATTATAAATATATTTCTTACATAAACAATGAAAAAATTTTCCTTAAAGTTTAAATTTATTTTATACAGTGGGGCAAGAAGCCCAAGTTTTAAAATCCCAATCCAAGATTTTTAAAAGTAAAATACACTATAAATAGTAAGTATAAAAACAAATGAAGAACATTTAAAGATAAAGAACTTTCACAGAAAAAAAAAGTTGTGGGTGCTTCTGAGGATTTAATCAAGGAAAATAGGGACAAGCAGCTTATTAAGTAAGTTATCTAGAACAGAGCTTCTCAAAGTTTAATGTGCACTTTATTCACTTGGGTAAATTTTGTTGAAATGTAAATTCTGATTGCCATGTCTGAGTTAAGAAATTTTTCTAACAAGCTCACAAATGATATGCAAACTGTTGGTTTGTGAGCCACATTCTGAGCAATAATATAGAGAGCCTTTTTCAAACGATACAAATTATTCCTTGCTCCCTGATTCTCACTTAATAGGAGCTGCATCCAAGTTGAAAATCACTTCATTATAAGCCATGTTGATAATGGAAGCACACTAGACACTTCAAGTATGAAGGACCAAAAAAGGATTAAGAAAACACTCTACAACTTCAAGTAGATCTAGTGTGCCTATCTTGGCCAGTGTCGGGGTGGCGGAGGGGGTGGTATCGGGAAGACAGAGACATAGGCATCCCAAAAGTCTTAGTAGGCAAGGAGGTTGGCTGCATGAGACTCGAAAGAAGCAAGACAAACTCTAATGAGGTTGTGAATTTTTTTTAAGGAACTTATATTGCCTCATGAAAAAAATTTTAGAAAGAGTAAAATAAGATATACAAGTCCCCTAAAATGCCTATTTTTGAGAAGAGTATCAGGAAAGTTAAGAACACAGAGCTGCACTGTAAATACAGAGTAGGAGAAATTAGAGAAAAGAAAACCTCCTGTTTCTGAATAAAATCCAAAGCTAGAGAAATGCATTATCTTTTTACATTAAGTTGGACTACAAAGCCCTATGTGATCCCCATTCCTCTTATCAGTCTAACTTAATTTTCTTCCTATTTTCCTCTTTACTATCCCTACCACACACATGTACAACCACATTCCTGCCTCAGGACTTTGCTACTGCCTCTACTTGAAATGCTTTTTATCTAAATATCTATATGCAGAACTCCTTCCCATACTTTACTCCTCAAACGTCAGGTCTCCTGACATAGGTCTTCTCAAATGTCAACAGAGAATGACCCTGACAATTCTATATTAAATAACACTCTTCCACGCCCCAGAACCTCTTTATTCCTTCCTTATTTTTCTTCATTTTCTTCACCTAATGAATAATCCCTTAAAGCATCTACCACGAGAATGTGCTTGATGAGAGCAAAAACAATCTTATTAATTAAAAAGCACTGCATATGGGGCAAACTGAATACATATTAGCTTAAATAATGATCTAATAAAGAACTTAAAGGCAAGATTTTCAAGAAAGGAGGAAGAACAACAGTGTAAAATGCTAATATAGTGATGAAGAATGAGGACAGAAAAAAATACCACCAGGTGACAAAAGAAACAGCATGTTAGTAGAATGCTAGATCAAAACCACATTAGTACAGATTAAGTCACGTTAAGTCATAGAAATAATAAGTGCCTATTAAATATTCTTTAAATATTTAAAAACATTTCAATTTGGGGGCGCTTGGGTGGCTCAGTCAGTTAAATGTCTTGACACTTGACTTCGGCTCAGGTCATGATCTCAAGGTTGTGAAATCTAGCCCCAGGTAGGGCTCTGCGCTCAGTAGGAAGTCTGCTTGAGATTCTGTCCCTCTGCCCTACCTCCTCCCCCAAAATAAGTAAATCTTCAAAAACAAATTTAAGTTTTTAAGTATATTTTTTAATAAAATGTTTAGTATTTTTCAAGAAGTTGCACATTGCTGATGCTTAGGAAAACAGACCATGAGAATCAGGAGGGAAACAACTGTAGATTCTTTACCTAAAATCTCCTGGCAAGGGGCACCCGGGGGGCTCAGTTGATAAAGCAAATAACCTTTTTTTTTTTTAAATTTTATTTATTTGACAGAGAGGAGAGAGATCACAAGTAGGCAGAGAGGCAGGCAGAAAGAGAGGGGGAAGCAGGTTCCCCACTGAGCAGAGAGCCCGATGTGGGGCTCGATCCCAGCACCCTGAGATCATGACCTGAGCCAAAGGCAGAAGCTTTATCCCAATGAGCCACCCAGGCGGCCCTAAGCAAACAACTCTTAATTTTAGCTCAGGACATGATATCAGAGTTGTGAGATCAAGCTCTGTGTAAGGCTCCATGTTGGGCACAGAGCCTGCTTAAGATTCTCTCTCACCCTCTCCATCTGCCTCCTCCACCCTGTAAAAAATCAAATCAAATCTCTTGACAAATTTTCAGAAACATTAGTGGAGTTTTTCCTAAAAATTAAGACATAAAAATATAGAATGTATAGCTACATATTAATTTGATCTAATGTTTTACAAACAAAATCAATTCGGTATATCACGAAGAAAAAATATAGAAAAATTACATCTAAAATCACAAAAGCAAATTCCAAAATTATTTTGTTTCAACAATTGTTTTAAAATACAAAGAAACAGGGACACCTGGGTGGCTCAGGAAGTTCAATATCTGCCTTCAGCTCAGGTTATGATCCCAGCTATGATCCTGGGATCAAGCCCTGTGTCAAGCTCCCTGCTGAGCAGGGAGTCTGCTTATACCTCTCCCCCTGCCCTTGTCCGCCCCCTGCCTCGTGCTCTCTCTCAAAAAATATAATCTTTAAAAAGTAAAAAATAAAATACAAAGAAACAGACTACAAAGAGATATATCTGATGTTAAGAAGACACTATGACAAGTCTTACAGCAACTATAAGCAATAGTTGTTATTTTCTGAAAATCTTATTATCTATTATAATCAATGGTGTTAAAGGTCTAGACTGTTTAAAATTACTTTCCAAATTTTCCACAATAAACATGTGTTCATTTTATAAAATGTAGTGTTGCTTGACAATAAAGAATAGGAAGCCAGGGGTGCCTGGGTGGCTCAGTGGGTTAAAGCCTCTGCCTTCGGCTCAGGTCATGATCTCAGGGTCCTGGGATTGAGCCCGGCCATCAGGATCTCTGCTCATTGGGGAGCCTGCTTTCCTTTCTCCCTCTGCCTGCCACTATGCCTACTTGTGATCTCGCTCTCTTTGTCAAATAAATAAATAAAAATCTTTAAAAAAAAAATAAAAAATAGGAAGCCAGGTGTTGAGTGGATATTGGTTGAAATGAATGGATAATGGTGTGTTTAATGTAACAGAATAACCAAGAATACACACGTAGAAACAAGACTCATCTTCCCTCTACTCCTACTGTAAAAGGAATGCTTTTTGTCACAATTTATAATATAAACACTGAGTTATCAGGGAATGATTATATTTTATAGAACTAAAACATTTCTTTAAAAGTTTATCACATTATCAGAAAAATTCAGTTTTTCTTTAAAAAAATTCAAACAAGGGTGCCTGGGTGGCTCAGTGGTTAAGCCTCTGCCTTTGGCTCAGGTCATGATCTCAGGGTCCTGGGATCGAGCCCTGCATTGGGCTCTCTGTTCAGCGGGGAGCCTGCTTCCCCCTCCCTCTCTGCCTGCCTCTCTCTGCCTACTTGTGATCTCTCTGTCAAATAAATAAATAAAATCTTAAAAAAAAAAAATTCAAACATATAAAAAGTTCATAAGAAATGACAAAATTCATAAAGTGATCCCAAAATACCAAAATTTTTTAGTTAAACTGATAAATTTAAAAGGAAAAATGATATAAAGTACAGATTACAGACTGAAAATTAGTAACAGATACAAAATGGGTAAGATAATTTGGTAATAGTAATTTATATTTCAATGTTAAAGGAAATATCACAAGATCTACCAACTTGTGAAATTATGTTGTAGAATTTCTCCTATAACAACTAGAAGATGTTACACTAACGTACCAACTTTTTTGGTTGTTTTGATCACTGATATGCTTATAAAACTCAGTAAAGATGAAAAGGGTCTTTATAGTCAAACCTACATTTCACAATTTCTTCTAAGGGTGAAAATTTCAAATACTAAAACACGATCATAGGCAACAATGTGTTTAGGATAAAAAAGTTTAATGATCCAGAGTAACAAAATACTAATTTTAGACTTAATAAAAGGGTTATTACCCTAAACTGGCCTCTTTGCTTCAATTTAGGCAATAGTGTGGTATTCCTCTATTACCAATGAAATGTTATGTTGCCTTAGCAGAATGAATATATTTGCTGGTGTTACTGAGACAGTCATGTCTGAATGATTTTTTCCTAATCCTGGACTCCATATCCGAAGACTAATGTGTTCTACAAAATGCTACTCAGTCACCATAAATTTTAGTATCCCAAAAGTCAACATGAAATGTTATAAATAATATAGTCTTTAAAGCAGGAAAACAAAAGTAGCATATAGTACCATGCATTTCTTAATTAAACTTCTGCTTATATAAAACAGGGCCCTTGACACATGATCATTTTACTCAAGAAATCTTTTGCACACAAAGGCAAAAACTTCGAGCATAGGTGTTAAAGTACCTATAGAGGATCAAGAATGGAAAAAAAAAATAGCACAGAGGATAGATTTCTAAGTCTCAATTCAATTCTTGGAAGGGGACAGAATTTCAGAAAGTACCTAGGCAAAGGATATGGATCTGCCTTTCAGTAAACATAAAATACCAAAGGGGCTGATTACAACCCAATCCCTACATTCCCCTACCCAGTGGATGGTAATCTTATCTCATATGAAGCTGAAAAATAGAGGACTCTTCATAGTCTGCCTCATGCTCTCACTTTATGAAAATATTGTGCAAACCAGTCTACTATATGTTTCTCTAACTTTTAACTTCCTGCACTCATAATGTTGTTATGTGCCTTACAAAACTGCCTGAGGCTAAATGTACATACACAAAACACACGTTGCATATCACAAAAACTACACAAGGCATTTTTAAAAAGTGTTCACAATGGTTCCATTTAAATGAGAGAATTATGGCAATTTATAAAAAACTTTAATTTTCTTTTTCAGATCTCCATGCTTCCTGAGAATAAATAAGCCTACATTACTGTTCCATAAAAGCTGAGTTCATTTTATCAAATAAATTGGAATATGACCACAGAAAAGGAAAAACAATAAATGCTGAGAGATCTATAAACCATGGCAAATAAAGGTACTGCAAAGAACATTTAAAAGTTAGCAGAGAGAAAATAAAAAGCTAAAACCTCCCTACTAAGTACATAAAAAACTGACATCATCAGGAAGTAGACTTCTGTGTTCTTTCATCAAAAGTCAGGAAAATGCTAAATGAGTTAAGGTTGCAATGGCCCATTTGTTTCAACATAAGGAAGTGCTTTTCTATTAATATTAGCATCCTTGTGCAACATTCCTTTCTGATGGTAAATACTCAGGGGGCTAGATTTGAGAAAGGATTCTTGTGTTTTGAAAGGGATTTCTAAACCTCTGAGTTCACTACTGACATTTTGGGCCAAGTAATCCTTTGTTGTGGAGGGGCTATCCTCTGCACTAATGGATATTTAGTAGCATCTCTGGCCTGTAATCATATCTCCAATCTTATTCATTAGTGTGACAACCAAAAATATGTTGG
>CM053610.1:66026240-66051863 GCA_028646535.1 Procyon lotor
ACCCAGGTGCCCCCAAAACTTTTTTTCAACATGTATAACTTTGGTAAATTCAGCTGGTATACACCAGATGTGTTGAGTATCTCCAATAGCATATTTCCAATACTGAAAAATGCCACTGTGCTCTACATAGTATCATATATGATACTATGTAGAACTACACTACAAAAACAGCATGAGATAGCAACCATATGAAGAGTCAAGTTTGAATTAAAATCAGCTTCAACACAATAATGTTTACTACATACTCCATTAAACATTAACTATATCAGGATACAGGAGTTGACTTGAATAAACTAAAAATGTTTCATCTTCAAATAATTTGGAAGTGAACAAATTAAAGCTTAATACAAAAAATCCAGGGGCACCTGGGTGGCTCAGTGGGTTAAAGCCTCTGTCTTTGGCTCAGGTCATGATCTCGGGGTCCTGGGATCAAACCCCACATCAGGCTCTCTGCTTGGTGAGGAGCCTGCTTCCTTCCTTCTCTCTGCCTGCCTCTCTGCCTGCTTGTGATCTCTTGTCAAATGAATAAATAAAATCTTAAAAAAAAAAAAAAATCCAGATTGACAATTTTCCATTTTACACATAGACTTTTCCTTTTGTCCTTTTTAAGTTTCCCTACCTTTTTTAAAAAAAGATTTTATTTATTTACTTAAGAGAGAATGAGAGAGAGAGAGAGAGAACATGAGATGGGGGAGGGTCAGAGAGAGAAGCAGACTCTGCTGAGCAGGGAGTCTGATGAAGTATTTGATCCTGGGACTCCAGGATCATGATCCAAGCAGAAGGCAGTCATCACTTAACCAAATGAGCCACCCAGGCACCCCTAGTTTCTCTACTTTTAAGAGAAAGATACGTTCATTAAAAAAAAAAAAAAAAAAAAAAATTAAAAAACACTAGAAAATAGAAAAGCAGGAAGAAAAAAATAACTCAATCCTTTCAGAAATAATGATTTTACTACAGCCTCCCATACTGCTTATATCTCTTTAACCGACAAGCCTGTAAGTATATGCCCATATCATTGTATAATCTTTTTAAAAAGGAGCTCTTGAGAGGCTGCATGATATTTCATCTTTCATAGTTTTACTGAAGTATACAAAAAAAACAGGTATAAATCTAACAACTGAAAATAGGAGGTGAATGTACCTGACAACCAGCACTCATTCAAGAAATAAATCATTACCAACAAAGACTTCTGGCCTTCATTGTGCCCTTTTTTCCAATTACTAATAACCCAACAGTAACAATTATCCCACTACTAAATACAATTATTTTCCTCTTTGTAAACTTCACATAAATGGAGTAATAGTGATATATTCTCTTGTATCTGTCTTCTTTCACTCAACATTATGTTTGTGAGATTCATCCACACTCTTCCATAGTCTCATTCAATGTTACTGCTAGAACTTCATTCAACAAACAATCCACAATTTTCCTTTCTGCTCTTTTTTGGCACTTGGACAGCTATACAGCAACTCTAGTTACTTTCAAAAGTGCTGCTATGAACTTTTTTTTTTTTTTTGCTATGAACATTCTTGAATGTGCCTTTTGGCAATCACCTAGGGGATGTATTTCTGTAACACACATACTTAGCAGTGGAATTACTGGGTCATAGAGTATACATACAGATGCACATATGGGAAATATTGATACAACAACTTTAAAAAAACTTCAGTAGTTTCACAAAGCCTTCTAAAAGACAATTAACATTTTAAAATTAACTGCTATAATACCTATGTAAATGATGAAATATCATCCAGCCATTAAAAGCATTCCTTTTAAAGGATATGCCAAATGATGCAACTGATCCATTAACAGAGTGGATTTTAGTGGTTTCTTGTATCTGCATGAAGAAGCAATTTTTCTATTGCGATTGTCAAATTACATAGCCCTTAAAAGACCAAACGCAGAAAATATCACACATACTATTTCTAATTCAACTGAGTAAAAAAACAGGTTAAAGCACTTAAATATTCAATAAAATTAAACATATCAGTCTCAGGCAGAGGTAGGCTGAAAACATAAATGAATACAAAAGAATACAATATATTCACTTAGTAACTGAATTCACTATATCAGAGAATGGCATTTCCAAAGTCAATGGAAGAGATCTGAAAATCAACAAGCTTATGGTCATCATCTCATATTTATATACTTATAAATATATGGTGGAAGTCAAACTAGAAAACACCACTAACCTAATTCTTCATGCACTACAGAAGTCAAGACGCCAAAGACCAATCCACTTGGAAGAACAAAGCCATTATCAAAATATTTATACTTCAGCTTAAGTTTAACTTAGTTTATCTTTATATAACACAGTTTAAGAACATTTAATTGTAACTTGAGAACACAGCAGTTACCACTATGTTCCCAGAAAAAAATGAAAAGAGTATTATTACTTTGTTTCTGTTGGATATCTAATCAAGAGCGTCAAAGTGCTGAAAAAGCAAGATTGATTTAAAAAAAAATCTTGTGAGGTAAAACTTTCCAAACCTAATATGAAAGCCACACTTACTAAAAAAAAAAGGAGAAAAGGAGATAGTCATGGTACATATAATACTATAAATCCACAAACACCTACTCAGTAAAGAATATAGAAAATGAACTTTGATTACTACATAAAAAAATTTTACATTATTTACCTGTTGTTTCCTAAATTTTCAAGGCAACCTTCAATGAATCTCATGCGAATCTGTCTATCCGTAAACCAACACACTAAGGAACAGAGAAGTTTCTCTGCTTCATTTATTAATCCTTCAGAAAGATTAACCTACAAAAAAATATATACACATAAACTTATTTATCCTAATTGCATTTTGCTCTAATTTTGTCATCTTTTTGCTCTACTAGGTAACTTACTGCATCATCATCTTGGACTATATCCCACAACAAAGTGTTTCCTTTCTTGCAAACGTTATCCAAATTAATGTCTGTCACAGCATTACTGTTGAACTGATGTTTATGAACTGCAGGTCCTGAAAGGGCAAAATATAACACATTCTAGAGGAATGCAACGGGCAGAAATTGTAAATTACAGCATTCATAATGTCAACAAATCCTAAGTATAAAAACAATACGAGATTAACACAACAGTTGCTTTGTCAATGGCACAGTAATGTTTCAGTCTGATTAAACTCAAGTTAAGGAAAGAGCTTTCCTCTCATGGTCTCTTCACTATTTCTAATAACTGTTTTTTGCATGTCAACAGACAGTATATAAATGCTTAAAACCCAAATGAAGCATAAAGATAAATTTCCTGAAATATTTCTATAGCCAAGGAACATTCTTCTAAATTACCTTTTATATAGTATTTTATATCTCTACATGAAAAAAAATTTACTAGAGATGATTTACCCATAACAATCAAAGATTCTAATGTTAATAATTCAGACTCTGCACACCAGGCTAAATAAACTTTCACTAGCCCTCCTAGGCAAAAATGCTTATCTTTTTAAACAACTTTACCATGCAATTTCCCTACTGAATGGTACATATACATTGATTTCATTAAAATAAGAATTGTGCAACCATCACCATTAAGGTTTAAAACACTTTCACCACCCTAAAACATTCTCTAGTACCTATTTACAATTAATTCCTATCCCACTCCCCAGCCCTAATCTACTCTTCCATCCCCATAAATTAGCATTTTCTAGAAATTTCATGTTAATGGAATCATGCAATATGTATAGTCTTACTCCTGAGTTTGTTCACTCAGCAAAATTTTTGAGGTACATCCATGCCAAAGCACGTATCACTAGTGTGTTTTAATTACAAAATAATATTCTATTATGTGGATACACTTCATTTTGTTATATTCAACAGATAACAGATTCTGGATATTCCAAAGTCTGGTAATACGAATAATGTTGCCATAAATGTCTGCATAACAAGTCTAATGTTATGGCTATTATGAGTAATTATTATTCTGGCTAATATGAATAATGTTGCCATAAATGTCTGCATAACAAGTCTCTGTATGGACACATGCTTTCCTTTCTCTTTGGTAATCTGAAGTTGGTGATTCACAAGGTAAATGTGTATTTAACATTTGAAGAAACTGCCAAACAGTTTTCCAAAATGGTTGTCATTTAATATTCCCACCAGTAGTCTATTAGAATACCAGTTACTGTTCCTCGACATCCCCACATCACACTGGCATGGTTACACTTTTTTAATTTTAGCCATTCTAATAGGTGTGCAGTAGAATCTCATTAAGGTTTTTAAATTTGCAATTCCCTAGTGACTAATGGTTTTTACCATCTTTTCAGGTGCTATCAGTCATATGTATACATTTTTTCCTAAATTACTAGTGAGTGGCAAAAGTTCTTATATATTCTGAATTCAAGCCCTTTATTAGATAAACAATTTGTAAATATTTCTCCCAGATTTTGGCTTATCTTTTGGGGGTTTTGTTTTGATATTTATTTTTAAATTAATTTTATTAAAATATAAACACATAAGATATAGAACATTTATATCACCCCAAAAAGTTTCCTTGTGACCTTTTATAATCATTCCCCACGACCAAATCTTTAATAATCATTAAATAGATTTCAACCATTATAAATAACTTTTGAACATTCTAAAACTACATATATAGTATGTACTACTCTTCTTAGCTTCATTTGCTTAGAAGGATGCTTTTTTGATATTCACCCACTGTGTTGCATGTAGTTCTTTCCTTTATTAATGAATAGTATTACACTATGTGAATATACTATAATTTGCTAATCTACCAGTTAATTTCAGCTGAGGTTCTTATGAGTGAAACAGGTATGAACATTCAGTGTACAAATCATTTTGTGGATATATGTTTTCATTTCTCAGGTAAATACCTAGAACAGGAATTGCTGGGTCATATGGAGGGATACAATTCAACTTTACAAGAAAGTGGTAAAATAGTTCTCCAAATTGGCTATATTATTTCATACTCCTCAAAAGCAACTAAACAGTTCTAGTTGCTCTACATCTTTAGTTATCATTTAATATGATTAGTTCTTAATTTTACATATTCGAATAGGTGAGTAGTAGTATTGTACTGTGGCATTAATTTGCATTTCCCAGATAACTAGAGATACAGAGCATTATTTTTATGTATTTACTGACCATTTTTTGGTATCTTTTTTTTTAACTATAAGAACTTTTAACTATTTGTCAATTCTTATTTAAGATTTTCTTTATTTGAAAGAGGGAGAGTGAGCCAAGTGCAGGAGTTGGGGGAAGGACAGGGAAAGATTCCACACAGAGTCCAACATGGGGCTTGATTTCACAACCCTGAGATCATCACCTGAGTGAATGAAACCAAGTCAGACACTCAACTGATTAAAAGTGGGCGGGGGGTGGCTGGGTGGCTAAAGTGAATTGTTTGTTTTACTCTATTGAAAGAGTCCTTTACGGTATTAAATACACAGCAATACAAGGTAGACTTGGAGAGCATTAATATTATGTAAAAATTCTGCTCAATTTCTAACTTCATATACTAAAAAATAATAATAATAAATAACAGGAAAATACAATAAAAATAGAATGATGAAAATTTAGTAAATATAGTATCAAATTCAAATGACCTCAATCTTAACCTATTCATTTCTCAAAAAAACCACAACAATAAAAAAAAAAAGTCAAGGTACTCTTATATTATGTACAAGTAATCAGTAAGTTGATGCCAAAGTCCACAAGTTGTATCTCCAAATTTGATCATGGCTTTTTGCATAAACCATAAATCCATCAGGTTTGCTTAGTCTATAACATACTGGCACCCCAAAACCCATTTCCTAGACTAGCTGGTACTTGTAGTACCTTAAAAAAGCATGAAGTTGGACCTTTATTTTAATTATTTTAACATATACGTCATTTTATTTTTTAAGTATACTTGACACACAACGTTCTATTAGTTTCAGGAGGCTGGACCTTTAAATTACTAATTCTAAGACTATATTTCCCTCTTAATTTGTCTCCCTTTCCTCCTCCTTCTTCTATTATTAACTCCTCTAACCTCCATTCTTCCAAGTATGCTCATATCCTATTACTTTTTTTAGATTGATGATGTGAACTGCTCACAACTATCATTTTTTGAACATTTCCATCACTCCAGATGGAACACCTTGTCCTTCAGCAGTTACCTCTCCTCTTATTTTCCCCCCAACCTTCCCCAGCTACAGGCAATGACTTTCTGTTCTCCACAAATTTGATTATGCTAGACATTTTACATAAATAGACTCATACAATACATGACCCTGTGTAATCTCAATTTAACTCTTAAAATTTCTAAATACACAATACAGCCATTTATTTTCTAAAACACAAAGTTATGATTTTATATATATATTATTATATATTTCCTTTCCTAGCTAAATATCTCTTGATGGAAATGCAACCTTTATACTCATGATGAAGTATTCATAATAATTTCATTCCCTAGGAATGAAAACCATATGAAAGTTCTCTGGCAAAAATATTTATGTATCATAACATTAATTGTTGAATTCTTTAAAGAATATAAATTGTTCCTCTGTTTTAAAGAAAATAATATATTTTACTTACTACAGAACCTTACCTTGACTAAGATGTTCATGGTAAATAGATGCTAAATTGGGAAGATGTTGTTGGAGATGAGATGTTAGCTCTGCATGTGAATTAATCTGAACTAGTTCCTCTTCACACCCAGATTCTTCACCATCAAAATCAGCCATATTTTTTTCTGATTTTGCACTGACCTGGGAGCTACTGCAACTGACATCATCTGCACTTAACATATCATCAACCATATGCCTATAACACAGAGCAGAGCACAAAGTTAAACATACTTTGGGAATCACAAAAATTCTCCCTCAAAATATTCAGCACAAGTTACATCACGGTCAAGAACAAATCTACATTTGTTTTGTAACTATATGGAATACTGTGAGCTTTATAAAAACTAAAAGCCCACACTGTAAGAACTATATATTAATTATACAATATACTCACATATTGTCTGACCTGTCAACACATTTCACTAAAACAAACTCAAAGAGTAATTTTAGATAAGATCAGTAAAGTCGCCATTACATAATTACTTTATCAACTCAAATCATAATGTAAAACCTTAAAATTTATTTACACTTACACTTATTCATACAACTACAGAATCGAATGAGATTACTACTAGCAAAATACTTCAATTTAAGGCTGCAATCTAAATGTGATTATCAGGAGAATTTTATACAATACAAACACCTATTAAAGCAATAAGCACCTATTGAGGCACCTGGTTGGTTCAGTGGTTAAGCATCTGCCTTCGGCTCAGGACATGATCCCAGGGTTCTAGGAGCAAGCCCTGCATTGGGTTCCCTGCTCAGTGGAGAGCCTGCTTCTACCTCTCCCTCTACTGCTCCCCCAGCTCGTGTGTTCTCTCTCTCTCTGTCAAATAAATAAATAAAATCTTAAAAAAACAACAACTAGCATCTATTAAGCACTAAGCACTCACTTTTTTTTTTTTTTCCACATTTCTTTACTTGAGAGAGCACACATGTGCACAAGCAGAGGGAGGGACAGAGCAGGGGAGAGAGAATCTCCAGCAGGCTCCCCACTGAGACCAGAGCCCAACACCAGGCTTGATCTCACAACTCTGAAATCCTAACCCAAGCTCAAGTCAAAAGTTGGATGCTCAACCGACTAAGCCACCCAGTCACCTCAGCACTCACTTATGAAACATACCCTACTAAGCACTTTAAGGATGGCAAAAAAAAAAAAAAACATATTACAGGAGAAAAGGTCAGGATTAATTTAGAGATTCACAAGTGGTACCATACACAGAGAATATGAATAGTGCTAAAATGAAAAAATTATATCTTTCTAGGTCTTGTGAAGTAAGGAACTGCTGCGGGTATGAAAACTTAAAGAACTACAATGCTAAAATAAAGATATTTCACCAAAGTTTTACAAATTAATTGCTTTGTCTTCCTTATGAGTTGTCCTGGGAAGAAGTTTGAATGTGTATATGTATAATATCAGACTATAAACCACTGGTTCTCAATCATAGGTGATTATGGTCGCCAGGGGGGACACTGGAAAATGTTTAGAGATATTTTTGGTTATCACAACTTGGGAGATGCTACTGGCATCTAGAGAGAGAGACTAGAGATGATGCTAAACATCCTATAACTCATTCACACTGTTGTAAATTCAAAACTTAGAACTATCTGACCCCAAATGTCAATACTGCCAAGATTGAGAGACAGCATCTAACTCATACGGGTTAGTAATAAGAAATAATGGCAAAGAAAATAAAGTAGCAATATATATATATAGATATAGATATAGATATACACATACATATATGTAGTTCTTCCAAACAAGCATACTGAATTCTGAAAAGCCTGGCAAATTGTCAGGTCTAAAAAAACTCATCCTGATAAACCATATATTCATATTTCTATCATCATCAATTCAAATATTACTACTTATTGACAGTAATAAACAAAAGCTAACATTTATTGAACTCTTATTATTGCCAATCACATCAGCCCATAAAATATTCACACTGAAACCCAAGGGGTAGGTATTATTGTTCCTATTTTATAGATGAGAAAAATGACAGAAAAATTAAGTATTCTGCCCAATATCTGTTAATACCTAGTGACAGAATCACTTACTTTTAATTACCACAAGTATATTTCACATATAATCAAAAAGCTTTATGCTGAGGCTTTGTCCTTATTAGAACCCTAAAATTAGGATGTGTGTAAAATTTCCCTTTTTATTATCACACTTTAATGGAAGTTTCCGCAAGCAATCTTGTATCTGCTTTATCTGCTTTTAGGAATTTTAAAAGTAACTGAAGATCTAGATCATCTGTGTTGTCCAATATGATAGCCACGAGACACATGTGGTCATTGCACACACTGAAAAGTAGCTGGTCTAAACAGAGAGGTAAATATAAAACATACGCAGAATATTGAAACCTTATTACAAAAGAAAAATAACTTCATTTTTACGCTGATTACATGTGGAGACATTTTAGAAATTACTGTTTTAAGTAAAATTTATAATTAAAATTAATGTCACCTATTCCATTTTGCATTTTAAAATGTGCTCAGAGGCATATTAACAATTGCATACTTGTAGCATGCATCTGAATTTACATTATATTCCTATTGGCACAAATCTAGAATATATTGCAATTGAAAGACTATAAGCGGTAATTGCTTCCCTAAAAGAAATGTAAGCTTTTTTTTTAAAGATTTTATTTTTAGGGGTGCCTGGCTGGCTCAAGTGGGTTAAAGCCTCTGCCTTCAGCTCAGGTCATGATCTCGGGGTCCTGGGATCAAGCCCCGCATCAGGCTCTCTGCTCAACGGGGAGCCTGCTTCCCTCTCTCCCTACTTGTGATCTCTCTTCTCTATGTCAAATAAATAAATAAAATCTTTAAAAAAAATAAAAATAAAAATAAATTAAAAAAAAAAAAGATTTTATTTTTTAAGTAATCTCTACATCCAACAAGGGGGGGCTTGAACTCACAACCCTGAGATCAAGAGTCATGTGCTCTACCAACTGAGCCAGCCAGGCACTCCAATATAATCTACTTTTTTTTTCAATATAATCTATTTTTTAAGGAAACTTACCCATCATGGTGGTGATGGTGGTGGTGGTGGTGGTGGTGGTGGTGATGCTGTGGACCAATAAACTGCCGACAATTAAATAATTCATTCCCAATAGTCTCCCCAAGAAAGTCCCCAGTGCGTGTAATACAAGATTCCTGAGATGCTTGTGCTATATGAGCAGCATTCATTTCCCCTGAAATATCATGTTCTGGGTCTTCAGAGTGTGAACAGGCATCTAGCATTCGTATACGATTATCTACTGAAGGCATTGACTCAGTGTTAAAAACCAGGTCCTTTCCTGTTCCATTGCTTGTCCCACTTCTTTCTGATGGGCCTTGGGAATCCCCTAAGCAAATGCCTGCTTGACTTTCTAACTTTCTGTTCCGAAGATCTGTACCACAACTGCTTTTAGGAGGATTATGACCATGATCATCATCTTCATCTTCTTCTTTAAGGGCTTCAATATCTGCAATGTCTTCTGACTGTACCTCACTGCCAGGGCTCCCAGCTGACTGGCTTGCATGGCTAGAATTCACCTCATTGCTAGATCCATCACTATGCCCACTACTGCTACCAGGACCACTGCTTCCATCTTCACCACTGTTGGCAGTTTCATCAGAACTTCCCTGCATGGATTCCTGTATTGAGAAAAAAATTGATTTTAAATAAATATTTAAACTAGTAAGAAAAAAGTAACTGACATTAACACACTGTACTTTTTAAAAGGCTGCCACAATCTTGACATATTCCTTTAAACAATATAAAAAGAATTAAAAACACAAAAATTTAAACAATCTCAATAATAACTATTTACAGGAAAGGCCTAAACATGAATCATGTTTATATTTCCAGTTCAAATGATATACATGGCAGAAATCCCCAAATCCAAAAATCTTTTTAAAATGGGGGAAAACTGTTTTCATACCTCTGTGTCTGAAAGTCGTTGTTGCACATGTTTCGTTCTATTAATAAGTTGCTCATCCATTTCAATATCACTGCCTCCACTCTGATGGGTATCACTGTTATCACTGCTTTGAGGACTAGCTGCAGGTGACCCTATATTAAATAGATTTTTTTGTTTTTACTCATTTGTATTAACATGGATTTAGCAGAATGACATAATCCTTTGATTCTTTCATTTACAAAAGCTTTACTCTAAATAGCCAAAAACATAAGCTGGAAATAGTTAACATTTGCCAGTTATTTCTAAAGGGGATAAACATGACCTCAATTGAAAGTAAGATGGAAAACCATTTAAGGGTTCATATCTGCTCAAGAAAAACTTCATGGCTTTGAAACAAATATATAAAATTAACTCTAGATGATCATGAAATCTAAACTACACGTCATCTTGCCATGCATTTCTAAGGCTCAACTTACAAGGTGATGGAGCTGCTCTTCTGAGCTCTTCTTCCTCTGAAGGAAAATGAAAAACAGGAGGGTTTTTCTAAGTGACTGAGCTTCTTTGGAACGGATTATCAATTGCTCTTATTATTATTACATAATCAACAAGGTACAGGCAGAGAAACCTGAAATAATTTAGATCCCTAACATTTAGAGTATTAGTTGTGGGTGCCTGACTAGAAAATCCTAAGAAAAGCCTAGTATATGATGTCAGGAGACAAAAAAATGGGGCAAAGATGGTAAGGTTTTAGAAAGCCCTGTGAAGTAACACATATAAAAGCATATATAAAACACCTAGAGTGATAGACAACTTTTGAATTAGAAAACACACAGAGTTCTGCACCATCATATTCTGCTCTCAAAATTATTTCTAAAACAAAGCATGTTTGTTTTGTAACCAAAATCTCCAAAGCGGTTATGAAATAGTTGCCCCCACCCCAGCCCAAGGGAAATACACTAATGAGAGAAAACTCTAATAATTACTGCAACTTCATTACTGTTCTTTACTTGAAGGGTAAACCAAAAACATTAGCTAACCCCAATTTATTAATCCTTTCACAAATATTAGAGATCCCACCTCAAATTTATTTTGAAGTTAATACTGAACAGAAACTATTTCAAATTTAAATGATAAACATTAAAAAACTGACTTTAAAAAATACATTACACTTTACTAACCTTTCTTATTTCCAATGGGAAGATTAGTATTTAATAAAGATGCAAAAGAACTCTGTTTAGACAGCTGAGCCTTAGCTGCTAGTGCATTATTCCATAATGCTTTAATTAACATCGATGCCAAGTACAATGTCTTTAAAAAAAAAAAAAAAAAAAGTTTGAAATTAGCGTTTCATAACAAATTTAATATCCTTCTACTAAATGAAATGCTAGTAATAACCTACAGATTAAGTTACCTGAATGGCAAATAAATTTTCACTAAAAAAAAAAAAAAAGGTAAAACCTGCCATTATGGTTTGAACATATTACCTGCTCAGTATGAACACTTGGCTCAAGAGCTGACACCAAATTAAGCAGATGTCTAAGTGGTACTGGATCCAAATTCTTGATGAGTGAAGGAAATAAGTCATGTATATACCGACTACAATGTTTCAACTAGAAAATAAAAGTAGAGACAATAATCAAAAATAATTACATTACATAAATAAACAACCTGACACCAAAAGTTCTACAGTTAAAAAGAAAGTAGCTGGAACAATAACTTATTTTTTAATATGTTGGGAAAATGCTAATTACCAAGTGTCGTAAATGGCAGTACATAAAATGTTAGAGTAAAATTCCACTTAATCATAACTTTATCTTATTCAAACCAACCACAAGATTACTTTTCCAACCATAAAACACAATAAAAACAATTTCTGGGATCCAAGTATAAAAAAGATTCCAGTTAAATTTATATACATATCATTAAAGACAATTTAAATAGTATAGTAAAACAAAAGCAGTTACAAATAATAAATTCCAATTACAAAAGAAAACCAAAGTATTATTTTAAGTGTACTATATTTCTCATATTAAATGGTTATGAAGTATTCATATAACATGTTCACTTTACTAAGGTACACAATAGAAACTCCTTTAAAATAAAAGTCTACATGGTAATAAACCAAGAAACAGTCTCCTTTCTTAAACTAATTAGAATAACAAATATGAGGGAAAGTATAACATTTACAAAGATGTGACTATTAAATATTACAAGATGTAAATGTCTTTTGTAGCCCTGAAGCTACAAACTATGAATAGGTTAGTAATTATCAAATTGAGGGTTCCAAAAGTAAAAATCTGAGGTATCCAACTTCTCTCCTATACATAAAAACTCTTAACAGAAAATGTACATTTTTCTATTCTAAAACACTGATTTTTATATTTTTTAGGCATAAACCATATGAAATCTCTTCTGCTATATCCCCTATTAGGGTAAATATGCACAACCAAATTTTGAAACAGAAGATGAAATAAAAGTAATAAAATAACTTTGGAGGAATTCTTCCATCTTGGGTGACTTTTTATAAACTACTTACATCATTTCAGATGAAGGATAAGTAAATTACCAATTACAAATTTATTGCTTTTATAGGTCTTAATTAAGAATGTTAGTTTTAATAGAGTATTGATTAACATCACAGATTATACCAACAGTTTATACTTGTTTTTTGCAAACAAGTAACTATTAAACTTTTCCTAATTAGACTGTAACAAATACATAACATGGAATTTCTGACTTGCTACCATTTCGATCATTAATAGAAAACATTTCCACAGTAGATTCAATTTTCATAATCAAATACCTTACTATTTTTAAGTGACAAAACCCGAGAGATAATTATGTAATCCTGTAATCCTATAAAAATATAAAGCTCTTTTAATGTAGAAAAATTTTAAAAATAAATAAATAAAGCTCTCTTAGCAAATTCCGAAAATAAAGAAAAAAAAATAATAAAATTACAGCACTTTAAATAAAGGCAGTGTGACACCAGTTCACACTCTTCTTCTTCAGCTATAACAAAGAAAAAAGAGGAAAAAGACGTCAAGGAGGGAAGATGACAGAGCAGAAAATGCAAGGAATCTGTCCTCTGAACCTAAATGGCAATCAAACTGACAGAAACTACTGATGCAACTATTCTGAAACTCTGGAGTCAATTTGAACTTTCACACTCAGAGATGTCCAAGGAAAAAGATAGCCAGTAAACTGTGGTTAATAATGGTCAATTTCAGCCTCCCATGCGACAGCAGCTACCCATTCCCCACTCCCAAGTCCCTAAGGCAAGCAGCTGTAGGGACAATAATATGTAATTTGGCTATAGCTTGCTGGAGCCAGGTGGACAAAAATAATCTTGTCCATGATTTTCTTACACCATAGACAAAAAATAAATTCGAAATGGAAAGACCTTCTGAAAGACAGAAACCATTTAAATCCTAGAGGAGAACACAAGTAACCTCTCTAACATCAGTCACAGCAACTTCTTTCCAGGTAGATCTCTTGAGGCAAGGGAAACAAAAACAAAAATAAACCATTGAGACTTCATCAAAATTAAAAGCTTCTGAACAGTAAAGGAAACAATCAACAAAACTAAAAAACATCCTACTGACTGGGAGAAGATATTTGCAAATGACATATCTGATAAAAGGTTGGCATCCAAAATCTACAAAGAATTTATAAAAAACACCGCAAAAACAAAATAATCTAATTAAAAACAGGTAGAAGAAATGAGTATTTTTTTGAAAGAAGACATACTTTCAAGAGACACATGAAAAGGCCAAGAGACACATGAAAAGGTGTTCAATGTCACTCAGCATCAGGGAAATGCAAATCAAAACCAGAATGAGACATCCCCTCATGCCAGTCAAGATGGGTAAAATCAACAACACAAGCAACAACAGATATTAGAGAGGATGCACGGAAAGGGAAACCCTTCTGCACTACTGGTGGGAATGTAAACTGGTGCACACTCTAGAAAACAGTATGGAGATTTAGAACCTGAAAATAGAGACCTACCCTATAATCCAGTAATCGCACTACTAAGTATTTACCCAAAGAATATAAAAATACTAATTTGAGGGGCACCTGGGTGGCTCAATCAGGTAAGCATCTGACTTCCACTCAGGTCATGATCTCAGGGTTTTGAGATCAAGCCCTGTGCTGAGCTCCATGCTCAGTGGGGAGTCTGCTTCTCCCTCTCCCTTTGCCTCTCCCACTACTTGTGCTCACTCTCTCAAATAAATAAAATCTTTAAAAAAAAAAAAAAATACTAATTTGAAGGATATACACACACTGATATTTATAGCAGATTATCTACAATAGCCACATTATGCAAACAGCCCAAGGGCCCCATGTCTGATGAATAAAGAAGATGTGATATAAATATACAGTGGGAATATTACTCAGCCATAAAAAAAGAATGAAATCGGGGCACCTGGGTGGCTCAGTGGGTTAAGCCTCTGCTTTTGGCTCAGGTCATGATCCCAGGGTCCTAGGATCGAGCCCCACATCAGGCTCTCTGCTCAGCAGGGAGCCTGCTTCCCCGTCTCTCTCTGCCTGCCTCTCTGCCTACTTGTGACCTATCTCTGTCAAATAAATAAATAATATTAAAAAAAAAAAAGAATGAAATCTTGCCATTTGCAACAACATGGATGGAGCTATAGTGTATTATGCCAAGTAAAATCAGTCAGAAAAAAATACCATATGATTTCACTCATATTTAAAAGAACAAAACAAGCACGCGGTGGGAGGGAGAGGGAGAAGCAACTCAAGAAACAGACTTAATTACAGAGAAGAAATGATTATCAGATGGGATGTAGATGGGGGGATGGGTTAAATAGGTGATGGGGATTAAGGATGGTACTCGTGATGAGCGCCAGGTACTGTATGGAAGTATTAAGTCACTAAAATGTACGCCTGAAACTAGTATTACACTGAATGTTGACTAACTGGAATTTAAACTTGAAAAAATAATAATCTTGTCCTCCAAATAAATTTGTCCAAAATTTCTGCATTCCAACTGCAGGCTGCTACCTCTGACAAGGAGAAGACACAGAGTCTGGCTGCCATTATTTCAACCAAAATCAGCTAAAGTGACTACACTTTACACAGAGATTTAAAGGAGCCACACCAGGTTCTTCTGGATTTTGAATAACGACTGCTTATGTAAGGGAATTTAAAAAAGCACCGCACATTCCCAACAAAAGACACAGACTCAGAAAAGACCTGACAAGACCGTAAGCTTTCACGTTATGCTAATCCTTAACAAAGAAGCACCTTTCAAAAATCCACCCCCTCCAAAAAAAGCAAACTCTGAAGAAGGAAGAAAATAGCATTTATTTTCAGAGTAATTACATTATAAAATTCATATGTCCAGTTTTCAGTTAAAACATACACACAAACAAGGTTTAAGAAAAAACACTTTCCTGTTTTGAAATGAATAAAACACTGGAAATATACCCAAGGAAGCCCATTTATCAGGCTCTCTCAGCAAAGATCTTAGCAAAAATGGCTATCTTAAAGATGCTCTAAGACTTAAAGGAAGAAAAGGACAAAAACAGGAAAACAATGCCTGACCAAAAGGAGACTATCATCAAATAAATAAATTCTAAAAAGGAGCTATAAGAAATCAGAAGCTGAGAAATAAAAGAACTGAAATAAAAATACACTGGATGAGGTTCAGCAGCACATCTGAGTAAGCAGAAGAAAAGAGCAAACTTGAAATTATGGAAACTGAAATTAGTGAGCTTAAGGAACAGGAAGGAAATAAAGAAAAGTAAAGGGATTCTTTTTTTTTTTTTTTTTAAGATTTTATTTATTTTTACAGAGAGAGAGAGAGAGAGAGAGAGATCACAAGTAGGCAGAGAGGCAGTCAGAGAGAGAGGGAAGCAAACTCCCCGCTGAGCAGAGAGCCTGATGATGTGCGGCTCGATCCCAGGACTCTGGGATCATGACCTGGGCCGAAGGCAGAGGCTTTAACCAACTGAGCCACCCAGGAGCCCCAAGAAAAGTAAATGGATTCTAAGGGATTTGGGGAACCATCAAACCTACCAACACACTCACGGGAATCCCAGAAAAGAAAGGTACACAAAGTACAGATGAAGAAAAAAATGGCTGAAAACTTTCAACTTTGGAAGACATGAATCTACAAATCCAAGAAGTTCAACAAACCCAAGCAGGATAAACTCAAGGAGCCCTAAGACCAACATTATAATCAAACTGTGAATAACCAAAGACAGTGAAAAGAGATAAGCAACCCACCACATACAAGAGATCTTCAATATCAGCAAATTTCTAATCAAAAACCTTGGGATCCTGGAATCGAGTCCCACACTGGGCTCCTTGCCTAGCAAGGTGACTGCTTCTTCCTCTGCCTGCTCTGCCTGCTGCTCCCCCTGCTTGTGCTCTCTCTCAATGACAAATAAATAAATAAAATCTTTAAAAACAAAAACCTTGGGAACCAGAAGAAGTGGGATGATATACTCAAAGGGTGAAAGAAAAAACTTACAACTGAGAATTGAGTAACAGGAAAAACTCTCCTTATAAGAAAGGAATTAATACATTTCCAGATAAATAAAAGCTAGAGGAATTCACTACAACTAGACCTGCGCTGCCACAAATGCTAAAGGAAGTCCTTCAGAATGAAAAGAAGCAAAACAGTGACTAAATGAAGACCTCTGATAAATAAATATGCAATTAAAAGCTAGTATCGTTTTCATTTGTAACTCCACCTTTTATTTGCTATATGATTGCAAAAAGGCAAAAAGAATTATTATTAATCTACATAACTGGGCACACAATGTATTAAGCTGAAATCTGTTGTATGAATAACAAAAATGAGGGAGAAGGAGCTATACAGGAGCATAATTTTTGTGTACTATTTAAGTTGGCAAATTCAAATTAGACAATAAGAATCTTGAGTTGTTAAATGTAATTTCCATGTTAAACACAAATTATCTAAAGAATATACAAAGAAAAATGAGAAAGGAAGTCCAAACTACAAAACATCAACTACGAACAACAAAAGGCCAAAACAGAAATGATGAGCAAACACTATAAGACATAGAGAAAATAAATAGATAAATGGCAGAAGTAAATCACCCTTTGAGGAATTACTTTATTTTTTTTCAAGATTTTATTTATTTATTTGACAGAGAGGAGAGAGATCACAAGTAGGCAGAGAGGCAGGCAGAGAGCGAGGGGGAAGCAGGCTCCCTGCCAAGCAGAGAGTCCAATGCGGGGCTTGATCCCAGGACCCTGAGATCATGAGCTGAGCTGAAGGCAGAGGCCTTAACCCACTGAGCCACCCAGGCACCCTGAGGAATTACTTTAAATATAAATGTTTTAAGGGTACCTGGGTAGCTCAGTCAGTTAGGCATTCAACTCTTGATGTCGACTCAGGTCATGATCTCAGGGTTGTGAGATCAAGCCTGATGTCAGGCTATGTGCTTAGCACGGAATCTGCTTGTCCCTTTCCCTCTGCTCCTCCCACCCCCTAACTCATGCATGCATGCATGCACACACTCTCTCTCTCTATGAAAACAAAATCTAAACAAAAAATAAGTACATATGTAAATACACACACACACACACACACACACACACACACACACACACACACAGACATATGGCTTAAACTCTGCAATCAAACACAGAGATTGGTAGAAAGGATTTTAAAAACATGATACAACTCTTTATGGTCTACAAGAGACACAATATATATCCAAAGACACAAAAAAAACAGGCTAAAAGTTAAAGGATTAAAAAAGATATTCTGTGCAAATAATAAGTAAAAGAGAGCTGTGCTCACTATACTAAATTCAAGTAAGGTAGAACTTTAAATTTTTAAAAGGTTACGACAAAAAAAAAAAAAAGAGAGAGAGAGAGAGAGAAACTTATCACATTACCCAAAAATCCCACTTCTGGGTATATATCCAAAAGAATTAAAAGCAGGACTTCACGGGTGACTGGCTGGCTCAGTCAGAAGAGGATGCAACTCCTGATCTTGGGGTTGTGAGTTCAAACTCCACAGGAGGTGTAGAGATTACATACATACATATACACATATATAAGTAAATAAAAGTATAATTTCAAAGAGATACTTGCACAACTACATTCATTGGACCATTATTCACAACAGTCAAAGATGAAAACAAAGTAAATGTCTATTGGCAAATGACTGTGGCAATATATACAACAGAATTTAACTCAACCTTACAAGAATGGAAATCCTGGGGTGCCTGGGTGGCTCAGTGGGCTAAAGCCTCTGCCTTCAGTTCAGGTCATGATCTCAGGGTCCTGGGATCGAGCCCCGCATCAGGCTCTCTGCTCAGCAGGGAGCCTGCTTCTCCTTCTCTCTTTGCCTACCTCTCTGCCTACTTGTGATCTGTCAAATAAATAAAAATCTTTAAAAAAAAAAAAAGAATGGAAATCCTGTCACACGCTTCAACATGGATGAACCATGAGGACATCATGCTGAGTGAGATAAGCGAGTCACAGTAGGACAAATACTACAGGATTCCACTAATGTGAAATATATAGAATAATCAAAACAATACAAACACCAGACTGGTGGCCATCAGCAGCTGTAAGGTGAACAGGGGAGTTGTTTTTGTTGTTCAATGATTAATTGGTTTTTTGTTTTCTTTTAATTTTTAAGTAAACTCTATACCCAACGTGGGGCTCAAACTCAACCCCAAGATCAAGAGTCACATGCTTTGCCAGCCAGATGCCCCTTTGTTGTTCAAGGAGTACAGTTTTGGAAGATGAAAAAGTTTTAGAGATCTGTTATACAACAATATGGTTCTAGTCATTATTAGAACTTAAAAATGGTTCAGGGGCGCCTGGGTGGCTCAGTGGGTTAAAGCCTCGGCCTTCGGCTCAGGTCATGATCTCAGGGTCATGAGATCGAGCCCCGCATCGGGCTCTCTGCTCGGCAGGGAGCCTGCTTCCTCCTCTCTCTGCCTGCCTCCCTGCCTACTTGTGATCTCTGTCAAATAAATAAGTAAAATCTTTAAAAAAAAAAAAATGGTTCAGAGGGTAAAACTTATGTGGTTTCCTTTTACAGTTAAGTCTTTTAAAAAGATTAAGAGTGAGAGAATTATTAATAAAATGTTCCATACAACGAGGAGATATAACAATTATGAACATACTTTATAACTCAAAGCTCAAAAAACAGAAAGATCAGAGCACAGACATTTAAAATACAGATTAGAAAACAACTGGGAAAATTAACAAAACCAACAGTTGGTTCTTCTAAAAGATTATCATTTAACTAGCTTGCAAAAAGGAAAGAAAAGACATAAATAGCTAAAAAATCACAAATGCAAGTGAGATATTAGTACCAAACTTACAGATTAAACAAAATTTAACAGGATGCTATGAACAACAGTACACTGAAAACTTAGATAACCTAGAAGATAGGGAAGAATTCCTTGCAAACTACCTACATTGACTCAAGAAGTAATAGAAAAGGTCAACAGACCTATAATAAGAGATTGAATCGGTAATCAAAAACCTCTCAACAAAGTAATAAAACGCATGGCTTACCTGGGGAATTCTAACATTTAATAAAAAATTAACACCAATCCTTCTCAAATCCTCCCCAAAAAACAGAAGTAAATACTTCTTAGTTCATTCTATGAGACGCAAGTCCTCTTAAGAATAGAAAATTACTAAGCAGTATCTTATAAATGACAAAGAGTCCTCGAGCAACCATTAGCACATCAAATCCAAGACCATACCAAAAGGATTATTCACCATGATCAAGTAAGATTTATCCCAGGAATGCAAGTGTGGTTCAAAAGGAGAATTACTCTAACACATTATATTAATCAATGGAAAAGTGCCACTTGGGCATCTTAATTGATGCAGAAAAACCATCTGACAAAATCCAACACTGTTTCATAATAAAAACTCTTGGAACACTAAGAATAGAATATGATATCCTTATGATATCCTTAATATGATAAAGGATATTTATGAAAACCCCACACCTAACAGCATACTCAATGATAAATGACTGATTTTCCTCTGGGATCAAGATAAGGATGCTCTTATTTATCACTGCTATACTGAAATTTCAGCCAATTATTGGACTCCACCCCCTCACCAAAAATTTAATGCATCCAAATTAGAGAAGATGTAGAACTATTCAAAAATGTCACAATCCTATATAGAGAAAAAGCTATATATAAAAAGCTAGTAGGGCTAAAGATCAAATAGACAATGAAAGAGTATAGATCAACAAGCAAAATTCAGTTTGTTTTTATAAACCCGCAACTAATTATCTGACAAGGAATTTAAGATAGCAATTCCATTTACAATAGCACACAACAAATAAAATGCAATTGATCCTTGAACAACACAGAGGTTTACAGCACTCATCCCCTGTGCAGTCAAAAAACTGGATATAACCCTGACTCCCAAAAACATAACTATCAACAGCCTACTGCTGACCATAAGTCTAACCAGGAACATAATCGATAACCTAAACCAGAATACCTATAACATAAACAGTTAACACATATTTTTGTTATATATAATGTATACTGTACTCTTACAATAAAGAAAATATTAAGAAAATTGTTAAGAGAAAATATACTTACAGTACTGCACTGTACTCCTAAAAAGAAAAGCTACATATATGTGGACCTAGGGAGTTCAAACCTATGTTGTTCAAGGATCAACTGTACTTAAAAATGAATCTAACAAAAGAGGTGAGGGGTGCCTGAGTGGCTCAGTCAGTTAAGCATCTGACCACAGCTCAAGTCATGATCCCGGGGATTAAGCCCTATGTCGGGCTCCATGCTCAGCGGGGAGTCTTGCTTTTCTCCCTGTCCCTCTGTTCCTACCCCCACTCATGTTCTGTCCCCTCTCAAATAAATAAAATCTTAAAAAAAAAAAAAAAAGGTGAAATACTTGTATACTGAAAACTACAAAACACTGCTCAAGGAAATTAAGGTTTAAATAAATGGAAAGGCATCCCTTGTTCATAGGAAGACTTAACGTGGTTAGTATGTTAATACTACGCCAAAGCAATCTATAGATTCAACATAATCCCTTCATAATTCTAAGAGTCTTTCTGGTCAGAAATGGAAAAGCCAATCTCAAATTCTAGGGGATTGCAAGAATTTCTAAAAGTCTAAACAATCTTCAAAAAGAAAACTGTGAAGCCTATAAGAAAACAAGAGTAATTGGAACGCAGAAATGAAAACACTAGGGGTGCCTGGATGTCTTGATCAGTGGAGCATCTGACTCGAGGGTTTCACCTCTGGTCGTGATCCCATGGCTTGTGGGATTGAGTTGCTTTGAGATTCTCTCCCTCTGCCCCTCCCCCCACACTCTCTTTCTCTCTCAAATAGGAAGGAAGGAAGGAAGGGAGGGAGGGAGGGAGGGAGGGAGGGAGGGAGGGAAGGGAAAAGGAAAAAAAGAAAAGAGAAAAGAAAAGCAAAGAAAAAAGGAATGAATACACTAAATGTGGTATATATAAACTATGGACTATTTGGCCATAAAAAGAAAATATTTATATATGTGATAACAAGGATAATCCCCAAAAACACTGTGTATAACAAGTCAGACAAATATTTTATGATTCTACTTAAATGAGGTACCTAGAAGAGGCATACTCATATAGACAGAATGTAGAATAGAGGAAACCAAGAGCTTGTGGGATGGAAAAACTGACAGTTATTGTTTAAGGGGTACAGAGTTTTTGTTGGACATAGTGTCAAAATTTTGGATACATGGGGCACCTGGGTGGCTCAGTGAGTTAAAGCCTCTGCCTTCAGCTCAGGTCATGATCTCAGGGTCCTGGGATCGAGCCCTGCATTGGGCTCTCTGCTCAGCAGGGAGCCTGCTTCCACCTTTCTCTCTACCTGCCTCTCTGCCTACTTGTGATCTCTCTCTCCCTGTCAAATAAATCAAAATCTTAAAAAAAAAATTTTTTTTTTAAGTTTTGGATACACACTCTGGTGATGGTTACACTACACTACATGTATTTATGACACTGAACTGTACAGTTACTAATGGTTAAAATGGTAAATTTTATGTTCATATATTTGTATCACAATTAAATTAATGAACAAAATAAGAGAAAAGGTAAATGCATGTGTTAAAAAGCATCATTCCAAAATTCAAACTACTAATCATGTCTACTACAAAGTTTTGAGGGAAAATAAGAGTGGCTTTAGTATCTTACATTTGGTCAAATACTTCAAGTACAAAGAAAACAGATATCTCAAGTATGTAGTAACCCAGAATAAAACATTCACAAATTTCTCTTTAGGAAAACAAAGGCTACGCGGTAAAATCCACAAGAATACTCATTAATTCTGGAATGAGAGAAACAGAAATGAGGAAAAAGGACTGGCAGTGAGTCATATGCCTAAATACAAAATTAGCATGAAACAACTGTAGAAATTATGGCTCTAGTGTAGAATTTAAAACACATAATTTGATAAAATACAAATACAGTAAAAACAGGGAAGAAAATGAGAAAAGATAAATGAGAATTCCTTCATCTTCTATAGAAGAGAATCAATCATCAATGTATTTTAGAATGAAAAGAAACAAACCCACCAAGAAAATGAAAGTTAGTAATAGATACTAGATTTCAATAAACTCCTGAAAGACTAAAATGAAGGGAAATGCATTTTAAAACGTATAGGAAGAGAAGGTGTAGCTCAGAGCAATTTTTGAGTGAACTACAGAGGAGCTAAGTCAACCTTCCCACTATAATTGGAGAAGATACTGGACTCAGAGTCCTAGATCTGATGGACAGCAAGAGATATGGAAATAAAAACACAGATTTCACTGAATACTCTTAATTTTATTTGTCAGCCATCAGTCAGAAAAATAGGAACAGCCAACTTATTTATTCTACCCAGCCACCAGAGCTCTCCCCAGGGTGAACAATACATAAAACCATAGCTTTTAAGCATAGATACTGGTATCCCTTTTCACTCTCTTTTAGAAGTTCCACAGGCAGAAAGCCTAGTAGTGACTTAAATGAGAAAACTACAAGTTGTTTTACCATTACTACCTTCGAAAATGTTCCCAAACAGGAGTTCCACTTGAGACAGCTCTAATAAAAGAAATATTTCACGACAGCCAAGAATACCTAGACCACGTACCTAGTCATCTTTCTTAAATATTTCACTTAAATATGAGTATCTTTCTTAAAAAAAAAAAATTATACTATTTTTTTTCACAAAGGCATACATGAAGACACCCAACAATATAAAAAAAGAACACAGTTCATGTAAAAACTCCTAAGGCAGGAAAGAAAGAATTCAAATCTCTAAGATGTAACACAGAGCCCAGATTCTAACTCAAGTAGTCAAAACTTCACATGCTAGTAGTATGCAATGTCTCATAAAGCAGTAATCTAAATATATATACAAGTACACATGCAGAAGCTAATAAGCACTAGAGTACAGATCAGTGCTTCTAAAATTAGTCAACACTTACCTTTTTGAGAATGTAATGACAATAATGTGTATAAAGCACACCTAAATCAGATGACATTTAAGTCCTACTAAACCTACTAAACCCTAGAGAATCTGATCAACCCCAAAAAACTTAGCATTCTTCAAATCTGGAAAGCATTTAACAATATATTCCAATAGAATGCAGATTCCTTCAATGGCAAATAAAAGAATTTGTTGTCTTGCAAAAAAAAAAAAAAAAAAAAGCAAGGATTCTGAAGGGATTTTTTGATGTCCTATGACTAAAACATTTTACACTGAAAGAGTGTGTAAAAGGAAATATAAAGGTAACCAAATCAAACCAGAATAGGTAAATTTAAATGGTAGAAAGTCATTAAATGTCGAAATATTTACTTTATACAGCAGTCTCTGTATTTACCGAAAAACTAATAAACGCATGTAAAAGTTTCAAAGTTTATATAAGCATAGACAATAAAAAGGAAATCTTCCATCTATCCCAGATCACTTACCCATAAATAAACCTATTAAACTTTCTTGTGTATTTTTCCAAATAGCTCTAGACATTAATAAGCACAAACTGCACATATACATACATAACATATATACATATATATGTATATATGCATCCTCTTTTTATAACTGTTTAAATACACATTGTGAGAATACACTGCGTACTTAAGATTTTCTCTCAATAAAAGATCTATTACCTATACAGTGCTTAGTAAAACTATTTCTTACATATTATTCCACATGAACATAATACAGCACCTTCAGTCCTTCTCATGGCTACAAAGGATACTATTATATGAATTTCCAAAAACTTATTAAAGTAGTCCTACAGTGACATTGCTTTTCTGCTAGTATGGTCAATTCTGTAGCGCTAGGAGATATATAGTTTATAGATATATAGTTTATTTAATATAAACTATATAAGAATAAGCTTAATATAAAACTTATATACAAGGAACTTTAAAATTTTGAATGATACCAAAGAAAAAAAGAAAAAAAGCAGTGTTAAGCTTTGGATAGGAAGACAAGTTTGATTCTCTTCAAATTCATCATTATTACAATTAGAATTATACTATTTTTTTAAAGATTTTATTTATTTGACAGAGAGGAGAGAGATCACAAGTAGGCGGAGAAGCGGGCAGAGAGAGAAGGGGAAGCAGGTCTCTGCGGAGCAGAGAGCCCTATGTGGGGCTCAATCCCAGGACCCTGAGATCATGACCCGAGCCGAAGGCAGAGGCTCAACCAATGAGCCACCCAGGCACTCGAGAGAATTATACTATTTTTAAAGAATAAGTCAATGCTCAAAGTTACATTATAAAAACAGAAAAATTCATTTTTTTTTTTAAAGATTTTATTTGTCAGAGAGATAGAGCACTAGTAGAGCTACAGGCAGAGAGAGAAGCAGGCTCCCCACTAAGTGGGAAGCTCAATGCAGAACTCAATCCCAAGACTCTGAGATCATGATCTGAGCTGAAGGCAGAGACACCCAGATGTTTCCAGAAAAATTATTTTAAAATATATAAAAAATAGGGGCGTCTGGGTGGCTCAGTGGGTTAAAGCCTCTGCCTTCAGCTCAGCTCATGATCTCAGGGTCCTGGGATCAAGCCCCACATCAGGCTCTCTGATCAGCAGGGAGCCTGCTTCCCCCTCTCTCTCTGCCTGCCTCTCTGCCTACTTGTGATCTCT
>CM053610.1:66061552-66077706 GCA_028646535.1 Procyon lotor
AAAAAAAAAAAAGGCAGAGATAATAGGATTTGGTTTTTAAATCCAACTATATGCTGCCTCTAAAAGACAGGCTTAATTAATTAATTAATTTTAAAAAGGCAGGCTTTAGATCCAAAAACACAAAACAGGTTGAAAGTAAAAAAAAGAGGGGAAGTGGGGCACGCCTGGGTAGCTCATTCATTAAGTGTCTGCCTTTGGCACAGGTCATGATCCCAGGGTCCTGGGATCAAGCCCTGCATTGGCTCCCTGCTCAGCAGGGAATCTGCTGCTCCCTCTCTCACTCCCCCTGCTTGTGTTCCCTCTCTTACTGTAGCTCTCTCTCTCTCTCTCTCTCTCCCCCTCTCTGTCAAATAAATAAAATCTTAAAAAAAAAAAAAAAAAGTAAGAGAATTGGGGGGGAAAATAAGAATGGAAAAAGATATACCATGAAACCAATAAAGTTGCAGTGGCTATACTAACATCAGACAAAATAAACTTTGAGTCAAAAACTGTTTCAAAGAGACAAAGTGACATTTCATACTGATAAATGGGTAAAATTATCATGAACATAACAACTATAAACATAAATGGACCAAAAAAAAAAAAAAAGTCCCAAAATACACGAAACAAAAAGCAACAAAACTGAAGGGAGAAAATGATAGACAATACAGTCAATTCCTGCTACTTGCTGTGGCAGTTATACTATATAAAGCCACTACACTAAATTAGCTAATACTGAACCCTTGAATCCTTTTTCAAATTATTCTCCCCTGCTACTTTAATATGTAAAAAGAACATATCATTAACATCAATTGCATCCTAAAGTGGGTTCTCTTTAGAAGCATGATTTAGAAGCACAAGAATGTGACTTCCCATTTGTCTTTGGAAGACTGCAGGGGTTTTTTTTGTTTTGTTTTTTGTTTTTTAAAGATTTTATTTATTTGACAGCGAGAAGCACAGCGAGAGAGGGAACACAAGCAGAGGGAATGGTAGGGGGAGAAGCAGGCTTCCTGCCAAGCAAGGAGCCCGATGTGGGGCTTGATCCCAGGACCCTGGGATCATGACCTGAGCCGAAGGCAGACGCTTAACGACTGAGCCACCCAGGTGCCCCAAGACTGCAGGTTTGATTAAATGCAAAACTTACATGATCTAGGTACACAATTTGGTCTACAATCCATATGCAAAACTAATTTAAAGACATGCACTTCACAGAACTAAAATTTATTTATCTCAAAGCTCTCATTTCATTAAGGGTGATGCAAGGGAGGTTCTTTCCCCTTATGTAAAAATGCCATCAGAGATTGACATACAACATTTTATTAGCTTCAGGTGTACAATGATCAATAGCTGTATATATTATTAAATGATCACCACACTAACCCTAGTTAACATCCATTACCATGCTGTTAAAAATTTTTTTCCTCGTGAGAATAAGAACCTTTAAGAGCTAATCTCTTAGCAACTTCCAAATATACAGTACAATATTACTAACTATAGTTGACATGCTAAACATTACAACCCCGATTATTTATTCTTTAACTGGAAATTTATACCTTTTGAGCCATTTCATCATTTCATTCTCCCCACTCCCACCTGTGACAATCACTACAAGCTTGGATTTGTTGGTTTTTCATGCCCACATATGACGTTCCCACAAAATACATCTTTCTCTGTGACTTATCTCACTTATTGTATTGTCCTCAAGGTCCATACATGTTGTCATGAATGGAAGATTTCATTCTTTTCAACAGTATTCCATTATACACATACATACACACATACATACACACAACTGAAGGGAAATAAAGATAATACAGTCAAATTTTGTTGCTCATGACAGTTCATACTGTAAAGTTGCTGCACAGGGCGCCTGGGAGGCTCAGTTGGTTAAGCTTCTGCCTTATACTCAGGTCATGATCCCAGGGTTCTGGGATCAGTCTCCCTGCTCCGTGGGAGTCTGCTTCTCCCTCTCCTCTGCCCCCTCCCTTGCTTGTGCACACACTCACTGTCAAATAAATAAAATCTTTTAAAAATAGGATATAAAATATAAAGTTGCAGCACTAAATTAGCTAATACTAAACATTTTCATCTTAATTCCTAAAAAAACAGCTTATCTTCCTTTTTCTCTACCTTACAAACTGAGGTTCAGGAGTGTTTAGGTGATGTGTTTGAGGCTGTCCCACTAACCTACAGTGGGATTCACTTTCTACTCAAATGGCCTCAGCACTGGAGCTTTTTGCACTACAGTGCACTGCCTGCTAATATTTACATCTTCTGGTCACCTCTGTATCAGCACTAAAACAATAAGGCAGAGCATTACCTTGTTTGACTTCAACTGGGAATGTGCATGTTGATAGACTCAAATTTTTTACTGTTCTCTGCATGTCTACAAATGACCATGAAAGTAGCACAAGTACTGATTTGGGGGTTAGAAATAAATTGCAGCAAACAGGCAAATTCACAAATACGGAATCCACAAAATGAGGATTAAATGGAATTGGAGACTTCAACAACCTACTCTTAACAATAGAACTAAACAGAAAATCAACAAGAGTATCGAAGGGAAAAAGTATAGAAGGCAAAATTCTATACTATACTTCTAGAGTATAGAAGTCTAAAAACTCATTAGACCTAACAGCAGACATCTATATATAACATTCTATACAATAATAGCAAAACACACGCAACACGCGCGCACACACCCAAGTGTGGTGTTTTTTTGTTTTTTTTTTTTTTTTGAAAGCACAAGAGTCCTCAGAAGCATGTTATTTGACATATTTATTACACCCATAGAAAAAGAACCCCAGGGTTTTCCCTCCTGAGTGTTTTCATCTTGCTTCTTCATGGTCCATGATGCCAGCTGAGGTTGTCAGTACAATGAAACCAAACTGGTGGGACAGAAGCAGATTATTCTGCCATTTTTCTAGATCTCTGATTATTATATATCAAACTGGGAGCTGATCACTCCGCATTTGTTTAACCTGCCTGTAGGTTCAAAATAACTTTCCCAGTTTTGTGCTTATCAATGATTTCAAAATTTACCAATGTAAACCTGCTTCATCATCACAGAAACCAGAGGATGACTTTGGAGCATGGCCTAATTAGAACCTGGCATTTGCTTCTCTTTTTGGCATTGTTAATATTGCTGAGAATAACTTTCAGGACATTCATGTGCATCATTACGGCAGCACAGAAAGATGGGAGGAAAGCTAAATAGTCTTCTTAAGCATCCATGAACATTCTGTAGTAAGATCGGATGCTAGTCCATAAAAAAGACAATTCAACTAAAAACAGGGGGATAAAAGTACATAAACAATTCAATGAAAAAAAAAAAAACACAAAACAGAATGGCACATAACCATATAAAAAGATGTTCAACATCATCAATTAGGGAAATGCAAATTAAAGCCATAATGAAATACTACTCTACACCCACTAGCATAGCTATAATCAAAACCACAGATAATAACAAGTGCTGCTGAGAATGGGGAGAAATGGATCCCTCATACAGTACTAGTAGGAATGTAAAATGATGCAGCTATGCTGGAAAACATTTTGACGTTTTTATTTTTTTATTTTATTTTATTTTATTTTTTTTAAAGATTTTATTTATTTATTTGACAGAGAGAGATCACAAGCAGGCAGAGAGGCAGGCAGAGAGAGAGAGGGGGAAGCAGGCTCCCTGCTGAGCAGAGAGCCCGATGCGGGGCTCGATCCCAGGACCCTGAGATCATGACCTGAGCCGAAGGCAGAGGCTTTAACCCACTGAGCCACCCAGGCGCCCCACATTTTGACGTTTTTAAAAGTGAGACATAAAACGAGCATGCAAACCAGCCATTATACTCCTATTTACCAGGAGAAATGAAAACATATTTCCATAAAAAGGTACACAAATGTTTAAAGGACCATTACTCAGGGGATGCCTGGGTGTTCACCAGTTAAGTGTCCAACTCTTGATTTTGGTTCAGGTCATGATCTCAGGGTCAAAAGATCGAGTCTCACCTCAGGCTCTACGCTCAGTGAGGAGTCTGCCTGAGATTCTCTCTCTCTCCCTGTGCCCCTCCCCCTGCTCACATAGGGGCACGAGCTCTCTCTAAAATAAATCCTTAAAATAATAAAATAAAGGACCATTATTCATACTAACCAAAGAGTGGAAATAATCAAAGTAGCCAAGAACAGGTAAATGGGAAAAACAAAATGTTCTATCTACATAATGAAATACTTTTCTGCAAGAAGGAATGAGTACTAATTTATCGCACAACATAAATGAGCCTCAAGAAAAACAATACAGTCAAAGAATAACTGAAAGAAACCAAATGAAAAAGATGGCTATCATAATTCCAACCACATGAAATTTCCGTAATGGGTAAACCTATAGAAAGAAAGTATATTAGTGGAACTAAGACTAGGAACTGACTACCAGCTGGCAAAGGGGATCTTTCTGAAGGGATGGAAAAGTTCTAAAACTGGATTGTGCCAGACGCCTGGGTGGCTCAATCGGTTAAAGGTCTGCCTTCAGCTCAGGTCATGATCCCAGGGTCCTGGGATCAAGTCCCACATTGGGCTCCTTGCTCAGTGGGGAGCCTGCCTCTCCCTCTGCCTTCCACTCTCCCTGCTTGTGTGCTCACTCTGATAAATAAATAAATAAAATCTATATATATATACACATACAAACTGGATTGTGATGATTTTCACAACGCTGTCAATTTCCTAAAATTCACAATAAAAACAGATGAATTTTATGATAGGTACAGTACCTATACCTTAATAAAACTGCTAAAAAGGAGAGACAATTCATAAGCTGCAACAAGATTTATCACATTTTTTCTATGTGTTCCAATTTTCTCACATTGTAAGAGCTCTTCTTCGCAATTTCAACAACCTCTACCCACTGTTTCTCAAAATTTTGATTCTCCTCCCTCTTTCCTTCATTCTATCTTTAGAATGCATATTCCTTATACTTTTAAGAAATTATTTATTTTTGAGAAAGAGAGAGAGCAGGAGCACAAGCCAGGGGAGGGGCAGAGAGAAAAGCAGACTCCCCACCGAGCAGGGAGCCCAAAGTGGGCCTCAATCCTAGGACCCTGAGATGATGACCTGAGCCGAAAGCAGATTCTTTTTTTTAAATAAATGTTATTTATTTATTTGACAGAGAGAGCACAAGCAGGGAGAGTAGCAGGTGGAGGGAGAGGGAAAAGCAGGCTCCTCGATGAGCAAGGAGCCTAATATGGGGCTTGATCCGGGGACCCTGGGATCATGACCTGAGCCGAAGGCAGCCACCCAACCAGCTGAGCCACCCAGGTGCCCCTGGCAGATGCTTAATAGACCGAGCCACCCAGGCACCCCATACTTTTTTCCTCCCAATGGAATTCCTTCTTACTCTCTATGAACTGTTTCAGCAACATAAAGATCTAGCTAGCCTGGACATGCGAAGTTACTGTAGTGATATTCCAGGGTTTTATTTTGGTTTTTGTTTTGTTTGTTTTGGTTTGTTAGCAGAGGTGGGGCATCATTACTGCACTGGCAAATTTAACATTCTCTTAAGCAGTCTTATGGAGGAGGCAGCACTAAAGGATTAAAAGGGAAATCCAGAGCTGTAATTTTATATATTGGATATAGTCTATGTAATGTCCTGACAGTGAGAAACACCACTCTTAGTATGACCTAGAATTTATAAAGCTATGACCAATTCTAGGCAACATATTTTAAGGGGATCACAAACAAAGAATGTTGCTAGAGATGAAAGAATGGTCTGGTTAAAAAAAAAAAAAAAAAGGGTCTGGTAATATATCTAAACTTCCATAATATATACTGGAAGAATAAGAACTTGTTAGACTGGATATGAAAAAGAGTAAAGAGATATCATCTTTGGCTTTCACATTCATAAAGGGTTGGGTTCAACTAAGATTAACTCCACAGGGCAGAACTAAAATCAATGCACCAAAGTTACAGTGAAGCAAAAATATGACTCATTCATGTAATTATGAATTTTCTAATACCTTAAAACTATACAACTCTGTTCAAGCAGAAGATATTACTAAACAATGGGATTTAAAAAGGGATTTCTACACTGGACAAACACCTAATAGAATACTGGAAGAAATAAATATTTCTAAGATACTGAAAAGCACTAAGCTATAACAACTATTTTTTTTTTATTTTTATTTATTTATTTATTTGACAGAGAGAGAGAGAGAGAGAGAGAGAGAGAGATCACAAGTAGACAGAGAGGCAGGCAGAGAAAGAGAGGGAAGCAGGATCTCCGCTGAGCAGAGAGCCTGATGCGGGGCTCGATCCCAGGACCCTGAGATCATAACCTGAGCCGAAGGCAGAGGTTCTAACCCACAGAGCCACCCAGGCGCCCCCAACTACCTCTTTCTAAACATGAACATCATTAACTTGTTTTTTCCCCATAAAACATGTTGAATAAAATAAGGTCTTCACATTATCGGCATCAAGGCGCTTTCTGAAAACTATCAATACCATATTCTTTACTACTAAATTTTCCCTTATAAATAGTACCCTTCTTCATTTTATGACACTAATACTACGTGTTGGTATACCTTTTAAAAAACAAGTGTTTCAACATACTGTTCTGACAGCTTATTCAAGACTATACAAATGAAGCCACAAGGCAAATAATTTCTAGTAAATCCTTCAAACCTAATAGTCACAATTCTTCACCATATAAGCAGCTGCACAATAAAATGATATACTTATGTATAAATTAATGTTCCTACTTACGTTTCTGTGTCTGATACCAAAGATTCATTATTGCATACATCATTAAAGGTATGAAGTTGATTCTATAATTAGAAAAAAGAAATTAAAGGTATTTTTACAAATTTTTTCTGGTGTGTTACCACCAGCTGGCAAGAAACATGGTTTCATATATATAAAATCAAAAACCAGATCAAAATTATAAAACATAAGACAGACAATAAGATTCACATACACACTTACCAATTACTCTGGTTATTTCCTTTATCATATTAAAATAAAATAATCTCATCCTACCAGTAATACTCATGCTTTATTCCACTAAGTACACGAGAAAAAACAAGAAAACAAAGCTAATTAAGGGGAAAACACAAAAACCTAATGCAAGCAAGTGGTATGTCACTACAGACATAAAATTTAAGGAAAGGCTTCTTCAATAAATTCATTTATGATTTACTTCAGAAAAATATCAACAAGTATTTTCTATATTTACAAAGTCCAATATCTGGGTAAAATCTAGTTACTCCAAAAATTACTACCCTACAAAGGAGGAAAGGTCATGGAGACCCCGGTATACCAGAAAAAGCATATCCATTCTAAAGGATTCAGCTACCTACCTAGCTGTAGCAAACTGCTATTATGCAAGAACACAGACTTATGGATTCCAGGTCTTCCTCCCCATCTCATCCCCAAGATGAGGTATGTATTACTATACATATTTCCATTTAAAACATCATTTGTAGGGCTTCTGGGTGGTTTGGTTGGTTAGAAGTCTGCCTTCAGCTCAGGTCATGATCCTAGGGTCCTGGGATCAAGGCCCGCATCAGGCTCTCCACTCAGTGGGGAGCCTGCTTCTCCCTGTGCCCCTCCCCTGACTTGTGCTCTTTCTGTCTCTCTCTCTCAAAATAAATGATTTTTTTTTAAATCTTAAAAAAATAAGGAAAATACTGAAATTATTTATCAGGACCATACAAAGTAAAAAATGTAAAATACTTAGCACAATGCCTCACATACGTGCTCCAAAAATAGGAGATATTTAGATGATGATGATGACAGTGCAAAAGGAAAATAAGAAAATGACTCAAAATAAGTAAATACAGCTTACCGTTATCTGACTTAGTCCAGCCAACCTCATAGTCAAAGTTGGTGACATGAAGTACTTAAATGCAAGATCTAGGCTTTCTTTATCAAAGCATAATGTTGTATCCAATGGTTCTTTAACTGTGCTCCACATTAAGTCAGCCATGTTTCGAGCCGCACTCTGTCTTAATTCCTGATCAGAGAGCTTGCATAAATACCTTAAACAATTCAGAAATAAAACATACATAAAAACTTGCAAAATACTCCTACTAAGGACTCTTGAATAATTCATTAATATTCATTTGCTCCATAACTCCAAAATGTTTAGTAAAGCAGAACCTGACATCCTAGGACTAACATTCCCAATTTAAATTATTTCTAAGTGATGCTTCAAATATTGTGACCTGAAGCACTATGTCCTTTGCCAAGTCCAACTTGAAGCAGAAACTGCCAAAAGCCAAGTCATTTAACATTGAAATTCTGCACCTTGGATTCTACATTGGTTTGTAATGAATTGCAAAATGGCCCCAAACTCCTATCATTTTACATAGATCTTTGAAATACAACTTTGCCACTCTTCCCATCAAGAGGTGTCATCTATTTCTCTACTCCCTTGAATGTGAGCTTTGCCATGAAAGTTGCTTTAACCAATGGAACAATAAAAGATGTGACATAAACAGAAGCTTAAAATGCCTTTGAGCCTGCCCTTTCTTGATGGGAACTCTTCCATCATCAAGAAAAGGAACCCAGGTTAGGCTACTGGATGGAAATATGGCTGATGCCCCAACTAACATCTAGACAACTGTAAGATGAACATGAACTCATCTCCACTTCCAATAACACTCAACCTGTCAACCAGAGGATACATGAGTGGGGTGCTATCTTTAGAGCATGCAGTTCCAGCCACATCAGCCCAAAACAAAAGAACTAATCAGCCCACTAACTGTGAGAAATAATAAAATGGCTGTTATTTTAAGTCACGAAGATTTGGGGGTGGTTTTCTTACATAGCAAAAGCAAACTGATACAAAGGTTCCATCGTCAACAAACTTCTATTCACTTTCTAGATTCTCTACCCAGATAACCTCTCATTCACTTCTATGAGGTGTTTAATAATTGCTGTCCTTATTCTGATAATTCAATTAATGATACTGTTCTTAATTACATGCTTATACTCCCAATTCACCAGTGTCACATAAATGTTCCACAGGCATCTCAAAATTAAGTCTCAAAGTTCTCCCAGTCTTTCCTATCTCAGTTAATGATACAGCACAAAAGAGAAACTGAAGGGGGGGAGGGGGCTTAAGTGAAGCTCACCCCTTTAAATCCCAGAATCATCAATCTTGTTCATTTTTCACTTACATCAATTCAATTTTCAAAATTACCATAAACAATCCTTGTACCAGTAACCACCATACTATCACTCCTTTCCGGGACTAATACGCTAACCTTTAAATTAGTCTCCCAGCTTCTACACCAACAATCCTACAATTTATGATCCATTTAAAAGTCAAAGTGGTCTTCTAAAAATCATCATGACTCACCTGCTGAAAACCATTCAATAGTTTCCCTTTGCTAAAATTAAATCCAAACTCTTTATAATGGCTTTAAGGTCCTAAATAATCTGCCCTTGCTTATCCAACCTCATATCATAACTATTCCTCCCTACACATTACATTCCGTAACAGTCTGCTTCTTTCTTTAATACCATATTCTTTCCAACTTCAAAGCTTACATCCTATGTTCCTTCTACCAAGAGTATGTTCTTCCAAGTATCATCTGATTAGCTGATTCATGATCTTCATATGTCACCTTACAGAAAGACCTCATATTCCTCCTCTATCACATTACTTACTTGCATAGGATTCATCACACTGATTCTTTTTGTGAAACCTTCTCCAAAAACTCAAATATAATGGGAAAATAGGCACTCAAATATTTGCAAATGAGAAAAGTATAAAGAAGTCATAAAAACTGCCAAAAAGCACAATCTTAGAAATCCCAACAGGTCACACTCCAACTCTAATAAATACAAGTATTTCTCGATCCTCTTCGGTTTCCCTAGATTGAGACTTAAAACTCAAATGTCACCTCCTCCTTCTCAATTAGGCCTTCTATAACACCATTTTTAAAATTGTGACCTACCCTCTAAGACTCTCAATTCACCTTTGTTCCAACTTTTCTCTGTAATACTCATGACTTTCTGATAAGCTATATCTACTTATTTATTTGATACAAAGACTGCACAAAAAGAGAAATCTTTTCTTCTCTGCTATAATCCCAATACCTAGAACATAATATCCTTGTATATCTTTGCTGACTGCATAAGGTGAACTACCATCTAACCACTACCTCTTTATACATTCATGTAAAAGAAAGAAAAAAAAAAGGTCCAGAAGAATCTGGCTGGTTCAGTTTGTGGAGCATACAACTTTTGATCTAGGTAGTGGTTTTGAGTTTGAGCCCCGTGCTGGGTATAGGTATTACTTAAAAATTAAAAAAAAAAATCTTTAAGCAAAAAAAGGTCCAACAGAAATTGATTAAAAGTAAACATTAAATATGAGCTTATATGAGCATAAAAAATATTACATACCAAACTGTCAATTAAAATTTTCTCTAGAGGATATGAGTACAAGGGGCTTTCTAACAACATAATTCTACACTATGTTAAGAATTATTTAAATAGGGGTGCTGGGGTGGCTCAGGGTCCTGGGATCAAGCCCTGCATTAGACTCTCCACTTAGTGGGGAGTCTGCTTCCTCCTCTCTGACTACTTGTGATCTCTCTCTGTCAAATAAATCTTTTAAAAAAATTATTTAAATGTATTACATTGTTAATCAAGAGGAAAAGATTTTATAAACTTACCTAATAACATAGGTCCTAAAAGGGATAATGTGCTGCATGACAGCAGGAATATGTAGCCATATTCTAATCTATAAAGAAACAAATATGACATTAATGTATAATGATTATGTGAAAGGCATGTCACTGTAACTACAAACAAGAATATTGAATATTTTGTGGGTTTTAAAATTACATACATTTGTACATATTTTGAAAAGGATAAACGAAAAAATAGGATTACACATAAATCAAGGAAGTAATCTATATACATTTTTGAAACTTACATAAAATCAATCTAAAGAATGTTACCTTCTTGTTCAAAAGGGATCACTACCTACCTATCCAGGTAATATCCTCCTACTACATGATACTCTATACCTCTTTGTATGAAAGCAACACAAATACCATAGCACTAAATTAGCTTTTAATAAATTACCTTAGTTTTTAATAATAAAAAAAAAAAAATCCCATCCTTCCTTCTAAAAAATACCAAATTATCTGTGATTTATAGTCATTTCAATATCCAACTAAAGGAAATATATTTTATAGATTACCGTATCAACAATTTACTGAATTAAATTTTTACTGTAAGTAGGCTAATCTAAGAGAGAATTATAATTTTTTCTCCATAATACTCCAACCCACTTCAAAAATGCTTACTTAATAGTTTTATTCTTATAAATAATGGCTTAAGTATCAGGTAAGAACAAAAATTCTAAGCAAATTCTCAAACAAGTTATAATACTAAGTCTTACCAAAGGCAAGGAACATAGAAACAAATTTGGAAATCAAGAATGTATGGCTCCACTCTAATAAAAAATACTATGTACCCTGGGGCAAATAATACATTGTATGTTAATTTAAAAAAAAAAAAAAACCTAGGTAAGTTTTATAGCAAACACTATATTAATAGTTTAATGTTAAAACTTTTCCTTCTAAGACTCCAAATAAAACAAGAACACTTTTATAATTCATATTGATCAGAAAGTCCTAGACAGTACAAAAGGAACTAAATAAAAGTTGTAACACTAAAAATGAAGCATTAAAACCCCTATTACTTAAGTAGCAGAAAAATAAATTTATTAAAAAGCCATTTATAATTTCACCAAAAATAATAAATACCTAGTAATAAACGTAGGAGGTGAAAGACCTATACTCTGAAAACTATGAAACACTGACAAAAGAAACTGAAAATGACACAAAGATTCCACATTCATTAATTGGAAGAATGAATGAATACCAATGAAATGGTCATAAACAATCTACAGATTCAATGCAATCCCTATCCAAATACCAAAAGCATTTTTAACAGAACTACAACAAATAATTCTAAAATTTGTATGGAACCACAAAAGACCCCAAATAACTATAAAAGTCTTAAAAAAGGAAAGGAAAGCTGGAGGAATCACAACTCCAGACTTCAAGTTATATTAAAAAAGTTCTAGTAATCAAAAAAATGTAATACTGGCACAAAAACAGACACATAGATCAAGACAAGACAATAGAGAATTCAGAATTTAACCCATGAATATATGTTCAATTAATCCACAATATAAAAGCACCAAGAACTTACAATGAGGAAAAAACAAGTCTCCTCAATAAATAGTATTGTATGTATAAATAAATAAATAAATAAATAAATAAATAAATAAATAGTGATGTGACAACTGGACAGCCATATGCAGAATGACACCGAGCCACTTTCTCACACCATACATAAAAATAAATTCATAATGGATTAAAGAACTATACGTGAGATCTAAAACCCTTAACCTCAAAAAAAAAAAAAAAAAAAAACCAACATGGGCAGTAATCTCTTGAGCATCAACCTCAGCAATATTTTTCTAGATATATTTCCTCAGGCAAAAAAAACAAAAGCAAAATCAACTATTCTGATTACACCAAAATAAGAAGTTTTTACACAGCAAAGGAAACCAGTCAACAAACCTAAAGGCAACCTAAAGAATGGAAGAAAATATTTGCAAATGACATACCTGATATTTATTAATATCCCAAAAGTATAAAGAACTTATACAACACAAAAAACAATCTGATTAAAAATAGGCAGAGGGGGCGCCTCGGTGGCTCAGTGGGTTAAAGCCTCTGGCTTCAGCTCAGGTGATGATCTCAGGGTCCTGGGATCGAGCCCTGCATTGGGCTTTCTGCTCCACGGGGAGCCTGCTTCCCCATCTCTCTCTGCCTGCCTCTCTGCCTGCTTGTGATCTCTCTCTCTCTCTCTCTCTCTCTCTGTGTCAAATAAATAAATAAAATCTTTAAAAAAAAGAAAGCGCAGAGGGCCCAAACACCCAAACAGACATTTTTCCAAAGAAGACATACAGATGGCCAACAGACACATGAAAAGAGGCTCAATATCACTTGAAATCATCCTGGAAATGCAAATCCAAAACCACAATGAATTATCACCTTATACTTGTCAGAATGGCAAGAATCAAAAAGATCAAATAAGTGTTGGTAAAGATGGAGGAAAAATGACACCTCATGCATTATGGTGGGACTGTAATCTGGTGCAGCCACTGTGGAAAGCAGCATGGAGGTTCCTCAAAAAATTATTTCCACACGCATATGCATGTATACATAATAAAATATTACTCAGCCATAAAAAAGAATGGTATCTTCCCAAAAGCAGTAACATGATGAATAGACCTACAGAGTATTACTCTAAGTGACATAAGACAGAGAAAGAAAACTACCTCATGATTTCACTTACAAATGGAATCTAAATACCAAAATAAACCAACTAACAAAAAGCAGAAACAGACCCATAAATACAAAGTACTGGTACTTGCCAAAGGGGAGGGGAGTGGGGTGATGGACAAAATGGGGTAAGAGGAGTAGGAAAGACAGGCTTTCACTTATGGAATGAGTAAGTCACAAGGATAAAAGGTACAGCATAGGGAAAATGGTCAAACATTATACCAGGGTTGTGGCATGGTGACAGATGGTAGCTGCACTTACGGTGAGCACAGCATAATGTATGGACTTGTCAAAGGACTATGTTATACACCTCAAAAATATGACACTATATATCTAAAACATTGAGAGAAGGGTAAAGAAGAGATTTAGACTTAAGCGGAAACTAATAATATTTATATATTAACTATAATGGAATCTAAAATTTAAAAAAATAAAACCATTAAAATAAACTTAAGGGGCATCTGGGTGGCTCATCTGGTTGGATGTCTGACTCTTAGTTTCAACTCAGGTTGTCATCTCATGGGCTATGGGATCAAGCCCAACTGGCTCCTCACTCAGTGGGGAGTCTGCTTGAGTATTCTCTCCCTCTGCCCCTCCCCCACTCATGCTCAAGTGCTCTATCTCACTAAAATAAAAAAAATCTTAAAAAAAAAAAAAAACAATTTAGGAGACCACCAACTTGATACAGATGATGCAGATGTTATATCCAAAATAACAGCAACCGCAAATCAAAATCCAGTAACAAATATGCAAACAATAAAGTGAAAGGAATCCAACTATATCACTAAAGGCAATGAACCATGAAAGAACACAAGGGAATAAAGGATCAGGAAAAAAAAAAAAAAATCTATAGAAACAATCCCAAAACAAGTAAAAAGATGGAAATAAAAACGTACCTATAAGTACTTTGAATGTAAATGGACAAAACACCCTAATCAAAAGACAGAGTAATGGAATGGATAATAAAACAAGACCCATCTAGAATGTTGCCTACAACAGACCCATTACACAGTGAAAGACGTGTAGATTCAAAGTGAGGATGGAAGGGTGCCTGGGTGGCTGAGTTGGTTTAGCATCTGATTCTCGATTTTGACTCAGATAACAATCTCAGGGTCATGGGATCAAGCCCCATATCTGGCTCAGCATGGTGTCTGTTTGTCCCTCTCCCTTTCTTTACACCTCCCCCACTTGCATGCACTAAAAAAAATTTAAACTTTAAATTAACTTTAAATTAAAACTTTAAAAACAAAGATTTTATCAAGAGACAAAGACACCAGAGAATGAGACAATCCAACAAGATATAATAATTGTAAATATTTATACATGCAATAAGAGAGCACCCAAATACATAAAACAGTTAATAACAAACTAAAAGGAAACCATCAATAGTAATATAACAGTAGTAGGGAACTTTAACACTCCACTTACATTGATGGACAGCTCATCCAAACAGAAAATTAACAAGCAAACAATGGCTTTGAATGACCTACTGGACATAGATTTAATAGACACATTCAGAACATTCCACCCTAAAACAGAATGCACATTCTTTTCGTGCACATGGAACATTCTCCAAAACACATACTAGGCTGAAAACCAAATCTCAAGAAATTGAAAACAACTGAAGTCATACTATGCATCTTCTCTAAACACAAGGCTATAAAACTAGAAATCAACCACAAGAAAAACTCTGGAAAGGACACAAAAGGACATAAATACATGAAGGTTAAATAACATGCTACTAAATAATGAATGGGGGTGCCTGGGTGGCTCAGTCAGTTAAGTGTCTGCCTTTGGCTCATGATGATCTCAGGATCCTGGGATCAAGCCCCGTGTTGGCCTCACTGCCGTGCAGGGAACCTGTTCTACCTCTTCCACTCTCCCTGCTTATGCGTGCACACTCCTTCTCTCTCTCTCTCTCTGTCAATAATCTTTAAAATAATCAATGAAAAAAAATCAGAGAAAAGATAAAAAATTACACAGAAACAAATGAAAATGAAAACACAATAGTCTAAAATCTTTAGGATATAGCAAAAGTGGTTCTAAGAAAAGTGTATGGAGCATCTGGCTGGCTCAGTCAGTGGAGCATACAACTGTTAATTTTGGGGTGTGGGTTCAAACTCCATTTTGAATATAGTGATTACTTAAAAATAAAAGCTTAAGGGGCACTTGGGTGGCTCAGTCAGTTAAGTGTCTGCCTTCAGCTCAGGTCATGATGCCAGGGTCCTGGGATCAAGCCCTACATCAGGTTCCCTGTTCAGCAGAGAGTCTGCTTTTCTCTCTCTCTCTCTCTCTCTCTCTCTCTGCTCCTCCCCTAGCTCATGCTCTTTCACTCTCTCTCTGAAAAAAATAAAATCTTTTTAAAAATAATTTTTAAAAAATAAAATTTTTAAATAATTTTCTTTTTTTTTTTTTTTTTTTAAAGATTTTTATTTATTTATTCGACAGGGAGAGATCACAAGTAGGCAGAGGCAGGCAGAGAGTGAGGGGGAAGCAGGGAGCCTGATGCAGGGCTCGATCCCAAGACCCTGAGATCATGACCTGAGCCGAAGGTGGAGGCTTTAACCGACTGAGCCACCCAGGTGCCCTAAAAATAAATTTTTTAAAAAATCTCAGAGGTGGGGCACCTGGGTGGCTCAGTCGTTAAGCGTCTGCCTTCGGCCCAGGTCAGATCCCAGGGTCCTGGGATCGAGCCCCGCATCGGGCTCTCTGCTCTGCAGGAGGCCTGCTTCTCCCGCTACCATTCCCTCTGCTTGTGTTCCCTCTCTCGCTGTGTTTCTCTCTGTCAAATAAATAAAATCTTTAAAAAAAAAAAAA
>CM053610.1:66078206-66083206 GCA_028646535.1 Procyon lotor
AAATCATCTCATAGCAATATCAGAACACAAGGAAGCAAGACTTTTAAATTTCTGAAAGAAAATCATTCTCTACGTAGAATTCTGTATCCAGAAGTCTTCAATAAGATTAAGGGTAGAATAGAAAGTTTTAGGCCTGAAAAGTCTAAAAAACATTGGTCTCTCATTCGCCCTTTCTCAGAAAATATATCATTCTGAAAAAGCAAAAATAGTAAATCAATAAAGATGTCAACATGGAATCCAGGTACCTAGAGATCCAAAACAACAGAAAAGCAAAAGAAATTTCAAGGATGATCTCAAGAGAAGACAGCTGTTTAATAGCCCTAATGAGAAAGCAACAAATGGAATAGGAAGATAAAGGCCTAAGGAAATTCAGAAGAGGGGAAAGGGAAAGAAATAACAGATTACATAATGATGCATAAAAATGTAAAAACTAGTACTAACAAGAGTTGAAGAGTTTGGAAAGAATTAGTGATTCACTAATGAATGATAATGAATAATGAATCACTAATGAATCACTAATCCATTAATGGATCCATTAATGGATCCACTAATGGATCACTAATAAGTGATCCACTCAAAAATTATTTAAGAACTAGCTAGTAAACTCTAGGGGGGAAAAGGTAACAAAAGATAAACAAGAATTTATTTCTTGTAAAATATAAAATGAGCCATAAAACCTTTTCTGGCTCACCACTGACCCAGAATTGTTATTTTTAGAATTTTCCTGAGAGAAGAGGGAAGTTTTAAGAATGTAACCTTTATGTATCAGAAAAGAAAGTTCATAGAGTTTACTTAAAATTGATGCTTGAACTAACAACAGTATAATAACACTACTTCAGAATACAGAGGTTAGTATCAAAACCAACATCTAAAATAGTTGAAAGCAAAAGGGGAGTTGAGGAGTTAGGGGCAATGAACTTTATTACAAGCCCTTTACTGTTTCCTTTTTAAACTCTGTACACATTATGTCTATTTATACACTAATCTCAGACATACCCTTCCACTATCTAAGCTTATGCTATTTTTCCCTTTATCCTACCCCTACTATCACCAGCCTGATAAGACCTTCTTACCCGAGTAGAGTCATATGCTGCTTGAGTGGAGAAAGCTTACATTTAAGAATATGCTAGCAGGTTTAGAGAGGATATACCTCATCATAATGAAAGCCTTAATATGAAAAACCCACAGCTAACATCATATTCAATGGTGAAAACCTGAGAACTTTCCCCCAAAGTCAGAAACAAGATAAGGATGTCCACCCTCACCACTTTCATTCACCATAATAGAAGTCCTAGCCACAGCAGACAAGAAAAAGGGGAGTGGGGGGTGAAAGGTTATTCAAATTGGTAATGAGGAAATAAAATTTTCACTATTTGCAGATGACATGACACTATATATACAGTACCCTAAAGACTCCACCAAAAAACTAGAACTGAAGAATGAAGTCAGTAAAATCATAAGATATAAAATCAATGTACAGAAATCCACTGCATTTCTATACACTAATAATGAAACAGCAGAAAGGGAAATTAAGAACAGTCTCATTTACAACTTCACCAAAAATAATACCTAGGAATACACTTAACCAAAGAGGTGAAAGACCTATACTCTGAAAACTATAATAAAACACTGATGAAAGAAATTCAAGACAACACAAAGAAATGTAAAGACATTCCATGCTCATGGGTCCAAAGAATAAATGTTGTTAAAATGTCCATACTATCCCCAAAGCAATCTACAGATGTAATTCAATTCCTATCCAAATGCCAACACCGTTTTTCACAGAACTAGAAGAATCTGAAAATTTGTATGGAACCCCAGAAGACCCAACCAGACAAAGCAATCTTGGGGGGAGGGACCCATATCTGGAGATATCACAATTCTAGACTTCAAGTTGTATTACAAAGCAGTAGTAATCAAAACAGTAAAGCACCAGCAAAAAACAAACATAAATCAATGAAATAAAACAGAAAGCCCAGAAATAAACCCACGATTACATGGCCAATTAATCTTCCACAAAGAAGTAGTGAAGATACAACGGGAAAAAGACAGTCTCTTCAACAAATGGTGTTGGAAAACTGGATCGTATGCAAAAAAATGATACTAGGCCACTTTCTTACTATACACAACCATACACAAAATTAAACTCAAAACAGATTAAAGACCTAAATGTGAGACCTGAAAGTATAAAAAGCCTACGAATGCACCTAACGAAGGAGATGAAAGAACTATACTCTGAAAACTATACACTGATGAAAGAAATTCAAGACAATGCAAAGACACAGAAAGACATTCCATATTCATGGGTTTGAAGAACAAATATTGTTAAAATGTCCATACTACCCAGAGCAATCTACAGATTTAATGCAACCCCTATGCAAATACCAACAGTATTTTTCACAAAACTAGAATAAACAATCCTAAAGTTTGTATGGAACTATAGAAGACCTCGAATAGGCAAAACAATCCTGAAAAATGGACAGCTGCATGCAAACCAATTAAACTTTCCTACACCACACAAAATTAAACTCAAAGTGGATTAAGGACCTAAATGTAAGACCTGAAAACCATAAAAAAATCCTAGAAAAGCACACAGGCACTCATTTCTCTGACATCAGCCACAACAACATTTTTCTATGTGTAACTCCTAAGGCAAAAGAAACCAAAGCAAAAATAAACTATTGGGACTACATCAAAATAAAAAGTCTCTGCACAGCAAAGGAAACAACCAACAAAAACTAAAAAAGGCAACCCACCGAATGGGAGAAGATGCTTGCAAATGACATATCTGATAAAGGGTTAGTATCCAAAATATATAAAGAACTTACACAATTCAACACACATACACAAAAAAATAATCCAATTAAAAATGGGCAGAAGATGGCACACCAGGATGGCTTAGTAGGTAGAGCCTCTACCTTCTACTTGTCATGGTGTCAGGGTCCTGGGATCAAGCCCCACATCGGGATCTCTGCTCAGTGAGGAGCCTCCCGCGCCCCCCAAGCCCCGGCCTGCCTCTCTGCCTGCTTGTGATCTCTGTCAAATAAATTTTTAGGGGCGCCTGGGTGGCTCAGTGGGTTAAAGCCTCTGCTTTCAGCTCGAGTCATGGCCTCAGGGTCCTGGGATTGAGCCCCACATTGGGCTCTCTGCTCAGCAGGGAGCCTGCTTCCCCTCTCTCTCTGCCTGCCTCTCTGCCTATTTGTGATCTCTTTCTGTCAAAAGAATAAATAAAATCTTTAAAAAATATATATATTTTTTTAAATCTTAAAAAAAAGGGCAGAAGACATGAACAGACATTTCTCCAAAGAAGACATACAGATGACCAACAGACACATGAAAAGATGCTCAACATCACTCATTATCAAGGAAATGCAAATCAAAACCACAATGAGATATCACTTCACACCTGTCAGAAAGGCCAAAATCAAAAAACACAAGAAACAACTGTTGGTAAGGATGTGGAGAAAAAGAAACCCTCTTGCATTGTTGGTGGGAACAGAAACTAGCATAGCCAATGTGGAAGACATCACAGAGGTTCCTGAACAAATTAAAAATAGAACTACCCCCATGATACAGTAATTGCATTACTGGGCATTCACTCTAAAAATACAAAAACACAAATTCGAAAGGATATATGCACTCCCATGTTTATTGTAGCATTATTTACAACAGCCACACTATGAAAGCAGCCCAAGTATATTAATACTTGAATGGATGATGGAGATGTACCATATACATACACACAATAGGATATTACCCAACCATAAAATAAAGAATCAGGATGGAGCTGGAGGGTGCTATGCTAAGGGAAATAGATCAGAAAAAGACAAATATGATTGGATTTCATTCATTTGTGGAATTTAAGAAACAGTGCAGATGAACTTAAGGGGAAGAGAAGGAAAAATAAAGTAAGATGAAAGTAGAGAAGGAGGCAAACCATAAGAGATGTTCAACTCTAGGAAACAAAGTGAGGATTGCTGGAGGGAAGGCAGATCAGGGTAAGGGGTAACTGGGTGATGGGCATTAAGGAGGACTCTGGATATAATGAGGAATGGGTGTTATATACAACCAATGAATCACTAAATTCTACCCTGGTAACTAATAATGCAGTGTAAATTAACTAAATTGAATTTAAACAAAGAATTAAAAAAAAAAATGAAATCTTGCCATTTCCAAGGACAAGGATGGATCCAGAGAATATAATGCTAAGTGAAGTAAGTCAGTAAAAGACAGACTAATACCATATGACTTCACTCATATGTGGAAGAAACACAACAAATGAACAAAGAGAAAAACAGAAAAAAAGGAAACCAAAAAACAGATTCTTGGGGCACCTGGGTGGCTCAGTGGGTTAAAGCCTCTGCCTTCTGCTCAGGTTACGATCTCAGGGCCCTGGGATCGAGCCCCGCATCAGATGCTCTGCTCAGCAGGGAGCCTGCTTCTCCCTCTCTCTCTGCCTGCTTCTCTGCCTACTTGTGACGTCTCTCTGTCAAATACATAAATAAAATCTTAAAACAAACAAAAAAACCAGATTAACTATAAAGAACTGATGGTTACCACAGGGGATGTGAGTAGAGGGATGGGTGAAATAGGTGAAGGGGATTAAGAGTGTACTCCATGAGCACTAATACACAGAAATGTTGAATCACAACATTGTACACCTGAAACTAATTTAACACTGTACATTAACCATACTGTAATTAAATAACAATTGAAAACAATCTTAAAAAGAACATAATATAAAATTTTTAAAGGCCTAACATAAAATACATAGCTCCAATTAATAAAAATATTTTAACTCAACATTCATGAACAATCTACATGGCAAAATTAAATTATTTTTTAACTTTGATTCTCTAATTCCATCTAACAATACATATTCCAATAGATCTAATGTTTTTCCTGGCCTGGTACTGTGGAACACTTGAAAGAACTGTTAATCCGTGATATCTAACCTTAGCAAAAGTTTTTATCTATGAATTAATTCACGGAAAGCACTA
>CM053610.1:66085706-66101219 GCA_028646535.1 Procyon lotor
TGCCTTTTGTATTTTTCAAAAGTTAAACTTTTCACACTTTAGCTTACATAACCTTCAACATGTATATAATTTTCTAAAATAAATTTTAACAATTTCAATTAAAACAGGTATTTATTATGATATTCTGTCAGGTACTGTGCTAAGTAATAAGTAAGCACTTGGTCTCCTCACAATCTAAAATAGTAGTAACATTATTATTATTCTCATTTCACAAATGAAATAAGAATTTACAAGCTAACTAGTTTCTCATAATTATGTAATAAACAGGTCATGAAGCAGGACTCAATGCCACATCAATCTGGCTCAACAGCCACACTATTAACCACTATACTCTACAGCAACAGTAGATAAAATTATGAGGATCTCTGTACTTTGGGAACAAACATTCTTTGACATTCTAATGAAACCTACAAATTATGCTTAAAACTGTACACGTCAATATTTACTTTGTAATTTCACTTCCATTCAGGTTAAAAATTCCTGATACAAGGATTAAGAGTATGTATTAATGATAAAAGTGGACTAGGAATGGGAACATGTAATCCCTACTCGGCTCCACCAATAACTAGGGGGTGAGATGTTAAAAACATTGTATCATTTCTCTGGATTTCTTTTTTTTTTTTTTTTTGGATTTCATTTTACTTAGTGGCATAACATGTTGCTACCTAGCTGCAGTTACAGTAAATAAATCCAAAATTATGACTCAAACGCAACATTTCTCAGCAAATCCTTTGGCTCAATTTTTTTTTTAAGATTTTATTTATTCGCAAGCCAGCAAGCGAGCACAAGTACAGGGAGAAGCAGGCAGAGGACAAAGCAGGCTCCCCACTGAGCAGGGAGTCCGATAATAGTGAGGACTCCCAGGGAGTCCTGGGATAGTGACCTGAGCTGAAGGCAGATGCTCAAATGACTGAACCACCCAGGCATCCCTGATGTTAATTTTAAATCATTAACATTAATATTATGAAATATCCCATCACCTACTGTACCCATAATGAAAGGAACAGAGGAACAGCTCTCATTTCTAAACTTAGCTAAAAGTTATTCAGTTGGTCGCTACTAAGAGATGCCAATAATGATAGCATGTAAAAAAAATCTACAATCTTTCGTATAACAAATATGTTTACCGACTTTATCAACAAAGGAGGAGAAAACATAAGAAAAAGGGGCATTACTGTAGAACAAATGAGATGTGAAGATAAATTCTATGATCAGCTAGATTGTGGGCCTCAGGACATTTACGTTAGCTGCACTTAACATATTCACTCATCATTGCACACAAAGCTTCAAACATTCCTTGCCCATAAAATTTTGGAAGACAAATAAACAAGATAAGCACACAAGCAAAAATGAATATTTAGCTATAAACAGCTAAAATCATGTTAAGGGAACAAGAACTTGCAAATTCTTGTTACAAATTCTGATTATATTAATTACTGTGTCCTGAAGTTTTAGTCTTTTTATTCTCAACATATGTATTTTTTTTTTTTTTAAGATTTTATTTATTTATTTGACAGAACAACAGAGAGAGAGGGACCAAATGCAGGGGGAGTAGGAGAGAGGAAAGCAGGCTTCCCACTGACCAAGGAGCCCAATGCCGGGCTTGATCCCAGGACCCTGGGATCATGACCTGAGCCAAAGGCAGATGCTTAACGGAGATGCCCAAGCATCCCACAATACACATATTTCTTTTTTTTTTTTTTTTAAATATTTTATTTATTTATTTGACAGAGAGAGAGATCACAAGTAGGCAGAGAGGCAGGCAGAGAGAGAGGGGGAAGCAGGCTCCCTGCTGAGCAGAGAGCCCGATGTGGGGCTCGATCCCAGGACCCTGAGATCATGACCTGAGCCGAAGGCAGAGGCTTTAACCCACTGAGCCACCCAGGCACCCAATACACATATTTCTTAAAAATTAGTCTAATACACCTATATATTATGCAAATGGAATAACAAGTGGCTTCCAGAAGGAACAAAGTGTCCATTACCACAATACTGATTTTTTTAATAGATTAAGTTTCTTAAACACCTCTAGTTATGCCATTAAAAATTCTTCAATCTCTCAAAATAATTATTTTTAGAATTTCATTCACTCTCCTATTTCTAAATAATGAAAGAGTTAAAGAAACTTTTATTCTGTTTTAAAAAACAAAACCATGAATGGCCTCATGAATAAGAAAGGAAGACTTAATATATACTGATGAACTGGGGCACCTGGGTGGCTCAGTGGATTAAAGCCTCTGCCTTCAGCCCAGGTCATGATCCCAGGGTCCTGAGATCTACCCCCACATTGGGCTCTCTGCTCAGCAGGAAGCCTGCTTCCCCCTCTCTCTCTACCTACTTGTGATCTCTCTCTCTCTCTCTCCCTCTGTCAAATAAATAAATAAAATCTTAAAAAAAAAAAAAAAAAAAAAACACCAACCTGATGAACTGTCATTTATTGACTATAGGTATACAACCCAACATTCTAAAAGGGAAATTTCATGACGAACAATGCCAATTTAAAGTACAACTCACAAAGTTAGTCTTTAAAGTACTTAAAGATGCATACCTCTGTGTCCAGGAATTGATATAAGCAAATATTTTGAGAGTATGTTCCTTTCTGAGCTGCAGTCCATCACCACCTTCTATATCTGATACTGAAATAAAGTAGAAAAAACACTTTTTAATATTAGGAATAAGTAATGCTAAACCAATATTAAGCCAATACTTAAAAAAAAAAGTCTAGACTAAATGCAAATATTTGATTTTTTTTTTTAACAGATGTATTGGGGTAGCAAGAGAGAAGACACTTTCCCAGTTATTCTAGTGCTGTCTCTCTACTTCAAATCCCCCCTTCTGTTCTAAGCTTTGTGATGCTGGGGCTGGAACTCTGAAAACTACATTTTTCATTTCCAGCTGGCTTCCTGTTAAGATCCTCCTCCACTGCCTACGTGGCACTAGAAGACTAGAAGGCAGGAGGAGACCAAAGATGTGTTCACTTTCTGTATATGAAAGCATCACTCAGCAGCAGCAACAGATTCCAAGTGGCAGCATCCAAAAACCAATCTCATGGTACTCCTCTCAGAGGTACCAGCAGTAGCCAAACAGCATCCTTTCCTTTAAGTCCTAGCTCCCTTCACAGGGCCTACCTCCAAGTGATTTAAAGTGATTCTTAGATTCTGACGACAACCCTTTTTTTCTTTACTTCCCCAGCCTTCAGAGAGATTGGCTGTTCCTTGGTTATCATAGTTGTCATCATCACCATCTGTGGGGGTTGTCCAGGTCCATTCGTTCTTTACCTCCAACATTTGTGTAAGTACTTCCCTTTAATGAATGCCCTGTCAACTCCCTGACTGGCATACTGGCTTGACTGACATACTGGCATTTCATATACAGTATGTACTACTAGGAAAGGAATCTAAAGTTAAATTCAGAAAGGAAAAAAGTTTTCAGAACTACAGGTTGTCCAAATAAGTCTTCTAATGTAAAATGCTTAATTGTACAAGATCTGGTCAGCAAGTGTTTCGTTAACGGGCCAGAAAGTAAATACTTTAGGCTCAGACGGCCATAGAGTCTCTTTCTACACCTAGATGTGCCATAGTATCTTGAAAGGAGCCAAGCACAATGGGTAAACAAATGACCATGGCCATGTTAAAAACAAGCAGCTGAAAGATCTGGTACACTGGGCCACAGTTTCCCAACTCCACTCTATTTTTTAAGACTTTTTTTTTAATGTTAAAAAAAACTTTTTTTTTTAAAGATTTTATTTTAGAGAGAGAGAGACAGAGAGCATGCACATGCATGTGAACAGGGGGAGGAGCACAGGAAGAGGGACAGACAAGCAGACTCTGCGCTGAGCTTAGAGCCTGATAGGGCTCCATCTCATGATCCTGAGATCATGACCCAAGCTGAAATCAAGAGTCTGATGCTCAACCAGCTCAGCAGATGGAGTATGTGACTTGATCTTGCATTGTGAGTTGGAGCCCCACATTGGGCATACAGATTACTTAAAAATAAAAATCTTGAAAAAGTTAAAAATAGCTACCCTACAATCCAGCAATTACACTACTAGGTATTTACCCAAAGGATACAAACATTGTGATCAGAATGCACCTGCACCCCAATGTCTATAGCAGCAATGTCCACAATAGCCAAACTATGGAAAGAGCCCCAGATGTCAATCAACATATGAATGGATAAAGAAGATGTGGTATATATGTGTGCGTACACACACACACACACACACACACACACACACAAAATGGAATATTCCTCAGCCATCAAAAAATATATATATATTAAATCTTACCATTTGTAATGTCATAGATGGAACTAGAGGGTATTATGCTAAGCGAAATAAGTCAATCAAAGAAAGACAATTATCATATGATTTTGCTTAGAAATGCAATTTAAGAAAAAAAAAAACAGAAGATCATAGGGAAAGGGAGGGAAAAATAAAATAAGACAAAAACAGAGAAGGGGACAAACTGTAAGAGACCCTTAACTACAGGATACAAACTCACAGCTGCTGGTGGGAGGGTAGAAGGGGAGATGGGGTAACTGGGTGATGGGCATTAAGGAGGGCACTTGATGTAATGAGAACTGAGTGTTATATACAACAGATGAATCACTAAACTCTACCTGTGAAACCAATAATACATTGTAGGTAAATTAACTGAATTTAAATAAAAATAAAAAATAAATAAATAAAATACAAACTCTTCTGATGCCCAGGTGGCTCAGTTAAGCAACCGACTCTTGATTTCCGCCCTAGTCATGGTATCAGGGTCATGGGATCAAGGCCCAAGTCAGGCTCCACACTAAGCAGGGAATCTGCTTAAAGATTCACTCTCTGCCTCTGCCTCTGCCCCTCTCCCAACACATGCACCTTCTCTGATGCACACTCTCTCCCTAAAATAAAATTAAAAGTTGAGGGGCGCCTGGGTGGCTCAGTCATTAACCGTCTGCCTTCGGCTCGGGTCATGATCCCAGAGTCCTGAGATTGAGCCCGCATCAGGCTCCTTGCTTGGCGGGAAGCCTGCTTCTCCCACTACCATTCCCTCTGCTTGTGTTCCCTCTCTGTGTTTCTCTCTGTCAAATAAATAAAATCTTTACCAAAAAAAAAAAAAAATTTAAAAGTTGAAAAAAAAAAAAAAATTAGGGGTGCCTGGGTTGGCTCAGTGGGTTAAAGCCTCTGACTTTGGCTCAGGTCATGACCCCAGAGTCCTGGGATCGAGCCACCGCATCGGGCTCTCTGTTCAGCGGGCAGTCTGCTTCTCCCTCTCTCTCTACCTGGCTCTCTGCCTACTTATAATCTCTGTCAAATAAATAAAATCTTAAAAAAAAATAAAATAAAAAATACTTTAAAAAACAAAATAGGGGTGCTTGGGTAGCTCAGTGGGTTAAAGCCTCTGCCTTTGACTCAGGTCCTGGGATCGAGCCCCACAGGCTCTCTACTCAGAAGGGAGCCTGCTTCCCCCCTCTCTCTTCCTGCCTCTCTGCTTACTTGTAATCTGTCAAACTAATAAAATCTTTAAAAAATTTAATAAAAAATTAAAACAAAAAAGGAATAAGGTCCATTATCCACAACTTTTTTTTTTTCCTTAGTTTTATTTGATGTTTTAAATCATCTCTACACTCCATGAGGAGCGCAAACTCACAACCCCAGGGTTAAGGATCACATACTGTACCGACTGTGCCAGCCAGGCACCCCAGAACTTATTTCTTATAAGCATTCATACTACCCCTATTTCAGGACTGGCAATTAAAGTTTAAATATCACCTATATGTATCCCTTATTTCTAGGCAGTTTGCAAAAATATACTGTAAGTCAAAATTTTAACTGGAAGAAGAGGACATTTTTTACTTAAAAGACCAGTTTTAGTGTAGTAGTAGTTGTAGTACTAGTAGTAGTAGTAGAACCAAAACTGAAATGAATGAAAAGTGCTGCCTATTAGAAAGTGAAGGAGTAATTACCTTAATAAACTGAAACTCAGGGTGCCTGGTTCAGTTGGTAGAGCTCTTGACTCTTGATGTCGGGGTTGTGAGTTCAAGCCTTATGTTGTGTGTAGAGATGACTTAAAAATAAAATCTCTTTAAAAATAAATAAAAGGAACACCTGATGGTTCAGTCAGTTAAGCATCTGACTTCTGCTCAAGGTCCTAGGATCGAGCCCCATGTCAGGGCTTAATCCTTAGTGGGGAGTATACTTAAAGATTCTCTTCCTCTGACCCTCCCGTTGGCCCACTCATGCTCTCTCTCAAATAAATAAAATCTTTAAAAAATTTTTAAAAACTGAATCTGTGTATCAAAACATCTAATATTCAAATTCCAAATAATCAATGAAAAAGTTGCAAAAGGATACAATTTGATACCATTTGCTGACGTTTAACACAGACACACACACACACACTGCGGACTCATGTACCATCATAGTATAAATACATATACTGTAATGATACACATGCAGACCAAGAGAATGGTTACATCTGGGGGAAAAGATACAAAGATAGGCAAGAGAAAGTACTTCTTATAAAAGAAGTAAATGCCAAACAAAAGGTTAACAAGGTAACAGCACCTGAGACCCTGCAAGCCAAACACACTACTGCCCATCAGGTAGAAGATTCTAACAACAAATCCACGACCGAATAAGATATACTGGAGGAAGAAATAAGGAAACCAATGAAAACAAACTCTTGGTTGCAGATTTCAGCAGCAAGTCCTCCAACTCATGAACTGCAACAATGATATAGCTGGAAAACAAGGGAAGGGATGGAGGGCTCTCAGAAAGGATTCTCACCCTCTTGCCATACACTTGGCATTTAACTTTGGCTCTTTTGTAGAAACACTCTAAGAGAAATGCACCTAGGCCATTAAAAAAAGAAGAAAGAGGGGCACCTGGGTGGCTCAGTGGGTTAAAGCCTCTGCCTTCGGCTCAGGTCATGATCTCAGGGTCCTGGGATCGAGCCTCGCATCGGGCTCTCTGCTCAGCAGGGAGCCTGCCTCTCCCTCTCTCTGCGCCTACTTGTATCTCTCTCTGTCAAATAAGTAAATAAATAAATCTTTAAAAAAAGAAGAAAGAAACCTAAAAGGAATGATATTGCAACTCTGAAGGGTCACCCACCTAGACAGGGAAGTAGCAACCATAGTACACAAAGCCAGTTTTCTTCCCACAGCCTGAAAACATAGGGATCTGAGTGGTTGCAACAATCCTATCTTTCGGGGCGCCTAGGTGGCTCAGTGGGTTAAAGCCTCTGCCTTCGGCTCAGGTCATGATCTCAGGGTCCTGGGATCAAGCCCCACATAGGGCTCTCTGCTCAGCAGGGAGCTTGCTTCCCTCTCTCTCTGCCTGTCTCTCTGCCTATAAATAAATAAAATATTAAAAAAAAAAAAATCCTATCTTTCCCAAACAAAAAACACAAACGAACACATTCTGGAAAAAGCATATGTGTAGCAAGACACCTATCCCCACCTAAGGCCTACCTAGCAGCCTAATAGCTCACCAACACAAGCTTTCCAATTTATTTCATTGTGTCTACTTAATAACCAGTAAAGGAATGGAAGATTATTTTATTAGGATCAAACTAGAGCTCTCCAGAGAGCTAACGTCATACTCAATGGTTAAAGACTGCAATCTGCTCCTCTAAAATGAGGAGCAAGACAAAGTAAGACAACTTTCACAACTTCTGTTCAACTACAGTATTGGAAGTTCTAGCCAGAGCAAAAAGAAGCAAAAAGGAACTGGAAATGAAGAAGTAAAATTACAACTGTTCACAGATTACATAATCTTACATGTAGGAAACGCTCAAGGGTCCATCAAAAAAACTGCTAGAATAAATGAATTCAGTAAAGTAGCAGGACACAAAATCACACAAAAATCCTAACACTGCTGGGTGCTTGGGTGGCTCAGTCATTAAACATCTGTCTTTGGCTCAGGTCATGATCTCAGGGTCCTGGGATCAAGCCCCGCATCGGACTCCCTGCTCGGTGAGAAGCCTGCTTCTTCCTCTCCCACTTCTTCCTTATGTTCCCTCTCTCACTGTGTGTCTCTATCAAATAAATAAAATCTTAAAAAAAAAAAAAAAAAAAAGTAATATTTCTATATAGCAACAATGAATAATCTGTAGAGAAAATTAAGAACACAATTGTATTTATAACAGTATCAAAAAGAATAAAACACTTAGGAATAAACTTAACCAAGGAGGTAAAAGACTTCTATACTGAAGACCACAAAATACTGCTGAAAGAAATTAGACACAAATAGAAATCTCATATTCATGGATCACAAGACTTAATACTGTTAATATAAACACTGCCCAAAGTGATCTGCGGAGTCATTGCAATTCCTATCAAAGTCCCATAGTTGTGGCAGGAGGGGGCAGAGGGTGGAAAAATAAAAAAATCCACCCTGAATTTCATATGGAATTTCAATAGACCTCAAATAACCAAAACAATCTTGAAAAAGAACAAGACTGGAACTCCGAACACTTTGTAATTTCAAACCAAAGTACACAAATCAAAACCAGAAAGAGTTATCACTTCACACCCATTAGGTTGGCTACTATTAAGAAAAAAATCATAACAACAAGCATAGGCAAAGATGTAGAGAAACCAGAACCCTTGTGCACCGCTGCTGAGAATGTAAAATGGTGCAACTATTATGAAAAATAGCAACAGCAGTTACTCAAAAAATTAAACATGGGGGCACCTGGCTGGCTCAGTTGATGGAGCATAGGACTCTTGACCCCAAGGCCGAGAGTTCGAGCCCTACACTGAGTATAGAGATTACTTAAAAAAAAAAAAACCTATTTACTCTATGATCCAGCAATCCCACTTTTAAGTATATTTATATACTTCTCTTAAAATTTATTTATTTTAGGGCACCTGGGTGGCTAAGTGGGTTTTATAAAGCCTCTGCCTTTGGCTGAGGGGGCCTGCTTCCCCCTCTCTCTCTGCCTGCCTCCCTGCCTACTTGTGATCTCTCTCCTCTCTGTCAAATAAAATCTTTAAAAAAATAAAAAATAAAAAAATAAGAAGAATGGTGAAATAAAATTTTAGACAAATATGTATGCTTACCATTGGCAGGCCATGCCTGAATGTAAGAGCAAAGAATAGAAAATAAAAGGTACCTCAAAAGACAAAAGGAGGAGTAACAGGAACAATAAGGAAAAAATGGTAATGAAGGAAATAAACACGGATAAATCTAAATAAAGTGATGAAAAATTTTAAAAATACGTATTAGTTTAGGAGCCTTTCAACTAAAGTATGAGACAATACAGAAGATGGCAGAAATAAGGACTGGCATTCTTAAAGTGTTCTGACAGATCCATTAGATGATATAAACCATTTAAACTAAGTACAACAACAACAAAAAAAAACCAAACTTCAAAGAAACTACAAACTAGGAAGCCATTGTAGGGTAATCTCTCTGAGTTCAAACAAAAAATGAGTGGAAAAGAAGAAGAATGGGCCAAAAAAAGAAAAATGATACACACATGGTTCAAACATACAACTGAAATGCTATTTTTCTCTTATCAGGTTTGCAAAGTAATACCGAGAACTGAAACTCAGGAGAAAATGTGTACTTTCTATACATTTAGTGGGAAAAAATTGGCAATATTTATCAAAATTAAAAATATACTGAAACTCTGAATAATTAGTCAATATTTTTTTTTTCAATTTTATTTACTTATTTGAAAGAGAAAGAGCAGAGAGAGAGAGAGAGCACACAAGCTGGGGAAGTAGCAGGCAGAGGGAGAAGCCGACTCCCTGCTATGCAGGGAGCCCGACGTGGGACTCGATCCCAGGACCCTGGGATTATGACCTGAGCCGAAGGCAGACAATCAACCAACTGAGCCACCCAAGTGCCCCTCACTCTTTTTTTTTTTTTTTTTTTTTGAAGATTTTATGCATTTGACAGAAAGCACAAGCAGGGGGAGCAGCAAGCAGAGGGAGAGAGAGAAAGAGGCTTCCTGCTGAGGAATGAGCTGGACCTGGCACTCGATCCCAGGACCCTAGATTCATGACCTGAGCCAAAGGCAGATGCTTAACTGACTAAGCCACCCAGGAGCACCTCAATCATCTTTTTCTTACACATTCCCCCCCACCAAAATAACCTTCATGGGTTTTCAACATGGCACTATTCATATTAACATAGAATTGGAAAAAATCTAAATGTCTGTCAATAGAGGACAACATAAAATCCATCATGACAATGGAAAACTATGTATCAGAAAAAGAAAAAAAAAGTTTAAAAAAAGGTTTTTTGTTGTTATTGTTGGTTTTTTGTTTTTGTTTTTGTTTTTTTTATTTCACAGAGAGAGAGAGAGAGATCACAAGTAGGCAGAGAGGCAGGCAGAGAGAGAAGGGGAAGCAGGCTCCCTGCTGAGCAAAGAGCCCGATGCGGGGCTCAATCCCAGGACCCTGAGATCATGACCTGTGCGAAGGCAGAGGCTTTAACCCACTGAGCCACCCAGATGCCCCCCCCCAAAAAAGGGGTTTTTTTTTATTAATTTTATTTAATTATTTGATAGAGAGAGCACAAGCAGGGTGAAGAGCAGGCAGAGGGAAAGAGAGAAGCAGGCTCCCTGCTGAGCAGGAAGCCAGGCATGGGGCTCTGGGGCTCCACCCCAGGGACCCTGACCTCAGCCAAAGGCAGATGCTTAACCAACAGAGCCACCCGGGCACCTCAAGGATGCTCTTTATAAACTGGTATGAAATAATCTCCCTAAAGTTAAGTGAATAAAGGCAAAAAACATTATTTTTAATTACACAGATTTATGATTCTAAAAAAAAAAGAAAAAAACAAGACTAATGTATCACAAATCAAATGTTAACATTTTAAAGAATTCATTGCTACAAATAACAATGGTTGCTGGCATTACAAAACACACAAGATGACCTTATGTGCTCTGATGGAATAATACAACACATCCTATTAAACACTCCTGCCAAGAAAGGTAATCTGAATCTGATCAAGCCTCTAAATTTAATAATCAAATTACAGAAATGGAAGAGACTAAAAAACATTACATAATTACACAAGGATACAATAAGCAACATTCAGATTGAAAAACCTCTATGTCTGAATGATCCATGGAATCAGTAGTTTCTTCCACAAATACCAAGGGGAAAAAAAGGAAGATGGGAACTTAAAGATTAAATCAGTCCAAAAAAACAAATCAGCAGGGGTGCCTGGGTGGCTGAGTGGGTTAAAGCCTCTGCCTTCGGCTCGGGTGCGGTCGTGATCTCAGGGTCCTGGGATCAAGCCCCGCATCCAGCTCTCTGCTTGGCAGGGAGCCTGCTTCTGCCTGCCTCTCTGCCTACTCGTGATCTCTGTCAAATAAATAATTAAAATCTTTAAAAAACAACAACAACAAATCAGCAAGACCACCAAGCTATCCTGACTGAGGAGTAACTCTTAAAAATATATCCTTAAAAAGCAAAACAGAAAAAGAATTATAAACTAAAAAAAATTAAAGAGACATCAGTAAGTACAAACTGGAGAGCAGCTAGAATCTATAAGGATTAGTACAGGTAGGTCACCAAACAAAACAAAAAATACAATGAACAAAACAAATTATTCAAAGAGCCTTAAACTAGAAAAAATTAAGTGTCCAAAGAGTAGATCAACTTATATATACATACATGAGCGTGAGTGCATGTGCATGCATACATATCTTCACAAGGAATTCCATTCAGCATTAAAAAGCAACACACTAAAAAAAAAAGAAAGAAGCAACACACTACTGATACATTAATAAGGAACAATAGCTTATAACCATATGCTAAGTGGAAAAAAATGCCTGATACAATTAATGCATAGTTTATTTCCATTATGATATAACCATACAAAAGACAAATCTAAATCTGGATGGCATAAAGCATGTCACTCAAGAGTAAGGTCATCAAAAAAAAAAAAAAAAGAGTGAGGTCATCAAAATGGGAATCTTCTACCCTCTTCCTCCCAAACAACACTGATTTTGACAATCACCTGTAGACAACAGTGCCTTCGTTGAAGTCCGGGAGTCCAGTGGAGAAGTTCCAACACACCACTGGAGCAAAAACAACCAACCAAACAAAAATATCGAAGACTGAACACATTGAAAAGAGTGAAAGAAAGTTTCACTTTACCTGCCACACTCTTTCCCCACAGTCCCACAGCACAGTGCCAGGAGAGATAATCTATGATTTCTCCCTTGGGGCAAAATGAGAGCATGTAAGTGAGCACCAAGCTTCACCAGTTGTGCGGGACATTGCCAAAGGGACTCATTTCATTCTTACCCCACTCAGAATACTGAGGCACTATATGACGGTGGGGAGTGGCTGAAAGAATAGTACAGCTCTCAGAAGATATAAAATGGGATATGGAACCTACCAACTGCAATGCTGACTTCACTGGGAAGCTCATCCACAAGATGCCTTGTCTGAGAATGCTGCCAATTGGTAAACCGTCAGCCCCAACTCTCCACACTCCTAACCCACACAGGCTCTCTGTGGCTAGCTCCCTGTGTTCACCCCCCTCAAGGGCAGAGAGAGCACTAGCATCTGTATATAGCTAGTGAACAAGTGCAAAAGGCTATCCTGACTCTTCAGAACTGGGAGAAAGCACAAAAACTTGATAATTTAGCACTGCCCTACAGAAAGCAAAGGAGAGACTGTCACACTTGTCTTAGCTTTGCAGGATCAAGAAAAGGCATACAAACTGAAGAATACCCTCCAAGAGGAAATTAGAAATGAGGAACAGGCACATCCATAGCAACGGTCTGAAAAAACTTAAGAACCCCTAACAGGCTAAGTGAACGTATGGCTCTCCTGAAGCTATTCAGTAAAAACTGGAGGTGACGTCTTATCAAATGCCAAACAGCAACTCATAACTTCAAGGAACATGAAACCAGGAAATATCAGACAACCAAATAAACAGTAATTTTCTAGTAACCAACCCCAAAGAATTAGAGATCTGCAATCTGTCAGATAAAGTATTCAAAACAGTTGTTTTAAAGAAGCACAGTGACCCACAAGAAAACACAGAAATTCAACAAAATCAGAAAAGCAATACACAGACAAAAAGTGAGAAGTTTTAAAAAAGAGGTAGAAAGGGGAACCCTCCTACACTGTTGGTGGGAATGCAAGCTGGTACAGCCACTCTGGAAAACAATATGGAGGTTCCTCAAAAAGTTGAAAATAGAGCTACCCTACAACCCAGCAATCGCACTATTGGGTATTTACCCTAAAGATACAAACGTCGTGATCCGAAGGGGCACATGCACCCGAATGTTTATAGCAGCAATGTCCACAATAGCCAAACTATGGAAAGACCCTAGATGCCCATCAATAGGTGAATGGATAAAGAAGATGTGGTATATATATACACAACGGAATACTATGCAGCCATCAAGAGAAACGAAATCTGGCCATTTGCAACAACGCAGATGGAACTGGAGGGTGTTATGCTAAGCGAAATAAGTCAGTCAGAGAAAGACAAGTATCACATGATCTCTCTGATATGAAGAATTTGAGAGGCAAGGCGGGAGTTTGGGGGGATGGTGGGGGAGAGAAATGAAACAGGAAGGGATGGGGAGGGAGACAAACTAAAAGAGACTCCTAGACTCACGAAACGAACTAAGGGTGGCTGGGAGGCAGGGGTGTAGGGATGGGGTGGCTGGGTTGTTGACATTGGGGAGGGTATGTGCTATGGTAAGTGCTGTGAAATGTGTAAGCCTGACGATTCACAGACATGTACCCTGGGGCAAATAATACATTATATGTTAATAAAAATTAAAAATAAATAAAAATAAATAAAAAATAAAAATAAAATAAAGAGGTAGAAATTTTAAAGAAGAACCAAAGAGAAGCTGTGGAGCTAAAGAACACAATGAATGAAATAAAAATGCAACAATAGAAGACAAGATCAAGCAGAAGAGAATCTACAGAATCTCTACAGAAGAGAGGAACAATCTGTAGAGAGCAGGTTGAATTTGAAATTACGCATTCAAAAGTAAAAAGACTGAAGAAAGCCTAGGGAACTACAGGATACAATTATAAGAAATAATCCATGTATTTTTGGAGGAGTCCCAGAAGAAAGGGAAAGAGGGGGCAGCATTTTATTTAAAAGAGAAGTAGCAAGAGACAACTTCCCAAATGTGATTAAAGATTTGGACATTCAAGTTCATGAAGTTCATAGTTGCAAAAAATTTCAACTCAAAAAGATTTCCAATACATATTATAATAAAACGATCTCTAGAAGAGAAAAAATTGGGGTGCCTGGGTGTCTCAGGTGATTGACCATCTGCCTTCGGCTCACATCATGATTCCAGTATCCCGGGATCTAACCCACATCGGACTCCTTGCTCAGCAGGGAGCCTACTTCTCCCTCTCACTGCTCCTCCACCTGCTTGTGCTTCCTAATAAATAAAATCTTTAAAAAAGTAAAAATAGGGCGCCTGGGTGGCTCAGTTGGTTAAGCCACTGCCTTCGGCTCAGGTCATGATCCCCGAGTCCTGGGATCGAGTCCCCTTATCAGGCTTCCTCTGCTCTGCGGACAGCCTGCTTCTCCCTTTCCCTCTGCCTTTCCTCCTTTCCTCCTGCTTGTGCTCTCTCTCTCGTATTATTTATATTCTCTCTGTGTGAAATAAATAAATAAAAATCTATAAAATAAAATAAAAAAATAAAAGAGAAAAAACTCCTCACATAAGAGGAGTGGGATGGGATAATGGGATGATCCATTAAATAAATGCTAAAGAAAAAAACTGCCAAAGAAAGGAAGGAAGGAAGAAACTGCCAACCAAAATTACTTTACCCAGCAAAGATGTGCGTCAGAAACGGAGAAATAGGGGTGCCTGGGTGGCTCAGTGGGTTAAAGCCTCTGCCTTCGGCTCAGGTCATGATCTCAGCGTCCTGGGATCGAGTCCCGCATCGGGCTCTCTACTCAGCAGCAAGCCTGCTTCCCCCTTTCTCTCTGCCTGCCTCTCTGCCTACTTGTGATTTCTCTGTCAATCAATCAATCAATCAATATTTTTTTAAAAAAAGAAAGAAACGGAGAAATAAAGACTTTCCCAGAAAAATAAAACCTGTTAAGAGTTCATCACCAGTACACCTGCCTTAATACAAAGCTAACAGGAACTCTTCAATATAAAATGAAATTAAATGATACAGATACCAATTAGTACATGAAAATACAAAACACACTTTGGCTGGCTCCGTAAAAGCAGTTTTGGCAAGGGTCATGATCTCAGGGTCATGGGATCAAACCCCACTTAGAGCACAGTCTGCTTGTCCCTCTCCCTCTGCCCCTGCCCCTCACCCACACACTCTCACAAATAAATGAAATCTTTTAAAATATATCTATAACACACTTGTAAAAGTAAGTGTATGGTCAAATTTGAAATAATTTAGAAATAATTTAGGGGCGCCTGGGTGGCTCAGTGGGTTAAAGCCTCTGCCTTCACCCCAGGTCATGATCCCAGGGTCCTGAGATCTAGCCCCACATTGGGCTCTCTGATCAGCAGGGAGCCTGCTTCCCCTGTCTTTCTGCCT
>CM053610.1:66101719-66117348 GCA_028646535.1 Procyon lotor
AGCAGAGAGCCCAATGAGGGGCTCGATCCCAGGACCCTGAGATCATGACCTGAGCCAAAGGCAGAGGCTTTGACCCACTGAGCTACCCAGGCGCCCCTGTTTTTCTCTAAAGATTTTATTTGACAGAGACAGAGAGAGAGAGAGAGAGAGAGAGAGAAACAAAGAGAGGGAAAACAAGAAGTGGAGAGGGAGAGAGAGAAGCAGGCTTCCGCTGAGCAGGGAGCCCGACATGGGGCTCAATCCCAGGACCCTGCAATCATGACCGGAGCCTAAGACAGACACTTAACGACTGAGCCACCCAGGCGCCCCAGGGAAGAGGTTTCATATGCAACTGAAATAAACTTATCAACTTAACATGGACTATTATTTGTAAGATGTTTCATTTAAGCTTCAAGTACCTAAATACACATTAAGCAAATATAGATCTTAAAGAAAGAAAAACATTACAGTAAGAGTAAGGGACTTGTATATTCCATTTTCAGCAATAGATAGATCAGACAGAAAATCAATAAAAAAAAAAACACTGGACTTAAACTACACTTAAGAATAAATGGAGGGTGCCTGAGTGGCTCAGTTGGTTGGGTGACTGCCTTCAGCTCAGGTCGTAATCCCGGAGTCCCGAGATCAAGTCCCACATCAGGCTCCCAGCTCCGTAAGGAGTTAGCTTGTTCCTCTGACCTTCTCCCCTCTCTTGCTCTCGTGCTCCCTCTCTCTCAGATAAATAAATAAACTCTTTAATAAATAAATAAATGAATGAATGAATGAATGGACCATCCATACACAGAACATTCCATCTAACAGCAGCAGAACAGACATTCTCTTCAAGTGCACAGAAAACATTTTCCACGACAGATTACACATTAGGTCACAAAATAAGTCTTAGCAAATTTAAGACTGAAATCATACTAAGAATCTTTTCCAACCACAGTAGTATAAAACAGAAATCAGTAAGAAGAGGAAAGCTGGAAAAGCCACAAATATGTGCAATTAGACAACACACTTCTGAACAACCACTGAGTCAAAGAAATCATCAAAGGGGAAATCAAAAAACATCCTGAGACAGGGCACCTGGGTGGCTCAGTCAATTAAGCATCCAACTCCTGATCTCGGGGTTATGAGTTCAAGTCCCATGTTGGGCTCCACGCCCAGCATGGAGCCTCCTTAAAAAAAATCTTGAAACAGGGGCGCCTGGGTGGCTCAGTCGTTAAGCGTCTGCCTTTGGCTCAGGTCATGATCCCAGGGTCCTGGGATCGAGCCCCACACGGGCTCCCTGCTCAGCGGGAAGCCTGCTTCTCCCGCTACCATTCCCTCTGCTTATGTTCCCTCTCTCACTGTGTTTCTGTCAAATAAATAAAATCTTAAAAAAAAAAAAAAAATCTTGAAACAAGCTCCCCTTCCCCTAAGCAGCCTGAGGTGACCTCTGAAAACGGTTCACTATTCGCTTGACCCAGAAAACTCTACAATATCATGCAAATCAAGAGGTTCAAATATTCCTGTTCACTTCAAGAACACATGTGAAATAGCCCAGGACATCAAAGGTATGCATATCTGAAAAGCCACCAAGCAGCTGAAGGACATCACTTTGCAGAAGCAGTGTGTACCATTCTGTCGCTACAATGATGGAGTTGATAGGTGTGTCCAGGTCAAACAATGGGGTTGGACACAGCATCAGTGGCCCAAGAAGTGTGAATTTTTACTGCACGTGCTTAAAAATGCAGAGAGTAATGCTGAACTTAAGGCTTCACATGTCGATTATCTGGTCCTTGAGCACATCCAGGTGAACAAAGGATTGAAGATGTGGCGTAGAACTTACAGGGCTCATGGTCGGATCAACCAGTACGTGAGCTCTCCTTGCCAAATCGAGATGACCCCTTACTGAAAAAGAGCTGATTGTTCCTAAACCAGAAGAGGCGGCTGCACAGAAGAAAAAGATATTCCAGAAGAAACTGAAGAAACAAAAACTTAGGGCCCTGAACTAAATTCTGCACAGAATAGATTCAAATAAAAAGAGAAAAAAAAAATCTTGAGACAAACAAAAATGGAAATACAACATACCAAAACTGGTAGAATGAAGCAAAAGAAGTCCTAAGAGGAAAACCAAGAGTGATAGATGCTACATTAAGAAAAATAGGGGTGCCTGGGTGATGCAGTTGGTTAAGCATCAGACTCTTGGTTTCAGCTCAGGTCCTGATCTCAGGGTTGGGAGATCCAGTCTGTGAAGGGCTCCATACTTAGCAGGTTGAATACTTGAAGATTCTCTCCCTCTACCTGTCCTATCCGTGTGCACTTGCTCGCTCTCTCTCTCTCTCTCTCTCTCTCGCTTTCTCTTAAATAAATCTTAAAAAAGAAAAAAGAAAAATAAGAGTACCTAGGTGGCTCAGTCAGTTAAGGGGTCTACCTTTGGTTCAGGTCATGATCCCAGGGTCCTGGGATCAAGCCTGACATTCCCTGCTCAGCAGGAAGCCTGCTTCTCTCTCACCCTCTACTTCTGCCTCCCACTCCCCCAGCATGTGCCCCTCCCAAATAAAATCTATTTGTAAAGAATAAGGAAATAAAACAATTCCTCTTATGACAGCATCAAAACCAATAAAGTTCATAGGAATAAATTTAGCTAACAAAGTGAAAGACCTGTATACTGAAAACGGTAAGACAGTGTGATCAAGGAAACTGAAGACAGAAATACATGAAAAGATATCTTGTGTTCAAGAATAAGAATATTGTTAAAATGTCCATACTACCCCAAGCTACCTGTAGATTCAATGCAATGCCTCAAAACTCCAAAAGAATTTACAGAAATAAAAAATTATAAAATTCAAATAAAACCACAATCCTCACATCAAAGCTGGAAGCATCATACTTCCTGATTTCAAACTATATTACAAGGATGCCTAGGTGGCTCAGTTAGTTAAGCATCTGCCTTCAGTTGCAGTCATGATCCCATGGTCCTGGGATCAAGTCCCACATGAGGCTCCCTGCTCAGAGGGGAGCCTGCTTCTCCCTCTGCCTACCACTCCTCCTGCTTGTGCTCCCTCTCTTACTCTCTCTGACAAATAAAATCTTTAAAAAAAAAAATAATTAAAAAAAAAACCTATATTACAAAGCTGTAATAATCACAACAGTATGGTGCTGGCATAAGAACAAACACACAGTCCAAAGAACAGAACGGAGAGGCCAGAAACAAACCCACACATATATGGTCAACCAGCATTTGACAAGAGAGCCAAGAATATTCAATACATGATGCTGGGAAAACTAGATATCCACAGGCAAAAGAATTAAACTGGACCTTTATCTTACACTACAAAAATTAACTCCCAATAAATTAAAGATTTGACTGTAAAGACCTAAAGCCAAAAAATTAGGGAAAAAAATTCCTTGACATTGGTCTTGGCGATGATTTTTTTGGATATGACACCAAAAGCAAAAGCAACGGAAGTAAAAATAGACATGTAGGACTACATTAAACTAAGCACATCGGCACAGCAAAATAACCACCTATGGAATGGGGAAAAAAACCTACAAATCATATATCTTTATATAGGATTAAGATCCAATATATAAGGAACTCATACAACTCAATAGCAAAATAATCAAATAACCCACTTTAAAAAATGCGTAAAGGATCTCAACAGACATTCTTCCAAACACCTACATATTGCCACCAGGTAAGTGAAAGATGCTCAACATCACTAATCAGGGAAATGCAAATCGAAACTAAAATAAGCTATCACCTTACATTTATTAGAATAGCCATTATCAGAAGAACAAGTGATAACAAGTGTTGGTGAGGATATGGAGAAAAGGGAATCCTAGTTCTGCAGATGGAAATGTAAACTGGTACAGCCACGAAGTATAACAGTAAGGAAGTTCCTCAAAAAATATAAAAATAGGACTACCATATATGATCCGGCAGTTCCACTTATAATCTAAAGGAAATTTAATCATTTTCTCAAAGAGATATCTGCACCCCTATGTTCAACGCAGTATGCACAATAGTCAAGAAATGGAAGCAACCTAAGCATCCAGTGATGAACAAACAAAAAAGATGTGGTATACATATAATGGATTATCCAGTCATACAAAAGAAGAAAATTCTGCCACTTGGCACACCAAGGATGGACCCTGAAGGCATTATGCTAAGTGAAATAAGAAAGACAGAATAAGACAAATACTATCTGATCTCACTATGTGTAATCTAAATAAGTAGAACTCGGAGAAAGAGGGTAAACTGTTCGTTGCCAAGGGCAGGAGGGTGGGAGAAATGGCAAGATGACTGTCAAAGGGTCCAAACTTCTAAATAAGAGTAAGTTCCTGTCATCTACTGTACAGCATGGTGGGAGAATGAGGACCATGATTAAGAATGGGGCACCTAGGGGTGCCTGGGTGGCTCAGTGGGTTAAAGCCTCTGCCTTCAGTTGATTGAACTCTCTGCTCAGCAGGGAGCCTGCTTCCCCCTCTCTCTGCCTGCCTCTCCGCCTACTTGTGATCGTACATGCGTGCCTGTGCGCTCTCTCATTCTTTCTGTCAAATAAATAAATAAATGAAATCTTAATTTAAAAAAAAAAAAAAAATGGGGCACTGAACTGGCTCAGAAGAGATGCAACTCTTAATCCCAGCGTCATGAGTTCCAGCCCATTAGGTACAGAGATTACTAAAAAAAAAAAAAAATAGACACTGTATTACATACTTTATTTGTGTGTGTGTGTGTGTGTATGCAAGTTATTACTAAGAATAAATCTCAGATGTTCTCGCCACTAAAACAAAAAATAAATAAATAATTACCCGAGGTGATAGATATTTTAATTAACCTCCTTGTGGTAATCATTTTGCAATATATGCATATTATCAAATCATCACGTCATACACTTTAAACTTACACAATGTTATAGGTCAATTATACTTCAATAAAGTTGGAGAGAGAAAAGCACATCAGTAGTTCTAAGGATGGTGGGTTGGTAGAAATATTCAATTGTGGTGGTGCTTACATTTATCAAAATGAATGAAACCATATATTTAAAACTGAGAGTTTGGGGGCGCCTGGGTGGCTCAGTGGGTTAAAGCCTCTGCCTTCGGCTCAGGTCATGATCTCAGGGTCCTGGGATCGAGCCTCACATAGCATCAGGCTCTCTGCTTGGCAGGGAGCCTGCTTTCGCCTCTCTCTTTGCCTGCCTCTCGGCCTACTTGTGATATGTCAAATGAATACAATCTTAAAAAAAAAAAAAAAAACTGAGTTTGTTGTATGAAAATTATATAATGAAGTATATTCGAAAGTTCTTTTGAAAAAAATCAACTACTACAGACTTCATCTGAATTCTAATTCAAATTTTATTTTTTGGGGGGTGCCTGGGTGGCTTAGTGGGTTAAAGTCTCTGCCTTCGGCTCAGGTCATGTTCTCAGCATCCTGGGATCGAACCCTGCATGGGGCTCTCTGCTCAGTAGGGAGCCTGCTTCCTCCTCTCTCTCTCTCTCTCTCTCTGCCTGCCTCTCTGCCCACTTGTGATCTGTCAAGTAAATAAAATCTTTAAAAAAAAAAAAAAAAGTATTCTTGGGCAGCCTGGCTGGCTCAGTTCGTAGAGCATACGACTCTTGATATCGAGGTCATGAGTCTCAGCTTCATGTTGGGGGCAGAGTTTACTGTAAAAGAAAAATAAAAGGAGTGCCAGGGTGACACAGTAAGTTAAGCATCTGCCTTCAGCTCAGATCCTGATCTCAGGGTCCTGGGATCTAGTGCCATGTTGGGCTCCCTGCTCAGTGGGGAATTTGCTTCCCCCTCTCCCTCTGCTCAGCTCGTGCTCCCTTTCTGTCTCAAATAAGATATTTTAAAAAAAAAAGGGGGGGGGTGCCTGGGTGGCTCAGTGGGTTAAAGCCTCTGCCTTCGGCTCAGGTCATGATCTCAGGGTCCTGGGATCGAGCCCTGCATCGGGCTCTCTGCTCAGCGGGGAGCCTGCTTCTCCCTCTCTCTCTGCCTGCTTGTGATCTCTATCAAATAAATAAAATCTTTAAAAAAATTTAAAAAAGATAATTCTTAATTTCTTAACTTTGACAATGATATTGTGGTTATTTTTCAAATATTTGTCTTTTAGAAAACTGTACTGAAATATATACAAGTAACTCGTAATACCTGGATTTGCTTCAAAGTCATCCAATGGGTAGAGAAGGAAATGGGATAGCATACAAAGGATACAAAATTGTGAGGGCGCCTGGGTGGCTCAGTTGGTTGGGTGGCTGCCTTCAGCTCAGGTTATGGTCCCAGGGTCCTGGGAATGAGCCCCACATTGGGCTCCCTGCTTGGCGGGGAGTCTGTTTCTCTCTCTCTGCCTGCCGCTCTATTTACTTGTGCTCTCTCTGTCAAATAAATAAATTAATAATCTTTAAAAAAAAAAAAAATGATACAAAATTGTCCATGAGTTGCTTAAATGTTGACTGGGCAGTGGATACATAAAATCAGTCACCTTCCTTCCCCACTCCTACAGGTGATTCTATGTATGTTTAAATTTCTATAAGAAAGTAAAAAAATTTGGGGCACCTGGGTTCAGCACAGGTCATGATCTCAGGGTCCTGGGACTGAGCCCTCCAACAGGCTCTCTGCTCAGCAGGGGTCCTGCTTCCCCCCCTCCCCCCGCCTGCCACTCTGCCTACTTGTGATCTCTCTGTCAAATAAATAAATAAGATCTTTAAAAAAAAATAAAATAAAAAAGTTGCCAAGCATACCAAAAAAAAACAAGAACAAAAGCCACATACTCAAAAACAGAAGGAGGGCGCCTTGGATGGCTCAGTTGATTAAGCATCTGCCTTTAGGTCAGGGCATGATCCCATAGTCCTGAGATCAAGTCCCACATCAGGTTCCCTGCTCAGCAGGGGGTCTGCTTCTCCCTCTGCCCCTCTCCCTTGCTCTCCCTTTCTCTCTCTCTCAAAAATAAATAAAATCTTAAGAAAAAAAAAAAAAAAAAACAGAGGGAAAGAATAAGATAGAAAATCAGATAGTAGAGTCATGAGACCTAAACTTTATAATAGAAATAAATTCAAAATATTAGGTGATAAGGAGTTTCTGCAAATTCTGGAAACTACTAAAAAAGAAATCAAAAGCTTTACAACTAAGATATACAGGAACTAGAATTAAGACCTCAACAGATAGCTTTAACATTAGATTACATGCAGTTTTAAAGAGGATTAAGGAGGGAGTGCCTGACTGGCTCAGTCCGTAAAGCACAGGACTCTTGATCTCAGGGTTGTGAGTTTAAGCCCCATGTAAAAGTGCAAAGATTAAAAATAAAATGTTTCTAGAAAGGATTAGGTCAAAAATAGAGTTTAGTACAAAAATACAAATGACAAAAGAATGGAAAATACAGAAGATCAAGAGAAACAAGAAAGATGAAAAAGCATACCATTTATGTAAATAGAAACCCAAAAGGTAATGAAAGCATGAGGCCGGAGCTATATCTGAAGAGATAAGGCTTCCAAAACTAATTTTTAAAAACTAAAACCAGAATAAAGAATTAATCCTAAGCAAATACAAAACCAGATACAAAGAGCAAAACTGCTGAAATCCTAAGACAAAAAGAAAAATCTTAAAATCAAACAAATGAAAAAAACCTTCAAAGAAGCAAAACTGAGGGTTGACTTCACAGAAGAAACAATTTAAACCAGGAAAAAAAAAAAAATGAATGACTTAATGAAAGAAGCAATGGTAACTACCAATACTCCATTTCAGTGTGTGCTTGTATGAAAATGCAAGCATTTCTCATTTTAAGATTTTATTTATTTATTTGACAGAGAGAGACACAGCAAGAAAGGGAACACAGCAAGGGGAGTGAGAGAAGGAACAGCAGGCTTCCTAGCAGAGCAGGGAGCCCAACTTGGGGCTTGACCCCAGAAACCTAGGATCATGACCTGAGCCGAAGGCAGACACTTAACGACTGAGCCACCCAGGCACCCCATTTCTCTTCATTTTAGAAGACAAGCAAATACTGGCAAAAATCACCTAAAGCAGAACCACACCAAAAGTAATGCTAAAAGAAAAATGATCCCAGACAAAAGCCTAAAGATGAAATAAAGAATGAAGAGCAGCAGTAAGTATAAATCTGAGTATTAACTTTATAAATTAAGTAAGGACTTAATTTTCAAAATCTAAGTAATGAAAACACACTACAACAGCAGTATAAAAAAACAGGAGTGGAATAAATGAAATTAATAGTATTCTATGGCCTTGCTACTCAAAGTGGTTCCAAGGACCAATAGCATCAGCATCATCTGGAAGGTTGTTAGAATGAAGAATTTGAGGCAAAATTCCAGACCATTAGAGTTGGAATCTGAATTTTAAAGAAAATCTCCCAGTGATTCATACGTACATTAAATTTCCAGAGGCACCAAAGTCTGGAAAGTAGTGAAAGTACTAAAGCAGATGGCAGTGTGAGAAATTCATGTGATTAAGAAAGGTTCTGGGGACGCCTGGGTGGCTCAGTTGGTTAAGCAGCTGCCTTCGGCTCAGGTCATGATCCCAGGGTCCTGGGATGGAGTCCCATGTCGGGCTCCTTGCTCAGCAGGGAGCCTGCTTCCCCCTCTGTCTCTGCCTGCTTGTGTTCGCTCTCTCTCTGACAAATAAATAAATAAAATCTTTAAAAAAAAAAAAAAAAGAAGAAGAAAGGTTCTGGTAAAGAAGCAAACATGATAAAAAGAACAAGATGAAGGATTCAGTTTCACTTCTGTTGAAATTTGAGATAGAAGATACTTAAATAGAAATGTCTCACACGAAATTAAGGATATTAGACTAATGCTTCGAAAATTGGTCAGAGAAATACACTCAAAGTTGTCTAAAAGATGATACTCCTCAATCTCATCAAAATTCTACAATCATGGTAGTAGATTGAATCCTTACTTCAACTTCTTCATAAAATACATAGCAAAAGACTAAACCTTGAGTGATGTCCACACTTAAAGGATTAGAATAATACAAACTAGAGTCAAGAAGAAAATTTTAATAGGCACCCCAACAGTTCTCCGACTTTTTGTTTTTAGGATTCCTTCACATATTCAGAGACTGAAGACTTCAAAGAGCTTATGTTTATAGTTTATTTCTTTCAATATTTATTGTGTTAGTTTATAAACACTAAATTCGTGGGTGGCTCAGTTGCTGGGCATCTGCCTTTGGCTCAGGTGTCCTGGGATCGGGCCCCAGCTGGGCACCCTACTCCACTGGGAAGCCTGCTTCTCCCTCTCCCACTCCCCCTGCTTGTGTTCCCTCTCTGTCTCTCTGTCAAATAAAATCTTTTTTAGAAAATTAAAAAAAACAAAAACAAAAACAAATTCACTGCCTGTTTTCTGTTATTAAAAACTCAGTGGCTTGAGTGACAAGTTTCTAAATTTTTAAAAATCTCTTTAAGGGGGCGCCTGGGTGGCTCAGTGGGTTAAAACCTCTGCCTTCGGCTCGGGTCATGGGATCGAAGATCTCAGGGTCCTGGGATCGAGCCCCACATCGGGCTCTCTGCTCAGCAGGGAGCCTGCTTCCCCCCCCTCTCTCTGCCTGCCTCTCTGCCTACTTGTGATATCTCTCCTCTCTGTCAAATAAATAAAATCTTTAAAAAAAAAAAAAAATCTCTTTAAGGTTTGGCTTAATAGAAAACAGTTGGATTCTGGGTGCCTGGGTGGCTCAGTGGGTTAAAGCCTCTGCCTTTGGCTCAGGTCATGATCTCAGGATCCTGGGATAGAGCCCCGCAGCAGGCTCTCTGCTCAGCAAGGAGCCTGCTTCCCCCTCTCTCTCTGCCTGCCTCTCTGCCTACTTGTGATCTTTCTCTCTGTCAAATAAATAAATAAAAGTCTTTAAAAAAATAAAATATAAAAAAAAGAGAAAACAGTTGGATTCTCATTAACTGCTTCTGCCTTCTCTCTGTTGACATACATTGTTTTTAGTGAAGTGTATGAGGCCCATCCTTAAAATATATGAATATGGAAATAGAAGTATTTTAATAGTTTTATCAGATAATTTTGGATATCCTTCTTTGATAATACACCAAAACTCAATGACTGTTAATTTCTTAAAGATTAAGTTGCAATATGAAATCTAAAACCGTATCAGTACTGTTACATTAAAATCCATTGATCCGGGCGCCTGGGTGGCTCAGTGGGTTAAGCCTCTGCCTTTGGCTCAGGTCATGATCTCAGGGTCCTGGGATCAAGCCCCAATCGGGCTCTCTGCTCGGCGGGAAGCCTGCTTCCCCCTCTCTTTGCCTGCCTCTCTGCCTATTTGTGATCTCTCTGTCAAATAAATAAATAAAATCTTTAAAAATAAAGAAAAGAAAATCCATTGATCAATTTATCTCCCTGAATAGAACTTTAGCAGGTAAATGTGTTTGTAACATCATGAATGGTTTTATGGAAAATACCGGATCACTAAGTTATACAGATCTTTCCAATGTTGACATATTTCATTACAGAATATCAAAAAATTTTATCATTAATATTCTCCTCAATCTCATCAAAATTCTACTGGGCAGCTGTCAAACTCACAGTGACAGGTACAATTTTTCCAAAATTCTAATTTTTTGTTGAAAGCTCAATTTTAGCTCTGGCAACTAACACTGTCTTTTTTAAATGACATGCTTGCTTCATTCATTCCAGAAAATGTCTGCCAAATACCCAAATTTGGATACCCTTTGAGTCAATCATTCTTTCAAATAAAAATCGTTTTGTTTTATGAAAAGAGCAGCTTGTTCAGCTTAAAACTCAATCAGGTGATCACACTTCCTTAAGACAACCATCTTACACTGCAGTATGTAGGAGAAACACTTTATAAATACTTCTCATTTCATCACAGCATATATGAAGACATGTACACAAGTGTTGAGAATTAATAAAATTAATTATCATTGCTTCATCAAGGACATCACTTGCCAGACAGCAAGTTCTTGGCAGTGAAGATTAACTACTTAAGTGCCAATGATGTGGGAAGCAAGGGCAAAAGAAAAATTAAATTTCCTTCCTTATTACTTACAACCCATTGACAAGTCCTTCACACAGGCAGAGTAACATTCCTTTCCTCTAGGAACTCAGCTGCCTCCATGTTACCACTTTGCTAGGGACAAAAGGCAATCTTAGCTTAACATTATCCCAATACCTCACCCTCACCCCCTACCCCCAATCCTATAAGTCTTCTTTAACATATAAAAATTGCTTTGGAAGGGTGCCTTGGTGGCTCAGTGGGTTAAAGCCTCTTGCCTTCGCCTTCAGCTCAGATCATGATCTCAGGGTCCTGGGATCCAGCCCCGCTTTGGCCTCTTTGCTCAGCAGGGAGCCTGCTTCCCCCTCTCTCTCTGCCTGCCCCTCTGCCTACTTGTGATCTCTGTCAAATAAAATCTTTAAAAAAAAAAAAAAAAATTCCTTTGGAAATTTCCTTTCTCTCTAACCCCTAAGATATATGTTGACAATCATCCCCCAAGCATATGACCCACCGATATACATCTGAAGGGTCTCATGACTAAGGTTTTTATTAGACAGTAATAAGTGACCTTTTCCTGGGGCGCCTGGGTGGCTCAGTCGTTAAGCATCTGCCTTTCACTCTGGTCATGATCCCAAGGTCCAGGGATCACACCCCGCATCAGGCTCCCTGCTCCATGGGAAGCCTGCTTCTCCCTCTTATCCCTCCTGCTTGTGTTCCCTCTCTGTCTCTGTCAAATAAATAAATAAAATCTTTTAAAATAAATAATAAAATGACCTTTTTCTAACAATAGCTAGCCCCCTCAAGGTCCTGGAAACCTTGCTTCCAAAATTCCTTAGAGACTTAACACTATCCCTAAGCCCCTCCAAACTTGAAAGCATATAATCCACCGCTCCTCATGATCCCAGTACACCTCTTTCTGCCCACGGGTCCTGTCTTCATGCTTTAATAAAGCCACATTTTTGCACCAAACATCTCGAGAATTCTTTCTCGGCCATCAGCTCTGAACTCCAACCATTTTCTACATCACCACATCCTTATTTCCTACAACGTGGCCAGCAATTTTATCTATCATGCCTTTGAGCTATCAGTGAAAATATCGACCAAGAGGCATAAAATGTCTTACCTCTCAGACCCCCTTTAAAGCCTCCCTGAGATCCTCAAGGATCCAGAGATCATACTCTAAGAACAACTGATGGAGCTAAATGAAGGTAAAGATTTAATAAAAGGGTATATGAAATAAAAGACACCCTGATTGAAAAGAGGGAAGTAAAACAGATTTGAGAGATAATTACATGGAGAAATAAATCCATCTATCTGTGATCCACTGATTTTCAGCAGAAGTGCCAAGACCAGTCAGTAAATGCCTTTTCTATAACGCGTGTTACAACAACTGGACAGCCTCATGCAAAAGGATGAGGCTGAACCTTACCTCACACTATGCACAAAAAATCTGACTCAAAGGCCTAAATATAAGAACCAAAACTATAAAACTCGTAGAAGAAAACAGGGTAAGTCTCTGTGACTTGGGATTTAGCAATGGATTCTAGCAATGAATAGGACACCAAAGTACACGCAACAAGAGAGAGAGATAAATTGAACATCATTAAAAAAATTTTTTTAAAGATTTTATTATTTATTTGACAGAGAGAAACACAGTAAGAGAGGGAACACAAGGAGAGGGAATGGAAGCGGAAGAAGCAGGCTTCCTGCCGAGCAGGGAGCCCGATGCGGGGCTTAATCCCGCGACCCTGGGATCATGACCTGAGCCGAAGGCAGACGCTTAACGACTGAGCCACCCAGGCACCCCTCATTAAAAAAAATTTAAGATTTTTTATTTATTTGACAGAGAGAGACACAGCAAGAGAGGGAACACAAGGGGGTGGGGGGGGATGAGAGAGGGAGAAGAAGATTCCCTTCTGAGCAGGGACCCTAATGCAGGACTCGATACCAGGACCCTGGGATCATGACCTGAGCTGAAGCTGAAGGCAGACACTTAACAACTGAGCCACCCAGGAACCTCTATTAAGAATTTTTGTACAAAGACATCTGGTGGCTCAGTCTGGTTAAACATCTGCCCTTGGCTCAGGTCATGATCTCAGGATCCTAGGATCAAGTCCCACATCAGGCTCCCTGCTCAACAGGAAGCCTGCTTCTCCTTCTCTGCTCCTCCTCCTTGTGCATTCTCTGTCAAATAAATAAAATCCATGAGGGGGGAAAAACTTTTTGTGCTTCATGGGCGCCTGGGTGGCACAGTTGGTTGAGTAACCGACTCTTAATTTCAGCTCAGGTCTTGATCTCACGGTCACCCGATGTCAGGCTTCACACTCAGTGTGGAGTCTGCTCAAGATTCTCTTCTCCCCCTTCCTCTGCCCCACTCCCTGCTTGCCCTATCTCTCTCTCTCAAATAAATAAACCTTAAAAAAAAAATTGTGCTTCAAAGGACACTACTGAGAAACTGAAGATAATTCACAATATGGAAGAAAATATTTGCAAATCTAATAAGGGACTTCTATCTAGAATATATAAAAAACTCATACAAATAATAACAAGACAAATAACAAAACGTAAGCAAAGGATCTGAATGGTTATTTCCCCAAAAAGAAACAACTACAATGAGATACCACGTTAACCCACTAGGATGGCTAGAATAGTCAAAATACCAAGTATTTGCCTCCATATTCCCATCCATTTAAAAAAAAAAAAAAAATCACCAAAGGAACAAATATTTATTTGAAAACTAACAAACCAGTATTGGTGAGGATGTGGAGAAACTGGAACCCTTATACACTGCTGAAGGGAATATAAAATGGTGCAGCACTCTGGACAACAATCTGGCAGTTTTTGAAAAAGTTAAATGCATTGATTAGCTGACCTAATGATTCCACTCCTCGATACAGACCTGAGAGAAATGAAAAACGTTAAGTATACAGAAAAACTTTTTACACAAATGTTCACAGAGGCAATACTCAAAATATCAGAAAGAACCCAAATATTGATCAACTGATGAATGGACAAACAAAATACATTATAACCATATGATGGAATATTATTCAGCTATAAAAAAGAATGAAGTACTGATTTATGCTCCAGCATGGACGAATCTTAAGTGCTAAAGTAAAAGAAGTCAGGGCGCCTGGGTGGCTCAGTGGATTAAGCCTCTGCTTTCAGCCCAGGTCATAATCTCAGGGTCCTGTGATCGAGCCCCGCATCGGGCTCTCTGCTCAGCAGGGAGACTGCTTCCCCCTCTCTCTGCCTGCCTCTCTGCCTACTTAATACAGATCTCTTTGTATCAAATAAATAAAATCTTAAAAAAAAAAAAAGAGGGGGGAACGCCTGGGTGGCTCAGGGGTTTAAGCCTCTACCTTCGGCTTAGGTCATGATCTCAGGGTCCTCGGATCGAGCCTCGCATCGGGCTCCTGCTCAGCAGGGGACCTGCTTCCCCCTCTGTCTCTGCCTGCCTCTCTGCATCCTTGTGATCTCTCTGTCAAATAAATAAATAAAATCTTAAAAAAAAAAAAAAAAGAAAAGAAAAAAGACAACGCTCAGCAGGGGAGTCTGCTGGAGATTCTCTGTCTGCCCCCTCCACCATACCCCCACCCCATCTACATGCACACTCCTGCTCTCATGCTCTCTCTAAAATAAATAAACCTTTAATAAATAAAAAAAAAATAAAACAAAGATGGCATTTCACATCACTGGGAAAAAGAAAGATGCTAAGACCAATGAGTAAGTTTGGAAAAGCTAATATTTGATCCCACTTCTTAACTTAGACCAAAATAAATTCTAGACAGATTAAAAATTTAATAAATTTGTTAAAGCTAGAAAAAATCTAATCGGATATCTGATCTCAGAGTGAGAAAAGCCTTTCTAAATAACAGACCACTCACTATTGTAATTCAGAAGCCAAATATGTCCACACAAATAATGCAATAATTCTCAATATCCAAACTCTTGTAGGAACCAAATAGTCTGAGACAGCAACAACGGTATCCTTTTTCCCCTATGATATTTTTTAATATTTTATTTAGTTTACAGAGAGAGCGAGAGAGAGCACAAGTAGACAAAGTTGCAGGCAGATGGAGAGAGAGAAGCAGGTTCCCCTCTGAGCAGGGAGCCCGATGTGAGACTTGATCCCAGGACCCTGGGATCATGACCTGAGCTGAAGGCAGATGCTTAACTGACTGAGCCACTGAGGTGCAGGTGCCCCAGGTTTTTTTTTTTTTAACATAGAACATCTAATGCAAATAAACAAGCACTCTCAAATACCACTGATGAGGTATATATTAGTATAAACTTTCTAGGTTTTTAGCAATCAGAAGCCTTAAAATTTTTTACCTTTAGACCCAGAACATGATCCAGATTTCTATACTCAAGGACATTTTCATTGCTTTTTTAGTTCTGTAGGGAGGAGAGTTAACAGGAAAACACTAAGTATGTGTTAAGTTTCGTTCGTAGACATAAGGATATGAGAAAATGCCCATTTAAAAAAAGCAAATATGGGACGCCTGGGTGGCTCAGTTGGTTAAGCAGCTGCCTTCGGCTCAGGTCATGATCCCAGGGTCCTGGGATCGAGTCCCACATCGGGCTCCTTGCTCGGCAGGGAGCCTGTTTCTCCCTCTGCCTCTGCCTGTCTCTTTGCCTGCTTGTGTTCTCTCTCTCTGACATAAATAAATAAAATCTTTAAAAAAAAAAAAAA
>CM053610.1:66123345-66141668 GCA_028646535.1 Procyon lotor
AAAAAAAAAAAACCTATAATTAAAAACACCCGAATGAAAAAGAAAAAAAAAAAAACAGGAAAGGGGCTCAATCAGCAGAGCACCCAACTCTTGATCTCAGGGTCATGAATTTGAGCCCCACAATGGGTACAGAGAAACCACACAAAAAAAAGGGGAGAGGGGCAGGAAAAAAATGTTCAGGGTGAATATGACCAAGGGTTGTTAGAGTTAATAAATGAGCAACTCTTGGGGCACCTGGGTGGCTCAGTGGGTTAAAGCCTCTGCCTTCGGTTCAGGTCATGATCTCAGAGTCCTCGGATCGAGCCCCACATCGGGCTCTCTGCTCAGCGGGGAGCCTGCTTCCCCCTCTCTCTCTGCCTGCCTATCTGCCTACTTGTGATCTCTTTCTCTCGGTCAAATAAATAAATAAAAATCTTTAAAAAAAATAGTAAATGAGCAACTCTTGTAAGGTAATTACACAAAACATTAAAACCTGAAAAGCTGAAAAAGGAGACAATGTATTAAAAAAGGTAAATAGCCAATAAAAATATGAGTGTTTAAGGGTGTCTAGGTGGCTCAGTCGTTAAGTGTCTGCCTTATGCTGAGGTCAATGATCCCAGGGTCCTGGGATCAAGTCCTACATCAGGCTCCCTGCTCAGCAGGAAGCCTGCTTCTCACTCTCCCACTTCCCCTGCTTGTATTCTCTCTCTCACTGTGTCTCTGTCAAATAAATAAAATTTTTAAAAAAAGAGTGTGTTTAAACTTAGTAGTAACCGCCTATCACAATTTCCGCCAAAATAACCACCTTTTCAAGGATAATATTCAGTACAAGTGCCCACATTGTGCAGACAATACTTACGGAATGAAAATCAGTATATTCTTCCTGAAGAGCAAGTAGACAATACAAAAGTATGTTTATATTTCTGACAGTGATAATTTCTAGAAATCCATCTAAAAAACAGTAATGTAACTAAATGATTTATGGGGTGCCTGGATGGCTCAGTGGGTTAAAGCCTCTGCCTTCAGCTCAGGTCATGATCTCACGGTCCTGGGATCAAGCCCCGCATCAGGCTCTCTGCTCGGCTGGGAGCCTGCTTCCCCATCTCTCTCTCTGCATGCCTCTTTGCCTGTGATCTCTCTCTCTCTCAAATAAATAAAATCTTAAAAGAAAAAAAAAGATTTATATACAGGATGCTCATTTGCAGCATTACTTATAAGAACTAGAAACAAACATACAGCCGGAAAATATTAAATTTTGTACAAAATGAAGTACTATACAGACAAAAAGTACTTTTTCAAAAAAGGTTAATAAGGAAAATGAGCTAACAAAACATTAGGTGAAACCAGTAACATTAAACATTAGCTGAAGCTAGATATTAAACTACACATATCTCATTCTTAGAAATGTAAATGTGTACCAAAAATATTTCAAAGCATGAACAGGAATCATCACTGGATAATTAGATTTACAATTTTTAGTATCTCTATAATGAAAATATGCAATCTATATAATTAAGAAAAATAAAGCAAAAAAGAGAAAGGCAACTCAACCCCTTTAGCTAGGGTCTGTCACACCCTGGTCAAGCCACTATTGGAAAATTCTGACTTTCTTCTGAAAATGTAAAAATTATTATTAATACACACTACCTACACATTAGAAATACTTTTACATCAGATATATAGATACTATCATTAAACATATAAGAAATGTTACCATGTTTCATGAATACAGTGCTAAAGCTCATTAACAGTTATCACTGACAATGCCATAAAGCACTACAGTCACTAAATTATACTATAAAAATATACGAACTGAAATCATGTTTACTACTTCAAATATTAATTGATACTTAACTAGATCACCAAGTAAAAAATTCATAATTTGGGACTTTGTGTTGTAAAATCACATTTCCAATTTTAGGAATCACTTCAAATTCTAGAATTTTAGGTCAACCAAAAAATACTGTTACTAATGATTTAATTAACTGGTACCTATACACTTATAATATCAAATAAACCTCTAGAAATGCATGGCTTACTAAAGGACTCGTTGCTAACTATATTTAGAATCCATTCAGCTACTTAAGGACCACTGCTTTTATTAGTTTTTTTTAAGATTCTATTTACTTGACAGAAAGAGATCACAAGTGGCAGACAGGCAGGCAGAGGGAGAGGGGGAAGCACACTCCCTGCTGAGCAGAGAGCTCCAAGAGGACACAAAGACATGGGGCTCCATCCCAGGACCCTGAGATCATGACCTGAGCTGAAGGCAGAGGCTTAACCCACTGAGCCACTCAGGCGCCCCAAGGACCACTGCTTTTAAATTCCTACTGTAATTACAATGGCATTAAACCTGAAATTGTGAAAATACATAAAAATACACTATTTTATTCTGTCAATTAAACAGCATACTCACAATAATGTCTTCTATTCAAACAGATTATCATAAAGTTGACACAGCATAGCATAACTAGTAGGAGCTCGGACTTTTTAGCCTGACCCGAGATAAAGTCCTGTTCAAATCCTGGCTCCACCAAATACAGTCATGTGACTCTAAGCAAGTTATATAAGCCCTAAATTTTAGTTCTCTTATCTGAAAAGGATGATAAAGTACCTACCTCAAAGAGTTGATAAATACTCAACACAAACTGCTCAATAATAAAGACTTCTGCTTTAAAAAATAATGCAAAGAGAATTATTCTGCAAATACTGTTATCACAGTATCCTGAGTTCAAGCTTAGACAGGACTACTAATTAAGCAAGCGACAGGTAACCTTTACATGGCAAACCACTTAGCCTCTCTGCGATTTAATTTCTTTACTTCTAAAACTTAGATACCAATACTTGCTCCTGCCCATCTTCAAGGATAATGAGGGAAGACAAATAAATTTTCTACTTTGTTTAAATGTTACATGTGGTAAGCTGTAATTCACTAAACACACCCATAGAACAAAATCTACGTTTAAAGCCATTTTCATTCTCTCAGAGAAACTTACTTTACCCAGGCAATAATGACCTCAATTTACTACTGAGAAAGCTATAGTGATGTCCCAAAGCATAACTTCAGGCCTCTAATCTCTTCTCATCAATACGCAGAAATGCTCTGGACTTAGTAAACTAGTTCACAAAAATAGCTAGAAAAGCTGCAAATATACAAATTCAACAGAATAAACACAGGAATACAAATTTAAAATTATTTCCTAAACTGCATGCAAACCAACAAACTGATAGTAAACAAATTAACTCAATACATTCCAAGCTTTCAAAATGTCCTTATTAAAAATAAAACACTGAAAGGAAAAGAAAAACTTAAATGTTAGTATTGTTGAGAGTGGTTATTCTAACACTAAAGCCAAACATTATTTTGAAATACAAGTTTTAGTGTATATGTCAAGACTACTTAAAAAGGGGATGTGCGGGTCCTTATTATGGGGTTCTTAGCCTGGTTCCTTGGACAGGCTTCAATGCGTCCTTAAACTGCAGGCAAAAGTGTGCTTTTATACCTGTATGTTTCCATGATAAGAGTTCACAGCTTCAAATTCTCAGCAGGACTAGAAGTATAAATGGTAATATTAATTCTCTCATCAAAAACGGATGACAAAAGCACGCTATTTACAATCTTTTGTTACCAACTTTTATTTTAACTAAATTAGTCTGCCAGATTTTTAAATATTTGAAGTCCCTATCATTATCAAACTCTTTGTGAATATCAGATATAAAGCAGTACTATCTGCATTATGTCTACCATTTCATTTAAAGTACAAAATTTTTACATTACACTGGTGCGTCCGGGCAGACTTCTTTTAAGATTCACCAGTGTTGGTAAATTTGACAAGAAAGAGGTTTTTGGTTTTTTTTTTTTTTCCTTCTCTTGGTTTAACTGTTTTGGGGAATTATACTGAGAGATGAGTTCTGAGCACAGTATTTGGGAACTTTAACTCTGAATGCGTAATCAAGGATGAGTTGATGCTCATCTTTGCACAACCTCTGGGGGAATAAAAGTATAGACTTAATGGTTATTGTGAGCAAGATTTTAAAAAAGACCCATAATAACCTACTTCAATTCAACAGGTGTTATCAAGTTCCAACCATCATGGTTCTACCCAGTCACGGATAAATGTTACTATAATGAGATAAAGTAAGACCTTCTGTTCTCTAGAGACTTAAGCTCTTATGTTTGGGATACAAGAACTACAGGGAAAAAAAAAATGAAAATTTTACAACTACAGGGGGAAAAAAAAAATCAACTTGTAATAGTTTGGTATAACCTACCAATAAAATTGCTGAAGTAATAAAAAAAAAAAAAAAACCAGGGGGGAAGCATCCTTGTGAGATTAGTGTTTAGGAAGCAAATTTTTATTTTTTTAAGATTTTATTTATTTCACAGAGAGAGGGAGATCACAAGTAGGCAGAGAGAGAGGAGGAAGCAGGCTCCCTGCTGAGCAGAGAGCCCAATGCAGGGGCTGGATCCCAGGACCCTGATATCATGACCTGAGCCAAAGGCAGAGGCTTTAACCCACTGAGCCACCCCGGCGCCCCAGGAGGCAAATTTTTAAACTGAGCTTTAAAGGAAATATTAAGAAATTGTCCTAAGTATTTGAGACCACTGGCTTATACACAAATAGAAAATCCTTATTTGTTCATTAAGACAAGTTTCTTAGAGGGTCTGCGTGGCCACATTTTGTGAACCTGGTTCCACTAACTGTATATAATTAAAGGTAAGAAAAGCTAAATTCTACTTCAAAATTCTCTACATTTCTAAGTTTCCGTAAATCCACTGCATTTTTGAGTGCTTCTAAACAAAGTTCAACGGTTTTCCCAAATAATTTAATAAGAAATTTCATCGTGTCCCTTTTCAAGAGATAATAAAGATTAACAAACTTTAGTTTCTTTAGGTACTATGTTTAAAGGTAGTTTCCCTAGTTGAGTTCAAAATAACTTAAAACTCCAGAAAAATATTAAAAGCTGTTTTTCTTATATTAGAGAGCAAAGATACGCTTTTCCCAATTTAATAAAACCATAATCACACAACTTATATCAGATATAAAACATTTTACTAAAATAAGTACCAAGGACTTCACCTATATAATCACATCATAAACCACCTCACCAAAAGTATCTCAAAATAAACACAAATAACCTTAAAATTCTAGGAAAATATAGAATTACAAATATTGGAAAGCCCAGTCTGAATATGTGCAAAACCTGTTTCCACCTGTCAGAAAGTAAACACACAGTTCCAAGTAAACTAGAACCACTCCACTTTTATTATTGCCTTGGGTTACTGAAGTAAAATTCAAGCATGTAAATGATCAAGTAAAAATCAAACACAAACAAGGTGATATATTTTATAAATCCATTGTCTTAAAGAATCATATTAGAAAAGAGGTAGTTTGGAAGTTTCTGAAAATATCAGAACACAAATCCAAAACCCACATAAGCAGTTCGTAAACGAGCATTTCTCAACAATCAAGTTTTTGTAAATTAATCTTTTAGCTAATACACCTCAACCAACTAGGCCTTTGGGCCCAGAAAGAGTGAACTTGCAATACAGCATGTTTCTCCAGGCTCAAACACTATCTTACAAGAGTCGGAAATAAAAGAATCTGGCTTTATATATATATACGTGTGTGTGTGTATACAAATATATATATTAGTGTACGCTCTTTAATAATCAAAAGTATAAGGAATAAGGCCTTTCATTCCAGGAGACAGGCCACGACTATCCCGGGATGGTATCTGTAGTACACCGCTCTTAGTAAAATTTACCATTAAAACGACGAATGGTACGCTAAGAAGAAACATAATTAAAAAAAAAAAAAAAGGCATGAAGGTTCCAATCATGACTATCACAGTTCATTTTCAGCTATTTCAGGGCTGGCAGAAAGGCTTAATACACCCACACACCCCCAAGGGAGGGGAAAACCAGCAACCTCCTCCTAGGGAGTTTAATGAAAATTAGCAGGTAAAAGAGGCCTCCTCAGCAGCACGCTGAAAATCAAAGAGGGCGGCCGGAGGGCCGAAGGGTTCCGGAGGAACCATACTGCGGAGGAAAGCTTCGTCCTCAGACCCCACCTCCCTTCACCTTCCCGGCAGGACGAAGGAGGCGAAAGCTCATTAGTGCCTTCGTTAATTGACACCTGTAATGAGGAAACTTTCCGAGAGGTAAGACCGCCCAGGCATGGCCTGGCCGGAGCTCCGGAGCGGCCCCCTCTCGGGCGCCCAGGTAACCGGGCCGGGCTGGGCCCGAGGCGCCGTGGCGGCCGCGCCACCGCGCACCTTCTCGGGGCGCTAGGCCCGCAGGCCGCCCGGCTCGGCCGTCGCCTCCCGCAGGCCGCGGGGAGCTGAGCGGCGCCCCCAAACCGTGCCCCCCCACAGGCCGCCGCCGTGGCTACTTACTTTCATTTAACACCTCCACCAGGTCTGCGCAGTTCTCGCACATCGTTCGGCCGCCGCCCCCCCCCTCCCCCGCTTCGGATCGCACTGACTGATCCCGACCGGCGGGGGGGAGGGGAGAGAGGCGGAGGAGGGGGCCGGCCGGCCGGCGGGGCGGGGAGGCGACGAGGGCGGGCGGCGGCGGGGACGGGGCGGAGAGCAAGAGTATGGGGGAGGGGGCCGGCGGTCCCCGGAGCGGGCGGGGGAGAGGAGGGGGGCGAGGGGAGGTGCGCAGGCCGGAGGGGCGCGGAGGCGCCGGCGGCGGGGAAGGGGGGGGAAGGACGGGGGGAGGGGAGAGGGAGGGAGGGGGCGGGTGGGGAGAGAAGCAGCAGAGTCACTTCACCGACCAGACGCTGCGGCCACCGCTGACGCCGCCGCCATTTTAATAGAGCGTTCGGGCTGCGCTCGGCTCTTTCCGCCCGAGCGAAGGAGCCGACGAGAAACGCCTCGCGCTCTCATTCCTCCGCCTCCCGCCCTCTCTTCGCCTCCCGCCCTCCCTCCTCTCCCTCCGCACACACGCCGCACGCTCAACCCTCGGCCGCGGCCGGTTCGCCGCCCTCCCTTTCCTCTTCCGTCCGGCCTCCCCGCCCTCGGTCCACCCCCTCGGCGCGCTCGCCCACCCCGCCCAGCCCGGATCTCTGTCAGCGGCCGGAAGGGAAACACGAAGCCAGCGCGGCTGCGGGGGGAGTCCGGGTGAGTAGGAGAAGATGGCGGAGACACCGAGCGGCCCGCGGTTGCGCGGCGTCGCCCACGGCGGCCCACTCCGCGGGCTGCGAGGTCTAGCGAGTGCCGGGTCACTCGCGCCGCCCTGTTCCCCGCCCTTGTGTTTCGCCATTTTTCCTCCGGGACCCGGAAGAGGGATTGACGGCGATTTCTCCCTTCCCGCTCTCGGGTTTTGGGGATGGGGGAGGCGGGGGTTCACAGGGCAGCCGGGCCGAAGGCACGCTGCAGCCCAAGTTGGGGCACAGGACGCTCTCCCCGCGGGGCTTTGTGAGAATGGAACAGCCCAGGGGCGGCGTACCCTGCATCCGTGTTGATCGCTACCCTCGGCTCTACAAGACTCATCCGTCCTCGAGCAGTATTCACCTTGACGTGACTAGAAATGGCGGAGTGAAGAGCGTTCACATGGCATCTCCCATTTACGCGCGAGGGCCCTGCACCAATTGCCCGTCTACGGCTCTTCACCTGAAATAGCATATTATGCTTCTCAGCAAAGAGCAGATCGCCAGGGATTAAGATAGGGACAGAATAAAGAACAGGTGAAGGAAAGGGGACTCTCAGCTCAAGTTGGTTAACAACTAGTTAACATCAGGAAAATGTTTCCTCATACCCTCACTGATTTCTATATCCAGTACGTTTTATTTTTTTTTTTTAAAGATTTTATTTATTTGACAGTGAGAAACACAGTGAGAGAGGGAACACAAGCAGAGGGAATGGGAGCGGGAGAAGCAGGCTCCCTGCTGAACAGAGAGCCCGATGCGGGGCTCGATCCCAGGACCCTGGGATCATGACCTGAGCCGCAGGCAGACGCTTAACGACTGAGCCACCCAGGCGCCCCTCCAGTACGTTTTATAGAGATATGACTGAATAGTCCAAAAGGGAGTGTATGCAATCTTAGAGCTATAACCGGAGCAGCTATTCAGATCCTGTAGTAATCGTTTTATAGGTTGTATCGAGGTTCTGTCCCACCATCTTCCCATGTTAGGAACACCTTGCCGTTATTCTTTGCCTTTCTGCTGCTCGAACTTGATGGTATAAAGTTTCTGCCCACCTGTTCTCCAGGGCTCCATATGAGCAGGTGATCCCTTTCAGAGCTGTAGAGAGAATTCTGCCATCATCTTCCTTTCCCATATTTACTATAAAACCTGGGTTTCTGCAGACTTTAATCCTTGACCATCTAGCATCCATTCCCACCCACCCTTCTTACCTGCCAACAGGGACGCTTGCCAAACCCAATTTTTGTTTTGTTTTTCAGGTGGCAGCTAGCAACTTTGAACTCCGGAAGGAAAGCCCCAAGGAATATTTGTTACTGGTTTAAAACAGTCATGGTAGTGCTGAACCTGTGTTTGAGTCCTTGCCAGTGAAATGTGAGCAGAAATCTGCAGAGTGGATCTTTTGGAAAGAAGTACCCATTACTAATAAAAAAAAAAAAAGACAAATTTAGTAGTCATTACCCATATCCCTTTCTGTCTGAAACATGGTCTTAATTTACAAAGTAATACAGCACCTGTTGCCTAGTTTGTTTACAATGAAACCACAAACAGGATAAAAGTGAAATATAAAATTAATAATGCAGAAAAATAAGGTGTAGGTCTCTGATATATCCTAGAGCAGCAGTTCCCCCTGCCCCCCAGTTATGTCTGTCCCATTTTCTTTAAGCCACTCTTAGGTTTCCATTATTTGTGGCCAAACACATCCTGATAAAGAAAGTGAGGACAACTATTACCATACATGTGGAATACTTCTAGGATGTATTGAAGACACGATATGAACTTTAAAGAATTTTTTTTTTAAATAATTGCTTCCTAGGTTGTTTTCTGTACGAAGTTATGTTAGATGATACTTGATTTAAAATTCTTTGAGGAGCACCTGGGTGGCACAGTCATTTGGCATCTGACTCTTGGTTTCAGCTGGGCTCATGATATCAGGATTGTGAGATGGAGCCCTGCATCAGGCTCTGCATTTAGTGTGGAGTCTGTGAGACTCTCTCTGCCTCTCCCATTTGTGCTCTCTCAAATAAATCTTTTAAAAGAATAAGAAAAAAAAATAAAAGAATAAAATAAAATGCTTTGAGAATCTAGAGTATCATTGTCATAAATGATCTTTGCTCTTCAGTCAGCACTTCAGAACTCAACAAATCTCCTGTAAAGAGCCAGAAAGTAAATATTTTAGGCTTTATAGGCACCCCAGCTTTCTATCACAACTCACCTCTATTAAAAACAACCATAGGGGCGCCTGGGTGGCTCAGTGAGTTAAAGCCTCTGCCTTCAGCTCAGGTCATGATCTCAGGGTCCTGGGATTGAGCTCCACATTGGGCTCTCTGCTCAGCGGAGAGCCTGCTTCCCCCTCTCTCTGCCTACTTGTGATCTCCTCTCTGTCAATTAAATAAAATCTTAAAAAAAAAAAAAAAAACCAACCATAGAGGGCGCCTGGGTGGCTCACATCATGATCCCAGGGTCCTAGCATGGAGCCCCATGTTAGGCTTAAGTAGGGAGCCTGCTTCTCCCTCTCCTGGCTCCCCAGCTCATGTTCTCTCTCTCAAAATCTTTAAAAAAGGAGAGGGTGCTCCTGGGTGGCTCAGGTAAGCATCTGCCTTCGGCTCAGGTCGTGATCTCAGGGTCCTGGGATCAAGCCCCACTCCAGGCTCTCTACTTGGTGGGCATCCTGTTCCCACTCACTATCCCTCTGTGCTCTCCCCCTCCCGCAAATAAAATCTTAAAAAAGGGGGGGAGGGGGCAGCACCTGGATGGCTCAGTCAGGTGAGTGTGGATTCTTGATTTCCAATCAGGTCTTGTTCTCAGGGTTGTGGAAGGGAGCCCAAGGTCAGGCTTCATCCTCAGCAGGGAGTCTGCTTGAGATTTTCTCTGCCCCTTGCCGTCACACAGGTGTGTTCTCTCCTGTCTTTAATAAATAGTGTGATGAAGCAGAATCTGTTAAGATATCCCTAGATTCTTCTAAATATGAATTTTCCAAGCAGTAATCAACAATCACTATACACCTTCAATAGCTAAAAGATTGTTTTCAGGAGTGCTTGGGTGGCTCAGTGAGTTAAAGCCTATGCCTTTGGCTCAGGTCAAGATCTCAGGGTCCCGAGATCGAGCCCCACATGGGGCTCTCTGCTCAGCAGGAAGCCTGCTTCCCCCCTCTCTCTGTGTCAAGTAAATAAAATCTTTTTTTTTTTTTTTTAAAGATTTCATTCATTTGACAGAGAGAAACACAGCGAGAGAGGGAACACAAGCAGAGGGAATGGTAGTGGGAGAAGCAGGCTCCCCGCCGAGCAGAGAGCCCGATGTGGGGCTCGATCCCAGGACCCTGGGACCATGACCTGAGCCGAAGGCAGAGTCTTCAACCCACTGAGCCACTCAGGCGCCCCTAAAATCTTAAAAAGATAATATTAATAATATCTTTAAAAAAAGATTGTTTTCAATATTTTGTATACATGTCACCATCTAGTGGTAGAATCATGCTTTGAGTAAAATTATACAATCTATTATGAAATTTATAATTCTTAAATTTGTAATACATACATCATATTCCTACCTGTTTACCTGAAAACCAGCCTCAAGTAAACAACTATGGAAAACTAATACTTCCAGTGAAATTATTTGACCTTCGTAGCACTCTGGTTGTTATTGTTGAACATAGGGTTTTTTTCTCAAGTTTGGACTTAAAGCCTTAATAGTTACTATCAGAGCCCAGAATTATTGCAGAATTTACTCTTGTCCCTTACACCCATGCTTGTCACTGTAAAAGTATGCTATTTTCATTCCTCAGCACCCAGCCCAATTCTTTATAAGCTCAGCAAACTGCTATTGGGTTTTTAACTTGTGAGAGTGATTATTTTTGTAAATAAATTGGATTATATCACTTTCCTGCCTAAAACCCTTGAATATTTCCTGTTGCACTTACATATTTAAGGTATCTCTACACCCAGTGTGGCGCTCAAACTCACAACCCTACAACCCTGAGATCAAGAGTCCCATGCTCTTCCTGAGCCAACCAGATACCCTCTTTCTGTTGCATTTAGAATAAACTCTACTGGGGTGGGGCGGTGCCTGAGTGGTTAAGATGGTTAAGTGTCTACCTTCAGCTCAGATCATGATCCCAGGGTCCTGGGATCAAGCACTGCATCAGGCTCCCTGTTCAGCGGGGAGCCTGCTTCTGCCTCTGCCTGCTGCTCCCCCGTCTGTGTGCTCACATGCTCGCTCGCTCTCCCTATCAAAATAAATAAAACCTTAAAAAAATAGAATATTCTATTATAGTACTGTATCCATTTCTTTCATAGCTCTTAGTAATCTCTATAATTACTTTATTTCTGTTTATTTGTATTAGGGATACATTGGGCTACAAGTAAACAATTTTTGAATTAAGAATGGCCTAAATGGGTGCCTGGGTGGCTCAGTGGGTTAAAGCCTCTGCCTTCGGCTCAGGTCATGATTTCAGGGTCCTGGGATCGAGCCCCGCATCAGGCTCTCTGGTCAGCCGGGAGACTGCTTCCCCCTCTCTCTCTCTGCCTGCCTCCCTGCCTACTTATGATGTCTCTCTGTCAAATAAATAAATAAAATCTTAAAAATAAAAAAATCCCTAAAGAGGTCCTGAGACAAGGACACAAGTAGAAATAGTTTTATTTTGGTATGACCCCAAGAAACATTGGTAGGATAATGGAGAAGTGAGATAAGAAATGGGAGAATAGGTATCCAATAAAAGATCCATTATCAAACCCTTTAATCCTAAGAGTAACTAGAGCCTAATCCCCCTAGTAAATTCTACAAACCAATAGAAAACCGTGCCTTAAAATCATTCTACCCAAGGGGCGCCTGGGTGGCTTAATGGGTTAAAGCCTCTGCCTTCTGCTCAGGTTATGATCTCAGGGTCTTGGGATCGAGCCCCGCATCGGGCTCTCTGCTCAGCAGTTTCCCCCTGTCTCTCTGCCTACTTGTGATCTCTCCTCTGTCAAATTAAAAAAAAAATCATTCTACCCAACAAACAAACTTATCCTACCCAAGGGACAAGAAAGGCTTCATATTACATCTACTCTCCTTAGTCAATAACTGTTGCTAAGGGAGAGGTTGTGGGCAGCAAAGGAGGCTTCTCCTTGCTCAGGTAGCTGAAGAAAACCCTCCGGCATAAAAACGTAGGTACCCGCAGTTGGAAGTCTGGCCACTGTACACCGAAGTGATAAGAGCTAGGGGATATGGGCAGAGCACCGTGACAGCATCTGGTACACCCCCTCTCCCTCTTCTGTTTGCCTCAAAAATAATTGTGATAACATGGAAAAGCAGCAACCATCCTGAAACAATAAACCTGTAGGCAAAAAGCAAAAGGAAGGCATGGAAGACGGCAGAATGGAAAAAGAAAAGGCCTGAGTCCCTGATTGCACTGTTGATCAGCTGAATCAGTACTAGCAACTGTAGCAACTGCCTACTTGTTGCTACATAAGATGTTTGGTTTTCTAACAAATACAAAACCCTAAAGCCACTATTAGAGTATCTGTAGTCCAATGAAGTCATAAAAAATACTGTGGTATTTAGAATAATGCCCCTAACTCTCAAAGATGTCCAAATCCTACTCCTCAGAATTTGTGATTATGGTACCTTACATGGCAAAAGAGACTTTCCAGATAAGGACCTTGAGACAGGGAGATTATTTTCTATTCATGTAGGCTCAATTTATTACATGGTGCTTTAAAATGAGAGAACTATTCCCAGCTTTGTTCAAAGGGAGCTGTAACTATGCAAGAACGGTTGGAGAGATGCGACATTCCTGGCTTTAAAGATGAAGGAAGTGGGCCATGGGCCAAGAAATGTGGGTGGCCTCCAGAAGCTGGAAAAGACAAGGCAACAGATTCTCCACTTCAGCCTCCAGAAAGAATCCCAGCCAGCCCTGTTGACACCTTGATATAGCCCAATGAGACCCATATTGGACTACTCACAGGACTATAAAATGATGTTTGTTAAAGCAAATATAGTTTTAAGCCACTAAATTTGTGGTAATTGGTTTCAGCAACAATAGAAAAGTAATAGAGGTGGCATGCAGATAAAGAGAACAGCATAGGCAAAACCCTTGAGACAAAATTCTTTGCCTGTTTGTAGGAATAGGAATAAAGCCAGTATGACCAGAACATAGTTGGGAGAGAAGGCCCATGCCAGACTTAACGGAGCATTGCAAACTTTGTTAAGATTTTCACCTAGATACTAAAAGCAATAGAAAGCTTTTCAGTATATAAGCAACACCATCAGATTTTTATTTTAAAATATTCAGACTAGGGGTGCCTGGGTGGCTCAGTTGTTAGGCCTCTGCCTGCAGCTCAGGTCGTGATCCCAGGGTCTTGGAATCCAGCCCCGCATTGGGCTCCCTGCTCTGAGGGGAGCCTGCTTCTCCCTCTGCCACTCCCCCTGCTTGTGTTCCCTCTCTTGCTGTGTCTCATTCTGTCATATAAATAAATAAAATCTTAAAAACAAAAAACTGAAAACTTTGTAAGTGTATCTAATTACTGACGAGTATGTTGAGGACCATTATTTTTTTCTTTTAAAGATTTTATTTATTTATTTGAGTGACAGAGAGAGAGAGCACGAGTGGTGGAGGAGGAGCAGAGGGAGAGAGACAAGCTGATTCCCCACTGAACAGGGAGAATCCAAGGCAGGGTTCGATCCCAGGACCTGAAGATCATGATCTGAGCTGAAGTTGGACGCCTAACCAACTGAGCCACCCAGGTGCCATGAGGACCATTTTTGACAGTTGTTGAATTATTTACCACAGCCCAAGTGAATGGCAGAGCACATTTGTGACTTGAACTTTACTACAAATTAACATTCACTCTAGAAGTTGCTTATGATCATCCTTTTCCCTCTCCTTCCATCTCTCTTCATTCCTGCACCTTTTGTCTTAATTTTACTTTTACTCTTTATGCTCTCACTCTACACTTTTTCCCCCTCTTCTCCGTATATTCTTTTGCTTGACTGAAACCTAAGTAAATACTTCTTCATGTGAGCATAACCAAAGCTTTTTGAGCTTCCACAGATATGAAACTGTTTCTCCTTTTTTATTTCCTTTGGTTCTGTTAGGAGCTTAATATAAATTCCTTCAAGCTACTGCTTTCATTAGAATTAAAGTCTAAAAATATTTCTGAAATGCTATCACTGATCTGTGTTTGTTGTGTGGGATTGGGTGGATGAACTGAAGCAAAGGAGGCAGGGAATCTTAGTCCATGAACTCAACAAGAAAACACTTCTAGTGGTTTCTTTTTCTTCTCTTTAGTATAAGGAGCCAAGGCAAGTTAAATAGGAAGCAGAGCACTAGGACAATTATAACAAAAAATTCATATAAATATCCACATAAAGGTAGAATTTATGTCAAGGGAGCTTCTTTTTATTTATTTATTTTTTAAAAGTTTTTTTTTTTTTATTTTTAAGTAATCTCTACACCCAAGGTGGGGCTCAAATCCATAGCCTCGAGATCAAGAGTCACATGCTTGACCCACTGAGTCAGTCAGGCACCCCAAGGAGGCTTCTTATTAAATTGGTCATATTAATATGACCAAGGATGGTCATATTAAATTGTCATAGGCAAATTTTTCCACTACAAATTTGCCTATATTGACCAAGGCATAATAAATACTAAGATGAAAAATAAAGCATAACAGTATCATGTATACAGGAATAGAAAAAACAAAGCTATGAAGTAGAAAATCTTGAAACAGAATATGAATATAAGACTTTATTATAAGATGGCTGAAGAGACAAGTGCTTAGTCATTCTAGGGCAAAAATGTTCTCAAACTCATATCATTTAAGAAAAATGCAGAATTAAACTGTAAAGGTACTAAAAGAAAATATAACATAAAATAATAAAGTATAATAATGTTATATATTTATAATAATATATAATATAATAATATAATCTTAGGTTGTGGAAGGCCTTTACTCTAGGCATAACATGAAAAATAGAATCCATAAATTGATAGATTTGACTATGTTTTAAAAATTCTGTACATCTGGAGCACCTGGCTGACTCAGTTGGTGGAGCATGCAATTCTTGATCTGGGAGTCATGGGTTTGAGCCCCATGCTGATTGGAAAGAATACTTAAGAAATAAAAAAAAATTTTTAGGGGCGCCTGGGTGGCTCCAGTGGTTAAGCATCTGCCTTCAGCTCAGGTCATGATCTCAGTGTTCTGGGATCAGCCCCGCATCTGGCTCTCTGCTCAGCAGGGAGCCTGCTTTCCCCACCCCCACCCCCCACCCCCGCCTCTCTGCCTGCCTCTTTGCCTACTTGTGATCTCTCTGTCGAATAAATAAATAAAATCTTAAAAAAAAATTTTTTTATAATTCTGCATATCTAACCACCATAAATAAAATTGGAAAAAAAAAAAAAAACCTGCAAACTAAGGAAACTATTCTAACATTACAAATACTACTCTACTTGTAAAAATAAATACAAAGTACAAAAACCCAAATAGGACAAAAAATATGCTGGTATAAATTGGAAATATATATATTTTTTAAGATTTTATTTATTTGACAGAGAGAAACACAGCGAGAGAGGGAACACAAGCAGAGGGAATGGTAGCGGGAGAAGCAGGCTTCCTGCCGAGCACAGAGCCTGATGCGGGGCTCGATTCCAGGACCCTGGGATCAAGACCTGAGCCGAAGGCAGACGCTTAATGACTGAGCCACCCAGGCGCCCCGGAAATATTTTTTAAATAAAAAAATTGAACCTCCTTAGATACCATGAAAGAAATTTTTTTTTAATAGTTTATATATTTGAGACAGGTAGTGACAGAGAGCACAAGCAGGGAGGAGAGGGAGAAGCAGGCTCCCTACTGAGCAAGTAGCCTGGTGCAGGACTAATGTAGGACTTGATCCCAGGACCGTGGGATCATGACCTGAGCCGAAGGCTGACACCTAACTGACTGAGCCACCAAGGGACCCCTGAGAGAAAAATGTTTAATAATAATTCCTAGGGGCGCCTGGGTGGCTCAGTGGATTAAAGCCTCTGCCTTCGGCTCAGGTCATGGTCTCAGGGTCCTGGGATCGAGCCCCGCATCGGGCTCTCTGCTTGGCAGGGGGCCTGGTTCCTTCTCTCTCTCTGCCTGTCTCTCTGCCTACTTGTGATCTTTCTCCTGTCTGTCAAATAAATAAATAAAATATTAAAATAATAATAATAATAATTCCTAGCTTGGGCTGAGATAGAGAGGAATCACAAACTGTAATACAATATTGGTGAGATTTAAAATTATTTCAGCTTTGGGGCACCTAGGTGGCCCAGTCATTTAAGCCTCTGCCTTTCCATTCAGGTCATGATCCCAGGGTCCTGGGATTGAGCCTCCCAGAAGACTTCCTTGCTTGGCTAGGAGTCTCCTTCTCCCACTCCCTCTGCCCCTCCCCCCACTCGTGCTCTCTCTTTCTCTCCCTCTCTCGAATGAATGAATGAATGAATGAATGAATAAATAAATAAATAAATGAAATATTTAAAAAATTGGTTCAGCTTTTTTGGAGAGAAACTTGGCTATATGTATTAAAATCTTTAATTTTGGGGCGCCTGGGTGGCTCAGTGGGTTGAAGCCTCTGCCTTTGGCTCAGGTCATGATCTCAGGGTCCTGGCATCGAGCCCCGCGTCGGGCTCTCTGCTCAGCGGGGAGCCTGCTTCCCCCCCCCACCCCACCCCCCGCCTGCCTCTCTGCCTACTTGTGATCTCTCTCTCTGTCAAATAAATACATAAAAAAAATATTTAAAATCTTTAATTTTTAGATATGCTTTGGCCTAGAAATTCTGTCTAGTAATTTATCTAGGAATAGCAAGCTAAAACTTAATTATAAAAATGCTCATCAGGGGTGCATGGGTGGCTCAGTGGGTTAAAGTCTCTGCCTTCAGCTCAGGTCATGATCTCGAGGTCCTGGAATTGAGCCCCGCATCAGTCTCTCTGCTCAGCGGGGAGCCTGCTTCCCTCTCTCTCTCTCTCTCTGCCTGCCTGCCTGCCTGTCTGCCTACACCTGATCTCCCTCTGTCAAGTAAAAAAATAAAAATCTTTAAAATAAATGCTTATCAAAGCTTTGCTTAAATAGTAAAAAACCAGCAACCATCTAAACGTCTAATAGTAGAGAAATTATTGAGTTAATTGTAATGTGTCCATGCAAAGAAATATTATAAAATAGATGTTGTATAGTATTTAATAACCTGGAAATATGTTATAAGTAATGCATGAAAGTTTTTTTAAATGTATGAAACAATATGAACTATATGATTCACTCTGTTAAAAAAAGACTGGGAAACAATGGGTTAATAGTGGGTTCACAGTTAACTTTTGTTGGAGGGTTACAGTTAATTTTTTTTTCTTTTTGCTTATCTATATTTGGCATACTTTCTACAATGAAGATGTCTTACTATTATAACTTATTTTTTATTTTATTTTATCTTTAAAAAGATTTTACTTATTTATTTGACACAGAGAGATCACAAGTAGGCAGAGAGGCAGGCAGAAAGAGAGGGGGAAGCAGGCTCCCCACTGAGCAGAGAGCCCGATGAGGGGCTCGATCCCAGGACCCTGAGATCATGACCTGAGCCGAAGGCAGAGGCTTTAACCCACTGAGCCACCCAGGCACCCCAATCTTACTATTATAATTTTAAAATAACAAAAATTCTTGTTAATGCTTAAACTACCTGAATAAGCCTAGCTCTGTTAGGAATCATTTAGGGGAACAGAATCACTATGAGTATTATGAACTAATAGATTCATTTCAAAAATAAGAGCATCCATAACTGTGGGAAAAGCAGGCCAAGACTGTTGACTCTGCTTCTGCTGGTAGAACTGGGGTCACTATTGCTCAGCAGGTCCCACAGGTGAGAACTAGAGCTCGAGTCGAAGGAGAAAATGACAAGCTGGAATCCTTGTCTCTCACTGTCTCTCATCAAGATAGCCTTCAGAGAGCAACAGTCACTGCCTCACTTCTACCACCCATTTCTTTATTATTATTATTATTTTAATTTTTTTAAAGATTTTATTTATTTCTTTGACAGAGAGGGGAGAGATTACAAGTAGGCAGAGAGGCAGGCAGAGAGAGAGGAGGAAGCAGGCTCCCCACTGAGCAGAGAGCCCAATGCAGGGCTCGATCCCAGGAACATGAGATCATGACCTGAGCTGAAGGCAGAGGCTTTAACCCACTGAGCCACCCAGGTGCCCCATTATTATTTTAA
>CM053610.1:66141768-66157786 GCA_028646535.1 Procyon lotor
TTTTTTTTTTTTAAAGATTTTATTTATTTGACAGCGAGAAACACAGCGAGAGAGGGGACACAAGCAGAGGGAATGGCAGCGGGAGAAGCAGGCTTCCCGCGGAGCAGGGAGCCCGATGCGGGGCTCGATCCCAGGACGCTGGGATCTGACCTGGGCCGAAGGCAGACGCTTAACGACTGAGCCACCCAGGCGCCCCTAATTTTTAAAGTAATCTCCACAAGCAAGGTGGGGTTCAAACCCTGAGATCAAGAGTTGTAAGCTTCACCAACTAAGCCAGGCAGGTGCCTCACCACCACCCATTCCTCACCAAATCTTTTTTGGACAATTCCAACTGAGAACCATTCATGTAAGGGTGATGGGTACTTTTCAGACAATCTGTTCTTGTAATATTCCAAAGGAAAATAATTTCTAAGGGCTCCTTAGAAATTCCCGTCTACTCCAAAATATTTCACAGCAAGTGTATTTTATTAAGCTTCTTCATGTTAATGTTTTAAAAATCAGATGCTCAAGCACGAACCATCTGTGTGAGTTGGGGCAAGTCATTTAATATGTGTCAGTTTCCTAACATGTAAAATGGGGAAAATAATAGAATCCATGTAAGAGAAGTTATGAGAATTAGGTGAGTTAATATATGTAAAAAAAAAAACTGGGGTGCCTGGGTGACTCAGTAGGTTAAGCATCTGATTCATTATTTCAGCTCAGGTCATGATCTCAGAGTTGTAGGATCAAGTCCCTGGTCAGGCCCCATGCTCAAGTCAGAGTCTGCTTGAACCTCTCTCTCTGCTCCCCCCCCATTCTCTCTCTCTCTCTTTCTTTCCCTATCTCAAATAAATAGATACGTACATACATGCATACATACATACATACATACAATCTTTAAAAAATACACATGTAGGGCGCCTGGGTGGCTCAGTGGATTAAAGCCTCTGCCTTTGGCTCAGCTCATGAGCTCGATCTCAGGGTCCTGGGATCGAGTCCCGCATGGGGCTCTCTGCTCAGCGGGGAGCCTGCTTCCCCACTCACTCTGCCTGCCTCTCTCCCTACTTGTGATCTCTCACTCTGTCAAATAAATAAATAAAATCTTTTTAAAAAAATACACATGTAAAACATTGTAGCATGATAATTAGTATATTGTAAGTGCTCAATAAATGATAGCTATTATTCATGTTAGCAAATATGCACACAGTGAGTAAGTATGTAAATATGACTCATGATTGTAGGAAACTTCACTGCCTAGCATTTTGGTATGTGGACTTTGTCTGCATTTAGGTCAACGAGCCTGATGTCGGGCTGGATCCCAGGACTCTGGGATCATGACCTGAGCCAAAGAGAGATGAATGACCGACTGAGCCACACAGGTGCCCCATCAGTGTTTTTAAAAACATTGGTAAAGCAACATATTCATGTTACAGATAAACTACCAATTTCCTTGTTTTTTAAAATTTTGTAAACTATTGGGGCACTTGGGTGGCTCAGTCAGTTAAGCGTCTGCCTTCAGCTTAGGTCATGATCCCGGAGTCCTGGGATAGAGCCCCATATCTGGCTCCCTGCTCGGTAGAGAGCCTGCTTCTCCCTCTCCATCTGCCTGCCTCTCTGCCTACTTGTAATCTCTCTCTCCGTCAAATAAATAAAATTAAAAAAAAAAAATTGTAAACTATTTCAATATATATATAACACAGTTTTATCAACAACTCTGCTCTATTAAATTCTTTATCCATATTTGCTTTATTTTTCTTTTATTTTTTAAGATTTTTTATTCATTTATTTTAAAGCGAGTGAGCGTATGCATGCCCAAGTAAGAGAAGGGGGAGGAAGGAGGTGGCAGGAGAGAGAGAATCTGAAACAGACTCCGCACTGAATGTGGAGCCAGATGTAGGGTTTGATTTCTCAACAGTGAGATCATGACCTGAGCAGAAACCAAGAGTTGAATGTATAACTGACGAGCCACCCATGTGCCCCTATATTTACTTTATTTTTTTCCAATGAAATTAAATGTGTATCTCCTTATTCCATTAGCCCCCTCCCCTCCAACTTCTCCCAATTAATCATAATCTCTTATCTAAATTTGGCATTTAGATAAGAATCTAATGGGTAAATGGGTAAAATTCAGGATGTAAATTCTACTGTAAACTTATTACTTCAAGCTAATTATCCTAAGATATCATGATGACCATTGATAAATGAGTCTCTTATCATAGTGACATCTGAGGAACATTTACAGCATTTCTGCCATTTAAATTCATATCACAATAGAAGATTGCTCTTTAGAAGGATCCTGGTTTGGGGCGCCTGGGTGGCTCAGTGGGTTGAAGCCTCTGCCTTCAGCTCGGGTCATGATCTCAGGGTCCTGGATCGAGCCCCGCATTGGGCCCTCTGCTCAGCGGGGAGCCTGCTTCCCCCTCTGCCTCTGCCTGCTTCTGCTTACTTGTGATCTCTCTCTCTCTCTCTCTTTGTCAAATAAATAAATAAATAAATAAATAATCTAAAAAAAAAAAGGATCCTGGTTTATCTTTTCCCTTTAATTGTGTAGTTGTTGCTACTACTACTAGTTAGCTTTTTACCATTGCTTTATCTTTATTGCTTTGATATTCTTACATAGGTAAGAATACCTGTCTTTATATTACTAATACAAAGAATTGTATTAATTAAAAACATAAAGCACAATTTATTTTTCAAGTGTTATGTAGATGGCATATAAATTGTTTCTTTCACCCAACTTTATTTTATTTATTTATTTATTTATTTATTTATTTATTTATTTATTTATTTTTAAGTAAGCCCTATGCAGATCTTGAACTCAGGATCCTGAGATCAAGAATCCCATACTCTACCAACTGAGCCAGCCAGGCACCCCTCATTCAACATATTTTTAATTTTTTTGCTTTTTATATTTTTTAAAAGTGTATTTATTTATTTATTTATTTATTTACTCAAATTAAAAAATAGTCATAAAAATTAGTCCTTTTTATTTTAATTTTTAATTATTTTTACAAATTTTTTTTTTTTTTTTTTAAGATTTTATTTATTGGACAGAGTGAAACACAGTGAGAGAGGGAACACAAGCAGAGGGAATGGTAGCGGGAGAAGCAGGCTTCCTGCCGAGCAAGGAGCCCGATGTGGGGCTCGATCCCAGGACCCTGGGATCATGACCTGAGCCAAAGGCAGACGCTTAACGACTGAGCCACCCAGGCGCCCCTATTTTTACAAATTTTTTTAAGTTTACTGTTGTTTAGTAATCTTTACACCCAACCTGGGCTTTGAACCTATAATCCCAAGATCAAGAGTCCTATGCTCTTCCAACTGAGTCAACCGAGTTCCCCTTTTAACATATATATTTTTTAAGTAGGATCCATGCCCAGTGCAGAGCCCAACGAGGCTTGAACTCACAACATTGAGATCAAGACCTCAGCTGAGATCAAGAGTTAGATGTTTATCTGACTGAGCCACATATGCGCCCCTTAACACACATTTTTGAAAAAAAATTTTGAGTACACTTTATCCCCAACGTGGGGCTGGAACGCATGACGCTGAGATGAAGAGCCACATGCTCTCCTCATTGAGCTAGCCAGGTGACCCTGATCATTCATTTTAACCCAGGTATGGTGTCTCCATATATGAATATATCACAGTTTGTCCATTCCCTTGTTGAACATTTAGTTTATTTTCAGTTCTTGCTGTTAGAAACAATGGTAAAATGGACATTCTTGTTCACTGAGAGGGAGAAGCAGATTCTGTGTTTGATTCCATGACCCCTGATCATGACCTGAACAGAAACCAAGAATCGGTTGCTCTACCGACTGAGCAACCCAAGCACCCCAGCACTTTCAACTTTTAATAATGTCTTTAATAATACATTTAACCATCATTTCTATCTACATTTATATAATCTGCAATAATGAGCCATTCATATATATTGTTGAAATAATAAAGCTGTTTTTCCACTCCAGAAATATAATTAATTACCTATTATTATACCAATTCTTCTACAGAATCAAAGGACATTCTAGAACATTCTTATTTTGTACAGTTAGGCAAGTTCAGGCTATAGTGTATCATTAGTATTATTTCCCTTTTCTCCAGTAGATTCAGCAGATTCAGATTTATATTTTAAAGGAATGTTAAGAAACATTTCCATCTTGGGGCACCTGGATGGCTCAGTGTGTTAAAGCCTCTGCCTTTGGCTCCAGTCATGATCTCAGGGTCCTGAGATTGAGCCCTGCATCAGGCTCTCTGCTCAGTGGGGAGCCTGCTTCCCCCCTCTCTCTGCCTGCTTCTCTGCCTACTTGTGATCTCTCTCTGTCAAATAAATAAAATCTTTAAAAAAAAAAAACATTTCCATTTTTTTTTTTTTTTTTTTAAGATTTTATCTATTTATTTGACAGAGAGAGAGAGAGAGAGAGAGAGAGAGAGCACAGCAGGGAGAGCAGCAGGCAGAGGGAGAAGCAGACTTGCCCGGAGCAGTGAGCCCGACACAGGACTTGATCCCAGGACCCTGGGATGATCTGAGCCAAAGGCAGACACATAACGACTGAGCCACCAGGTGCCCCCATTTCCATCTTTTTGTCGTAGGTATTTGTTTATGTTTTGCTATAAATTATCCATTTATAAGTATCAAAACTGTTAACTTACGACCTATGTAAGAATATCAAAGCAATAAAGATAAAGCAATGGTAAAAAGCTAACTAGTAGTAGTAGCAACAACTACACAATTAAAGGGAAAAGATAAACCAGGATCCTTCTAAAGAGCAATCTTCTATCGTGATATGAATTTAAATGGCAGAAATGCTGCAAATGTTTCTCAGATGTCACTACGGTAAGAGACTCACTTATCAATGATCATCATGCTATCTTAGGATAATTAGCTTGAAGTAATAAGTTTATAGTAGAATTTACATCCTGAATTTTACCCATTGCAGCAACTATGGCCATATTTGGACCCATATCTACATCCATTATAAGTGACAAATGCACAAATGCTTTGGTACAAATATTTTGCTTCTAGAAATTTATTTTTTTAATTTTTTTAGATTATTATTTGAGAGAGAGAAAGCATGCACCTGAGAGAGAGACAGAGAACACAGGCATGGGGGAGGGGGAGAGAGGGAGAAGTAGACTGCCTGCTGAGCAGGGATCCCGATGTGGGACCCGATCCCAGAATGCTGGAATCATGACCTGAGCCGGAGGCAGATGGTTAACTGAATGAGCCACCCAGGCATCCCTAGAAATTTATTTTTTGTATATACTCACACATGTAGAAGTTTCTTCAGAGTAATAGCAGGAAGAAATTAGCACTCACCTCTGGACCAGATACTATGCTAAAAGCTTTACATATATTAACTTATTTGATCCTCATAACCTTAGGAGGTAGGTATTATTCCCGTTTTACAGATGGGTAGGTATAAACTTAAAGATATAAACTTATTGTGGGTAGGTAACGTTTTGAGTAGGTATTATTCCCATGTTAAGTTAAATGGTTTGCATAAAATTGTACAATAAGCAAATTCTTATAGATAGATCATCACAATAAAATGAAGTGAAATTTAAGAATGGGAATTTTTGCAATCTGGCAGGCTTCTGTTCTGTCAGCAACTATACAACATACTAACGGGATGGAACTAAATATGCTGCTCAGAATACTAATAACGTGTCTAGAGAGTACTGCTCAGTCATAAGTAAAACTTAATGACCTGATGCATAGGTATTATTCCCATTTTATAGATGAGGAAAATGAGGTTTGGAGAGGCTAAATGATTTGCCTGAGGTCACAAAACTCGTAAAGGATGGAGCTGGAGTTCAAACCCAGGACATATGGCCCTAGACTCCTTTAATCACTACATGATACCTCCTTTAATCACTACATGATATGCTCATCAGAGTATTATATGGTTAATTTAATTATGGTATATACATCCAATGGAATATAATGCAGCCCTAAAAAATGAGGACACGGAGCGCTTGGGTGGCTCAGCGCGTTAAAGCCTCTGCCTTCAGCTCAGGTCATGATCCCAGGGTCCCAGGATCGAGCCCCGCATCGGGCTCTCTGCTCCGCAGGGAGGCTGCTTCCCCTTCTCTCTGTGCCTGCCTCTCTGCCTACTTGTGATCTCTCTCCTCTCTGTCAAATAAATAAATAAAATCTTTAAAAAAAAAAGGAGGATGCTTTTATTCTTTTTTACAGTTTTATTTGGGGAGGAGAGTGTGCATGCGCACACACAAGCATGAGGAAGAGGGAGAGGGGCAAGGAGACTCTCCAACGAGCACAGAGCCGGATCCCAGGACCCTGAGCTGAAGTCAGACATTTAACTGACTGAGCCACCCAGGCATCACATGAGGAAGCTTTTTAAATACGAATATAAGACAACAGGCAAGCTATATCACTAGGTGAAAAAGCCCAGTGTATAATAATCTATGGTTTGTGTGAAACTTTATCATGAACCCAGAGACCTGAGATTATGTACAAAATTTAGGCTAAATGTACATTTGGCTGAGGGGAAGTTTGCTAACTCCTTTTTTTTTTTTTTTTTTTAAAAAAAACTTCATTTGAGAGAGAGAGAGAGAGAGAGAGAGAAGGAACATGAGCAGGGGGAGAGGCAGAGGGAGAAGAAGAAGCAGAAGCAGAATCCCCGCTGAGCTGGGAGACCGAGGCGGGGCTTGATCCTAGGACTCTAGGATCATGACCTGAGCCAAAGGCAGACACTTAAACAAATGAGCCATCCAGGTTCGCCCAAAGTTTGCTAACTATTATTACATTTCCCCCCAAAAAGACTAAGAATCTCTACGCTATGGGGTGCCTGGCTCGCTCAGTCAGTTCAGTACAGCTCACAAGTCTTGATCCTGGGGTTGTGAGTTTGAACCCCACACTGAGCGTAGACATTATTTGAAAATAAAATCTTTTTAAAAATTTAAAAAATAAGGGCGCCTCGATGGCTCAGTCATTAAGCTTCTGCCTTCAGCTCAGGTCATGATCTGAGCCCCGCATCAGGCTCCCTGCTCGGTGGGAAGGCTTTTTCTCCCCCTTCCACTCCCCCTGCTTGTGTTCCCTCTCTTGCTGTATCTCTCTGTCAAATAAATAAATAAAATCTTTAAAAAAATTTTTTTAAATAAAGTTATAAAAAATTATCTCTTGGTTATGAATGAACACTTAGTCTTACACAAATTATATATAGACTGTGATTTATATATACTATAAAAATCTGAACAGGAGGGGCACCTGTGTGGTGCAATTGGTTAAGCGACTAACTCTGGTTTTGGCTCAGGTTGTGATCTCCAGGTCGTGAGGTTAGGTTGCGCCAGGATCCCAGCTTAGCTTGGAGTCTGCTTGAGATTTTCTCTCCTTCTGCCCCTCCTGCTTGTGCTCTCTCTCAAATAAATAAATCTTGAAAAAAATATGAACAGGAAAAGATTAAATAAAGTAAATATTAGCATCTTATACCAAAAATTCCAGATGGATCAAAGATTTAACTGATTACAAAGGAAAAAAGAAATTACTAAAAGAACCTCTAGGGAAATATTTTTGTAACTTACTAAGTATAAGTCCTAACCCAGATCCATAAGATAAAAGATATAGAAGTTCAACTACATACAAACAAGGGAAAATTTCTTCTTTTTTTTAATAATTGGAGGGGAAGAGAGATATAGAATCTTAAGCAGGCTCCATGCCTAGCACAGAGCCTGACATGGGGCTTGATCTCACAACCCTGAGATCAATGACCTGAGCTGAAATCAAGAGCCGAATGCTTAACCAACTGAATCACCCAGGCGCCCCAAGGAAAAATTTTATGGCAAAACTAATCAACCAACTAGCCAACCAACCAACTGAAAATTTAAAAAATAGACAGTATATGTAAATTCAGAAGAGAAAGGGAGAATGTTTGTGAATTATTTCTCAGATGAAAGACTAATTTTTATAAAAATCTACAAATCAATAAGAAAGACCAACAACTGGGTAAAAAAAAATAAGTGAAAAATGTTTTACAGAAAAATAAACATAAATGGCTTTGAAATAGGGCACCTGGGTGGCTCAGTTGGTTAAGCATCTGCCTTCAGCTCAGGTCATAACCCCAGGGTCCTGGGATTGAGTCCTGCATTGGGCTCCCTGCTCAGCGGGGAGTCTACTTCTCCCTCTGCCTCTGCACCTCTCCCCTGCTTGTGCTCTCTCTCTCTCATGCTCTCTCTCAAATGAGTAAATAAAATATTTTTTAAAAAGTGGCTTTGTAACATATGAAAATAGTGTCAATTTCACTCATCCTAAGAAACCACACTAAGATGCCATTTTTCACTTATCATATTGGCTAACCTATATAAGTTTGAGAAGACACCTTGTCAGAATGTGGGGAAATAAGCAGTCTCATACACCGCTGGTAGAAATGTAAATGGGTTCGGGGCGCCTGGGTGGCTCAGTGGGTTAAGCCTCTGCCTTCAGCTCAGGTCATGATCTCAGGGTCCTGGGATCGAGCCCCGCATCGGGCTCTCTGCTCAGCAGGGAACCATCCTCCCCCCCCACCCCCCCTCCTGCCTGCCTCTCTGCCTACTTGTGATCTCTCTCTCTGTCAAGTAAAATCTTTAAAAAAAAAAAATGTAAATGGGTTCAACATTTGTGGAAAGCAATATATCGATAATAATATTACAAATATATATATGTATATGTATATACATTCTTTGACTCAGAAGTTCCACTTTTAGGGATTTATCCAGTAGAATTACTCCAACATGTGTTAAGTGACATGTACACGTTCGTTGTGGCATTGTTTGTAATGATAAAAGACAAAAAAAACTGCATGCTCAAAAACAGGAAACTAAATCATGACACATTTATACAATAGAAAACTCTGCAACTAATACTCCCAAATAAACAGAGAAATGGTTACATACTAACATGAAAGCAACTCCAAGATGTATTGTTCAGTGAATAAAACAAGTTACAAAACAGTATGTAACATATATTACTATTTTATCAAATAAAAGGTAGGAGGAGAACATATCTATATATTTGCTGATATGTGTAGAGTTATCTGTGAAACTATTTACAAATGATAACACTGGTTTTCTCCAAGGATGTGGCTGATGGATTGAGGTAGAGGGGAAACTTCCTTTCTATTTATTCTTTGCGCCTTCTGAATTTTCCATCATGCATATATTCTCTCTCTCTCTCTCTTTTTTTTTTTTTAAGATTTATTCATTTATTTCAGAGAGAGAGCTCGTGCATGCAGGAGCAGGGTGAGAGGAGGGAAAGAATTCCAAGTGGACTTCCCACTGAGCTTGGAACCCAAGTTGGGGCTCAGTCTAACAACCCTGAGATCAATGACCTGAGCTGAAATCAAGACTCTGACAGTTAACCCAGTGAGTCACCCAGGTACCCCAAATGTATTATCTATTGGCAATAATACACTGAATTTTTTTAAATGTCAAGAATCTATGAACTAGTATTCTCAGTATGCCCTTTATCTCCTGTTTTCTACTCCACTTCCTTCTCTTTTCCTACCATAAATCCACTCTAGGCATTTAGGCTTTACTTACTGTCATTGAGGGTGTTTTTGTTTTTGTATTAGTTTCAGGGGTAGAATTTAGTGATTCATCAGTTGCATATAATACCCAGTGCTTATTACATTGAGTGTCCATCACCCAATTATCCTATTCCCCCCACCCACCACCCCTCTAGCAATCCTCGGTTTGTTTCCTAGACTTCAGTGTCTCTTATGGTCTGCCTCCCTCTGAATTTTCATCTTATTTTATTTTTCCTTTCCTTCCCCTATGTTTATCTGTTTTGCTTTTTAAATGCCACATGAGTGAAATCATATGATAATTGTCTTTCTCTGACTCTAGTTCCATCCACATCATTGCAAAGGCAAGATTTCATTCTTTTTGATGGCTGAGTAATATTCTGTTGTGTGTATACACACACACACCACATCTTCTTTATCCATTCATCTGTTAGTGGACATCTAGGATCTTCCCATATAGTTTGGCTATTGTGGAAATTGCTGCTATAAACATTGGGGTGCACATGCCCCTTTGGATCACTACATTTGTATTTTTGGGGTAGATACCTACTAGTGCAATTGCTAGGTCATAAGGTAGCTCTATTTTCAACTTTTTGAGGAATCTCCATGCTGTTTTCCAGAGTGGCTGCACCAGTTTGCATTCCCACCAATAGTGTAGGAGGGTTCCCCTTTCTCCAAATCCTCACCAACATCTATTGTTTCCTGAGTTAATTTTAGCCATTCTCACAGGTGTGAGGTGATATCTCATGGGGTTTTGATTTGTATTTCCCTGATGCTGAGTGATGTTGAGCATTTTTTCATGCATCTGTTGGCCATTTCTGTCTTTTTTTTTTTTTTTTTTTATTTGACAGAGAGACAGCGAGAGGGAACGGGGGAGAGGGAGAGCGAGAAGCAGGCTTCTCAGCAGAGCAGGGAGCCCGATGTGAGGCTCGATCCCAGCACCCTGGGATCATGACCTGAGTTGAAGGCAAATGTTTAACGACTGAGCCACCCAGGTGCCCCTGTATGTCTTCTTTGGAAAAATGTCTGTTCATGTCTTCTGCCTGTTTCTTGATCTTTTTATTTCTTGGGTACTGAGTTTGATAAGTTCTTTATAGATTTTGAATACTAGCCCTTTATCTGATAAGACATTTGCAAATATCTTCTTGCATTTTGTAGGTTGCTTTTAGTTTTGTTGACTGTTTCCTTTGCTGTGCAAAAGCTTTTTATCTTGATGAAGTCCCAATAGTTCATTTTTTGTTTAAAAATTTTATTTGACACAGAGAGATAGTGAGAGAGAGAGAGAGAGAACAGCAGGGGGAGTGGCAAACAGGGGGAGAGAGAGAAGCAGGCTATCAGCAGAGCAAGGAGCCCAATGTGGGGCTCGATCCCAGACCCGGGATCATGACCTGAGCTGAAAGCAGCTACTTAACCAACTGAGCCACTCAGGCACCCCCCGCCCCCTCAATAGTTCATTTTTGCTTTTGTTTTTCTTGGCTGTCTTTGAGGGTTTTTACTCGTCATCAGGACATCTCACTTGTACACTTCATTGTAGCCTAGAAACTAACTGGAGACCCCTGAGGTCCTCCTGGTGCAGGGATTAATTGTTTTTAAGATTTTTTTTTTTTTTGAAGATTTTATTTATTTATTTGACAGAGAGAGAGATCACAAGTAGGCAGAGAGATAGGCAGAGAGGGGGAAGCAGGCTCCGTGCTGAGCAGAGAGCCCAATGTGGGGCTCAATCCCAGGACCCTATTTTAGGGGGGTGCCTGGGTGGCTCAGTGGGTTAAGGCCTCTGCCTTTGGCTCAGGTCATGATCTCAGGGTTCTGGGATCGAGCCCCGCATCAGGCTTTCTGCTCAGCGGGGAGCCTGCTTCCCTCTCTCTCTGCCTGCTTGCGATCTCTCTCTCTCTCTCTGTCAAAAAAATAAATAAATAAAATCTTAAAAAAAAAAAGATTTTATTGGGGAGCATAGGTGGCTTAGACATTAAGTGTCTGCCTTCAGCTCAGGTCATGATCTCAAAGTCTTGGAATAGAGCCCCGCATCGGGCTCCCTGCTCGGCAGGGAGCCTGCTTCTCCCACTCACACTCCCCCTGCTTGTGTTCCCGCTCTCACTGTATCTCTCTCTGTCAAATAAATAAAATCTTTAAAAATAATACATAAAAATTTTAAAAAGATTTTATTTTATTTGACACAGAGAGAAAGTGAGCAGAGGGAGGAACAAAGTATCTTTAAGCAGACTCCCTGCTGACTGCAGAGCCCAAAGCAAGGCCTGATCCCACAGAATCTAAGATCATGACGTGAGCCAAAATCAAGAGCCAGTCACTTAGCCAACTGAGTCACCCAGGCACTCCTATAAAATAATTTTTAAGACATTATTTGTGATAGTAATACATGTGTTTATTAATACATTAAATAATAAGCTATAGCTGGGGGAGTTGAAATACCTATGTAAATTTGGGGGCACCCATCCAGGTCAGTCAGTAGAGAATGTGACTCTTGATCTCGGGGTTGTGACGTTCAAGCCCCACGGTGGGTATAGAGATTATGCAGAAATAAAATCCTAAAAAAATGATAACTATGGTAATTTTGAAAAAGTGATAAGCCCAAATATTTCAAAATATCAGCAATAACTTTAATATATGTGACTTATTGCATTAAGCATTCTGTCACTTTCATCTTCCTAAAGAAAGTCCCTCCTAGATCTAGAGAGATTGCCTTCTATGCCTTGGTGCTTGGCTGGTTATTTGGTGATTTCTCTTCACCATCATGCTGGGGGACAGCTTTGCCACTCCCTGGTGTCAATGTCCTATTTTGTATCTTATGTTTTGCTTATTCCCTTTTTTTGGTGCACTGTATCCTCCAATTGTTTCTGAAAAAGACTGTACAGGAGGAAAATTATTTAGATCCTAACAATTCAATATTCTATGATTCATACTTGATTTGCTGAGTAAAGAATTCAAGGTTGGGAATCATTTTCTTTCCAAATTTCGTGTTAACTATCAAGAGGTCCATTATGACTTTTGGTTTATGTGACATGCTTTTCTCTCTGGAAACGTGTATATTATTGTTTCTTTTTTCAACTCTTCTGAAATTTAACAACATACATTGTTGGGATCCATTTTCATCTTATAGAATGAGTATTTGGTGGGCACCTTCAGTCAACAAATTGATGTCTTTCCAATCCGGGAAATTTTCTTCAATCCTTTCTTGGATTTTTTTTCCTTCCCTCCATTTCCCCTGTTCATGTGATCTGGAAATCATAAAACTTTTGAACTGGTTCTCTAATTTTTTTTAATAGTGTCTTTCCTAGTTTCCATCTTTTTGTCTTTTTACTTGATTTTGGGGAGATTTCCCAATTTATCCTTTAACTCTTAAGTTCTTTATTTCTGTATTCTTTAATTTGGAAAGGTTCCTTTTTGGTTTTCTAAATTTACCTTTAGTTGTGTCTGGGCAGCTTAGTGGTTAAGCGTCTGCCTTTAGCTCAGGTCATGATCACAGAGTCCTGGGATCAAGCCCCATATCGGGCTCCCTACTCAGCAGGAAGCCTGCTTCCCCCTCTCCTACTCCCCCTGCTTGTATTCCCTCTTTCACTGTGTATGTCTTTGTCAAATAAATAAATCAAATCTTAAAAAAAAAATAAATTTACTTTTAATACAGTACTCTCTTATTTGTTGGTTGCAATAACTTTTCTGAACTCTGAGGGTATGGAGTAGTTTTGTTTGTTTACTTTTCTTGCTTGCAGTGTCTCTATTTTTCTATTTCCTATTAAGAGCTCACCTATGAACCAATTGCAAACACCATCATAAGTAGAAAATTTTCTTCCTATAGGCTAATAACTGGCTGATTATTTCTTTTCTGAGAGTGTTTTTGTTTTTTTAAGATTTTATTTATTTGAGGGGAGAGAGAGGGAGTGCCAGTGAGAGAAAGGTAACAAGAGCAGGGGTGTGGGTGACAAAGGGAGAGGGAGAAGCAGGCTCCCTGCTGGATCATGACCTGGAGCAGATCCTTAACTGACTGAGCCACCCAGGAACCCCTCTGAGAGTCTTTAAAAAAAACAACAGGGGGTGCCTGGGTAGCCTAGTTGGTTGAGCATCCAACTCTTGATTTCAGCTCAGGTCATGGTCTTGTGGTTGTGAGATCAAGCCCCAAGTCAGGCTTCACACTCAGCAAGGAGTCTGCTTGAGATTCTCTCTCCTCTGCCCCTCACCCAACTCATGCTCACTCTAATAAATAATTTTTTAAAAAGTAAAAAAACCAAACACTATCTGTAATCCTTAAGGCAACCCAAAGGGCAGGTAGGCCAACTTCACCGCTCAGGATGTTGGTTCCACCTCTTAGTGTCCTCGATGATGAAGACCCAGGTGCATGTGGGGAGTGACTCAGGGAAGGACTCATGGATGAAAGGATTTTCATCCATGAGTTTGGAAATAGTTTGGAAAACAAGAGGAGGAGTACAGCACTTATTTCTGTGTCTTCTGTTAGGTAAGCCTAACAAAATGAGTCAGAAAAAGGAGAAATATGTTTAAGAATAGTTTGCTTTTTTATTTATTTTATTTATTTATTTAATTTATTTATTTATTTATTTTATTTATTTTAAATAAATTTTATTTATTTGACAGAGAGAAACACAGCGAGAGAGGGAACACAAGCAGAGGGAATTGTAGCGGGAGAAGCAGGCTTCCTGCAGAGCAAGAAGCCCGATATGGGGCTCGATCCCAAGACTCTGGGATCATGACCTGAGCCGAAGGCAGACGCCTAACGACTGAGCCATCCAGGTGCCCCAAGAATAGTTTGCTTTTAACTGGTGGGCATATTGAATAAGGCTGACCTCATTTTGAATATCTGATCTCATTAGTTTATGAGACCCAAGACTCAGGGGAAAGGACATTCTAGGTCAGAGACTTCAGTTAGGGTAACAAGTACAGAGAATTAATGTTCAGGCTGGATCTCTTACATACTCCTCTTGGCATACAAAATACAGTGTACCCCAGCTTCTGTTAAAACTCTGGTCTTGTTCAACAGGGTAACTGAAGAGAGACTTAATAAATTAAGTGCATGTTGACTCACAGTAGGCTCCTAAGAAATCCTCCTAGAGTGAAGATGACAAAGGAAGATTTTTAAGTAATCTCTACACAGAATGTGGGGCTTAAACTCACAACTCTGAGATCCAGAGTCATATGCTCCACCAACTGAGCCAGCCATGCACCTTAAAGAAAGATTTCTGAAAGTGGAGCAAATGCTTCCATGTCAGAAAATAAAGACCTAGTTAGTTGGCAAACTCTGTGGAAAAAGGTACAATTTTCTCAGGTATCCTAACAGAGAAGTGGGAGCAGCCGTACTATTTGGGTATTAGGTCAATCGGGAATGGATCACATAAAGGACTTTGGAATTTTGGATATCCATTTTTCTAGAAGACCTCCTCTTTTTTTTCTACTTGCAAGGGAAATGAAAAATTTCTGATCTAAACTTTCCCAACCCTTAGACATGAATCTTTCCCCTCAAAATTCTGTAATTTCTCCTTTCCTTTAGGATACTTTAAAGTTTTCACTTGTAAAGTCAGGATATTAGTTTTAGTAGTCTTTTATGTATCTTGAAAATCCACTGCACACAGCAATTAGCAACAAAGACAAATAAATGGCTTTGTCTGCCACCCTGTATAGATGGATTTTTTTTTTCAAATTGTGGTCAATGAATGACAAAGGCAGCTGTCACTGCCACAGGAACAATTTCATTGGCATTATTAGTACTGGAATGCTAGGGAAGATTTTGCTTTTCGTATTAACTCAACTGCCTTTTGTCCCTTATTTTCACTTAAGACTTTTTGAACTTGTGGTAAAGGTTGTTAGTTTCTTCAATTTACTCTCTCCCTTCTCTTTAAACAGAATGCCAGTTGTATTCACAATAGCAATGCATCCAGCTTCAAGACTGTATTTCTGAGCTTCTCTTGTTGGGTGGGGTATGGAGAGGTATTTTGAAGTGTTCTATGGGTTTCTGAGACTTTCAAGTCTTATAAGGGGAAGCTTTCCTCCTCTGCTGTCTAGAATGCAGATACAGTACTTGAAATTCCTGCAGCTATATTTGAAGTTGGGGTTAATCCAGGTGCCAGGGATACAAAAAATTCCTAATTTCTAAGAAATTACCAGAACGCTTGTGATATCATAAAGCTGAGCTTCACAAGTTCTAGATTGGTTAACTCTGGACTTCAGTGACACAAGCGCAAAATAGAAATTATCACTATTATTACTTTTTTTGTTACATGAAGCAAAACAAAAAACATATTAAAATGTTTATAACAGGGGCGCCGGGTGGCTCATTGGGTTAAAGCCTCTGCCTTTGGCTCAGGTCATGATCTCAGGGTCTTGGGATCAAGCCCTGCGTCAGGCTCTCTGCTCGGCGGGGAACCTGATTCCCCCTCTCTCTCTGCCTGCCTGTGATCGCTCTGTCAAATAAATAAATAAAATCTTCATTAAAAAAAATGTTTACAACAGAGGCGCCTGGGTGGCTCAGTCAGTTAAGCATCTGCCTTCAGCTCAGGTCC
>CM053610.1:66157886-66222875 GCA_028646535.1 Procyon lotor
CCCCCCCCCCCCCGCCGCAGTGGATGTCTGAAACCATACAGTACTGAATCTATATATACTGTCTTCTATACCTACAAACCTATGATAGATTCCAATTTCTAAGTTTGGCACAATTAGTGATTAACAATAATTAAATGGAAAAATTATAAACTTATACTATTTAAAACAAATGTGGTCTCTCTCAAATTATCTTATTGTACTGTTACTCACCTTTCCTGTGATAACGTGATATCAAAATGCTTATGTGAAGAGACGAAGGGAAGTAAATGACGCAGGCATTGTGATGTACCACTAGGCTACTATGGACCACCTGCTTCCCGACTGCAGTTGATCTCCGGTTAACTGAAACCACAGAAAGTAAAACCTGGATAAAGGAAGCCTACTGTAAAACCACTTTGCAAGCTAGTGTTTTTCCCCCTACGGCCAAGAGAAATAAATTTTAACGGTTATGAGTGGGGAGGTAGGGCGGGGGGGCTTTTGTCAATCTGAGTAATGGAGGCTATAAAATACAAACTATGCTGTCATACATGGGAAAAATGAGAAGGCACTATTTTAAAAAACAGACTGAATAACCAAACATAAAATTATTGCAGGGGAGCCCAATCGGGTTCCATCTCACAACCCTGAGCTGAAAGCAAGAGTCCCAACACTTAACCGACTGAGCCACCCAGGGGCCCATATTCCTTTTTAAATAAATAAGCCTTATGTCCAAACATGGGGCTTAAATACAGGACCCTGAGATCAAGAGTCATGTGACAATGAATTATGCTGCTTTTCAGAGGAATCTCAGCACATACACTACCAAATCAGACCAATTATTTCCTCTATGTATTCTAATACTTTTTTTTCAAACACCATCCTTGCCTATCTCTGTTGGGATCAAACTTGAGGCATCTGTGTCATAGGTTTGCCTAACAAATTAGAATGGGATAAGGAAAACCCTGCGAAGATGTAACTCACACTTTGCTTTATTTCAAATCTAAGAGGACATCAATTGCAAGATGTACCAAGAACAACACTGCCAACTCTGACAACGTACTTGACAATTCTGCAAAATGCCATGAATTAGTTGTAGCAGTCTCTTTTCGAAATTTCATCAATCTGTTCACACTTTCTTCTCATGAATAAAACCACATTGCTCGTAATTTGGTAGACAATTCCTTGCATTACAGCTTCGAGGCAGCTCCCCTGCTTAAGTCCTAAGATCTAACTCAGTTGCCACTTGCAAGAAAATATAAAACTGTGGTTATCCTTCTAACAATTAAAATTCCCTTATGCCCCTTTTTTTTATATTTTTTTTAAAGATTTTATTTATTTACTTGACAGAGATCACAAGAAGGCAGAGGCAGGCAGAGATAGAGGAGGAAGCAGGCTCCCGGCCTCAGGCCATGATCTTAGGGCCCTGGGATGTGGGGCTCGATCCCAGGACCCTGAGATCATTACCTGAGCCGAAGGCAGAGGCTTTAATCCACTGAGCCACTCAGGCGCCCCTGTCCTGCTGCTTCTGTGTGTCTCTTTTGGTACATAGAAGTAACATTTTGATGTTCAACTATCCTTTTGAAGACACTTAGCAATTAAATGAATGCACACCAACAGCTATGATTACGTTTACGTGCAGACAGGCAAAGACATGACACTGGCACTGTGGTAGCACCAGAAACTGAGATGCCATGGATTAAGATATACTCCATACTCCCAATTTCAGAGAAGCTAAAATGTGAAGAAAGAAAATGCACCTGAGTTAGGTATGGTGTCAGGCAAATTCTCATGTTTGTATCTAAATCCTCATCACCACCAAGTGAACTTAGCTTTGCGATCCCATTTTTCAAGTAAGTTCAAATGAGTTACCCAAGATTCCCCACTGAATGAGTAACCCACTGAACAAGCAATTTGAGTCCTCCTCCCAATCAGTAACATTTTAGAGACTCATTTGTTCCCAACAGTTAAAATGCACTATGCCAAACTTGCGAAACGGCCAGTTATCAGTGTGCTCTGCTGTCAGATACCTTGAGGATGACCCAAATATGACCAACATACAATTAAGCAACAAATGCCCACCCAGGATTTATTTTGATACCAGTTTTCTCTGGTTTTGGTCAAATCTCTTTGCTTGAGTCCCACAAGCTTCATACAAGGGATTGAATTATGGGATAGAACATACCTCTGATGAGAACTTTGTGTAAAGAAAACCTAAATTTGAAGCTTTATGTATCTTCCTTGAATGTGTTTTGCTTACGTAGACATTGAAGAAATGATTTTTTTAAGCTATAATTATTCAAGGTGTATTTGTCTTGTGAAGTTCAAAAAAATTTTTAAGATTTTATTTATGTATTTGACAGAGATCACAAGTAGGCAGAGAGAGGGGCAAGCAGGCTCCCTGCTGAGCAGAGAGCCTGATGCAGGGCTCAATTCCAGGACCCCAAGATCATGACCTGACCCTAAGTGGAGGCTTTAACCCACTGAGCCACCCAGGTGCCCCTGAAGTTCAAAAATTTTTTAACTGTATATATTGTACAAAAATATAAGCTACATAACTTATTAAAAAACACATTAACAGAAGGGGAAGTTGGAGGTAAGGTGTTCTAATCCATCATCTTCCATTTCATGATCTAATATCTCTAGCTCTTACCATATCCATGTCCCTTTCTTTTAAAGGTATTTTCTGGAAATTTATAATCACTTTGGCTTTCATTTCAGTCACAAGATTTCAACCTGGTTTTATGGGAGGTTGGGAAATGTCAGGGAGCTTAAGAACCCAACTGAAACATAGAGATTCAATTATTAAAACAAATCAATACTATAGATTCAGGGACAATTATCAGTTTTTGTAACAATGTCATGAGGCCTATATACAAGGTGAAAAGGAAAAAAAATTTACTCCTGGCATGGGGTACCTGGGTGGCTCAGTGGGTTAAAGCCTCTGTGTTCAGCTCAGGTCATAATCCCAGGGTCCTGGGATTAAGCCCCGCATCAGGCTCTCTGTTCAGCAGGAAGCCTGCTTCCCCCCTCACTCTGCCTGCCTCTCCGCCTAGTTGTGATCTCTCTGTCCAATAAACAAACAAACAAACAAATAAATAAATGAAATCTTAAAAAAAAAAAAAAAAGTTAAAAAAATTTACTCTCAGAAGTGGCTGAATTCCAGTTGCCAATCATTTCTAGATTCAAAGCAGACTATCCTGTTTCTAAGCCAAGACCTGTTTTCTTGCAACATCTAGAACATGTACCAAGAAATCAAGGGGGTAGAGAATGGATGTGCTAGGAGATAAGAAAATTGTGTACGATCATTGACAGAAATGGTGACAGCTACTCAAAATGTACCATATGCATTTCACAGACAATTCAAAATAGACCAATCAACCTAAACTTTTGGCTGATTCAAGAAAACCTCTTAAAATGAGTTTTTAGGTCGGGTGCCTGGGTGGCTCAGTCGTTAAGCGTCTGCCTTCGGCCCAGGTCAGATCCCAGGGTCCTGGGATCGAGCCCCGCATCAGGCTCCCTGCTCAGCAGGAAGCCTGCTTCTCCCGCTACCATTCCCTCTGCTTGTGTTCCCTCTCTTGCTGTGTTTCTCTCTGTCAAATAAATAAAATCTTTAAAAAAAAAAAAAAAAAGGTTTTTAGGTCAAAACCATAATTAATAAGACCAAATCAAAGATTCTAACAAAGCTAAAGTTTGATTCAAGTTTTCCAATGTTCTTCTTTGAATACATCTAAAGTCTTACCATTTACTGTACTAGAAAGAAGTTTTACACTGGATTATATTCTACTGAAATAATGGTTTTGCCAAAGCCTATAAAGTTAGAGGAGTATAGCAATTACACAAAATCGCTGACTCTGCACAAACACAAGGCACTTCAAATGCTTAGGTTTTAGTCTAAGTTTATAGGTTAGATTCAATCCTGTGGAAACAGATTCACCCAAGCTAGTTTCCTTTTTCTATTGCCTTAGTTCTACCCCCTTTCATGTTTTATAGAACATCTACACACTTCAACTTCCCCCTATCTTTCCTAAAGGCGTAAGGCAACTTTCTAAGGGGGTTATATTAGACAAAAATACAATTAATAAAAAATATCTGCACTAGCATCTTACACCTGGGTTCTTATCCTCTTTAATCTGAAACATGAAACTCCTAACCTGGAACCAAGGGAAGATGCTTTTTGATTGTAAATAGAGATAAAAGCATGGTAATAAGCTGTCACAAAAGGGATTTGTTTCTTGGGAACCAGAGCATGTTCAATTAACCCAACTGTGCCTTTACTCCAAAGAACCCCAGAGTTTTCATTTGCATAAACAGTGCCCAACTTCACTTAATGTTACCTACTAACTTAAATCACACATATAATCACTCCAATTAATGTAGGAATAATTTTGAGCCAATAAAGGAAAATAAATGTAAACCAAGTTTATTTTGCTTTTTAAGTAGTGTTCTTAAAGCACTACAGCTTGGTAAACAATGTAAATTAGTATAAGTCATCTCAAAAGCCAGAGTTTTGTTTTGTTTGTTTTTTAATGAGTTGTTAAAAAGATGCAGCCTATTCTAACAGGATAAATATTTTTAACCATTTCACTTCGAGTTAATGAAGGCTCACAAATGAGCAACACTCCTCATTGAGGAAAACAAAAAGCTGTTGTCGACAAGCGACAGCACACACACACAAAAACAAAAAGAACTGTGTAAAAATAACTAACTGTGTTCCCATATTTTTTGAAGTCGCTTTACAATGGGATGATATGCACATGATCTTGCTGCAAACTTGCCATACAGACTCGTAATACATGTAGTCTAGACAAACGATTCAGTCCAAGAGGTGCTAACTTTAGACAATGCAGCACTAGAATCCTTTTAACAACGCAATTTGTTTTACTCATTATCTTTTCTTCTAGACTGAAATACAGGCTAGAAAGAAAATGCTCCCTAATTAAAAATTGGTATTGTTTACAGGAAATTGTGTAATTTTGCATTAGAATTTACAAGTATATGTTCAAATTGAATTTGCCTCCTCCCCCCATCCCAGCCACAAAATGGGCATGAAGTAAAATTTTTAAAAATGCCTTAATTTTTAACTTCATGCAAACTAAATAAAGATGACCAAAACAAAAGCTTAAACAATGGAAGGATATTTCACAGAAAATTTCTTATACAAAAAACACATAAGAAAAAGGGCCACTAGGTGACATTTTAATTTACAAATTGGCATCATTTTGGTCGACAAATATCCAGATGCTGTTTTCTTCTGCTAACAAGAGTTGCAAGGGCGGGGGGAGGGGAGAACCCAACAACAACAAAAACCAGCCTGACTTCTGATTTTAATCACACATTTCTTCTGGAATTTCATGTGGATTAAGGATGCCAGGGACAGACATTTGAAGTTTATGTTTCTCTTCCTGAGCCTGTCGAAGGGCTGTTTCTCTTTCTTCCAAAAACAGATCAGATGTATCTTCACCTGCAAACTCCTGTGAAAACAAGATAGTTAATGTGTTAACATAATACATTTCAATTTTGGAAAATGACCTGTTTTTTTAGGGGGGGGGGACAAACAAAAAGCCCCACACAAAAAAAGACAGACAAGCACCTCTCCCTGTTTTGTTTACAACGATAAATCTATCCTTTAATTGGTTGGGTTTATAGTGTATATACATACATTTTTAAAGATTATAGGTATTGGAGAGAGAAAGCACATGTTTGCACACACACGGAGAGGAGCAGAGGGAGAGGGACAAGCAGACCCTGTGCTAAGCGCAGAGTCCAACACCACATGGGGACTGATTTCAAGACCTGCAGAGATCATGACCTGACCAAGGGTCAGACACTTAACTGACTGAGCCACCCAGGTGTCCCTAAATTATAGTGGGGCACCTGTGTAGCTGAATTAAAACCAAAGGTGTTAGTTGATGATAAAAAAAGGTTTTTAAAAGACGCATAGTCTGATGTCATATATACATAAAATGCTTCATAAGCCAGGAGGTTTAAAAAGCTGTTTCTCCTACGATGAATGATAAAGTTCAGCTACACTGTGATAAGACTTCATAGAGCTTTCAAGTAATGTTCATTCTCCTTTGCATTCTCTACCTTAAAACTTAGCTAATATATTCACAGTTGAAAAAATCTTTACTTGTATCTTGGAGGAAAAAATATGAGTAACGTATGTGACTAATTCTTATTTAACAGTCAAGATAATCCATCAAGCACTTATAGATATTATGTTACTTTTAAATTTTTCTTTTTTTTAAATTTATTTGACAGGGAGAGAAATCACAAGCAGGCAGAGAGGCAGACAGAGAGAGAGGGGGAAGCAGGCTCCCCGGTGAGCAGAGAGCCTCACGCGGGGCTCCACCCTAGGACCCTGAGATCATGACCCGAGCCGAAGGCAGAGGCTTTAACCCACTGAGCCACCCAGGCACCCCTCTTTTTTTATTTTTTATTTTTAAAGATTTTATTTATCAGAGAGAGCACCCAAGCGAACACAAGCAGGGGGAGTGGCAGAAGGAGCAGCAGACTCGCCACTGAACAGGGAGCTTTATTTATGCAGGACTCGATCTCAGGACGCTGGAATCATGACCTGAGCCAAGTGCAGATGCTTAACCAACTAAGCCACCCAGCTCTCCCTACTTCTAAATTTCTTTACAAGAAAATAACATAAGATTAAACCTTTTCCCCATAAATTTAAGTGACGCGTTGTGTAACAGGTTATCTGCGAATTTATCTTAATTCCCTAGAATGTATTCCTAACAAAATGGGTATGAAACCCCCAAAGAGTCTACCTTTCTTTCCCCATATTTCACAATTTAAAATTCAGTTGTAGGATATAATCCCAATATTCCAAGACATTTTTATCATCTAAAATAAATTATATTATTAACAAGTCTCCAAAAACATTTCAAACCCATCTTGTTCTCAACTATGATTGATAGTTTTTACTCTGAATCAGTATAGGACTAGTAAGCTGACCTGAATAGCATTCATTTTGCTTTCACAAAAAAGTGGTTGATTATACAGTGCAACCACGTCATAGTCTTAATATTTCTCCAAGTGCAAACAAAACACATACCTTTATTTGTACTAGGAAATCCCTAAGATGTTCCTTGAAAGCAGGAATATCCTGATTTAAGCTGAAAAGCCCTGTCACAAAGAGCTTCACTTGAGCACTGCAAATCAAAACACAACAATTTAATAATCACTATTTTTTAAACTGAAGAATGTATGCATACTAAAAAGCATATTTACTCTTGTAGATGAGGGAATGCAGATTTAAGGAGATTTGCCACATATTCCTGAATGAACATTTGGTTGTTAACTGGATTTCCAGGATTTAACGGTGTACTTATTTTTCCTTCTTCAACCAAATTAAACATATATGCAAGTATTGACGCATGCATTGTCAAACCTGTTGATAAAAAGAACATTATTAACTCCAACAGGTGAAAATAACAACTGGAATGCTTAACATTTTCATGGCTACAAATTCTTACCAGCAGTATGTGAGGTGTCTGTCACAACAGAAAAGATATGCTGAAGAATATCACAAAAATAAGTCTGATAGAAACTCTGAGCTGCAGCTTCTTCTTGTGCAACATTTTGTAAGAGGGTAAAAAGTATCTGTAAGCCTAAAATGTACAGAGCACCAACAAAGTTATTACAGACTAGAAACATTCATATAGAATTTCCACTATTCAACTACTCTGATTCAAAGGCCATTCTTACTCCACCCTTGCCCCTAATGACTAACAATTCTTTGCCTAAGTTATCTTGAGTAATAGGAGTTCAACTAGCAACAATGCCTGCTTAGATACAGACTACAAGCAGTAACTATTACCAACGTTCCACTATTTCTGAAAGTTTAGTCAATTCTCTCCAAAACAACTCTAAAAATAGCACAAGGACATAACTGTTACACAAACCAATTTCTATTTATAAACAAATCAAACAAAAATTTCTCTTACTAATGATGTTGTTTTATCCTTATTTTGACCCTTACTGGCACCTAGGAAAAGCGGACGGGGAAAAGGACACATTTGTGAGGATGTGGAGAAGTGATGGTACTCTACATTGAGTACTATGAGTACTCTACTATCTCCTTGTAAAACTTGATCCTACTTGTGGACTCAACTATGGAAGAAAGGATTCAACTGCTTTTAGGATTTACTTAAACCTACATATGCAAGTGATGCGCTCCAATAAAACCCTAACAAAGGTCATTTATAGGATTATACCTACAGATCTATTTCTAGGAGCCTGTGGATTGGCAGGGCAAATGAATAAAAGGACTTGTGTATTTACCTGTATCTGCAACGTTCCTCATAGTATGTTTGAAAGCCCAAATAATAGAATCCAAAACAAGTTTAAATTGTGCAGGTGGTATAGCCAGGAATGCTGGGAAACAATGAGAATTGACAGCCTGAAGTAGTAAGAAAAAGTTTGTTCTGTGTTCAGGATATTCTTCAAAGTCCTAAAAACAAATGGTGAGAACAAAATATTTCACTGCCTTAATTACGTTAAATAAGAGAAAAAGTAAACCCTAATTTGGTATAAAGGTACGGAGTTGTTCGTGGGCCACATAAAGGTATATGGCCTCGTGACTGGAAACCTGAAAATAATATAATTTGCCTCCCATGGAAGATGAAATTACCATTCATTACACGAATGAATTACTAAAATGAAGGAACACAAGGTCACATTCTAGAATCATCAAAATACACTAAGAACATCACATTTTCTAGTTACACTGAGATTACTACTACCATGGTATGAGTGACTTTAGAATCACTAATACAGACCCAAAAATTTTTTAGCTACTGTGTAAACTTGTACACTTTTATTATCTACATTTTCCCTTCTTGGTTAATATATTTTCCCATTTTGTGACACCTGGGTGGCTGCCTTGAGGTCCTGATTCCAGAGTCCTAGCATCAGCCTCGCAATGGGCTCCCTGCTCAGCAGGAAGTCTTGCTTCTCCCTCTCCCACTCTCCCTGCTTGTGTCCCCTCTCTTGCTGTATCTCTATCAAAGAAATAAATAGAATCTTTAAAAAATTATATATACAAAAGCAGGGGAGAAGGTAGCTCCCCATGAAGCAGAGAGCCCTGAGGCAGGGCTTAATCCTAGGACAGTGGGATCATGACCTGAGCTGAAGGCAGATGTTTAACGGCTGAGCCACCCAGGCGATCCAGTATCACTAAATTTTTAATGCTTAAAATGCAGCAACTTATCACTAAATGCTAGCTGCTATTTCAATGTTACGCTCTATCACATTTACAATTTTGTTAAGATCTTTTTATTTTTATTTTTTTAAAGATTCATTTCCTTGAGGAGGGGGCAGTGCACTTGGGGAACAGAGGGAGAGAATCTTTAAGCAGACTCCCCACTGAACACAGAGCCTGGACCTGGGGCTTTATCTTACAATCTGGAGATCAAGACCACAAAGAGTCAAAAAGCTCAATTGACTGGGCCACCCAGGCCCAAGATCTTTTAAATTATAAATTTTCTAAAAAAGTATTTCTGGGGTGCTGGGGTGGCTCAGTTGGTTTAGTGTCCTGGGATTGAGCCACAGTATTGGGCTCCCTACTCAGCAGGGTGTCTGCTTCTCTTGTAACCTCCGCCCTTCCCCCAACTCATGCTTGTGCTCTTGCTCAAATAAATAAATGAATACAATCTTTTAAAAAATTAAAGAGAGGGGGCACCTGGGTGGCTCAGTGGGTTAAAGCCTCTGCCTTCCGCTCAGGTCATGATCTCAGGGTCCTGGGATTGAGCCCTGCATCAGGCTCTCTGCTTAGAAGGGAACCTGCTTCCCCCTTACCTGCCTGCCTGCCTCTCTGCCTATTTGTGATCTGTCTAATGAATAAAAAAAGTAAGTATTTCTCTCGTCTAGAAGTTCAAATATTTAAACTCCAGAGCTTAAAACTAATGCTTATCTTGTACCTATCATTTATGCTTTTAAGACTTAAAGGATATTAAAAAAAAAAAAAAAAAAAAGACAAAGGATATATACTGTAGAACTTCCCATAATTGACATGTAAACCACATACCTTATTTATCATATTCAATGTGCATTCAAAAACAGCATCAAATATTTGAGGTATTTCAGCTGTTATATGTCCTCCTAACTTGTTGACAATAATAGCCATAGTACTAAGCACTTCTGGTTCTCTAGCAGCTGGGACATTTCTCTGATAATCAATGAGAACTGCATCCAATAGAGGAGGAACAAAATTTTCAGCTACCTATTAAAAAAAAAGAAAAACCTTTAGGTTTTATTCTATGCACTCGCTAACCATTATAAACAGCTAGATCAGTGTTGTATTGAGAATTAGGTTGAAAATCTGCTTAAGACTAAAACAAAAATGCCATGTTTTAATTTAGCTTTGGATATTAAAATTTTTTACCAAAACAAACCAAGAAATCCTAATAGGCTGGGAAGAGCCACACAAATATCCAGAGTTCAAATCTGTAATTACTAAGGTAACAGAGGCCCAAAATCAAGTGACAGGCTCCAAATTACTATGGCAGGACCAGGATTCTAGGGGTACTACATGTGGGATAACTTGCCTAAAGGAATGAAATAAAGTCCTAGCCAATACCGTATCAATTCTGTCAATGATATCTATAAAAAGCAAGCAGCTCATATCTAATACAAAGTAGGCACTCATTCAATTATCATTCTTTTAAACTTAGTGAATGCTCCCTCGTAAGAACTTTAATAAACAAAAGTAAAAACCACTTACTATTACTGTAAAAGGAATTAAGAACAGTATCGGAAAGACCTTGAGTTTCCATGAGTCTCAATAAACAGGATCATATTAAAGTATGACTTACATGCTTTTAATAGGTACAAATATTATTTCTTCTAACTGAAGGTTATCAGTGTTAGTAGTGTCCCACTATACAAAATAAAGTAAAACTTTAAGGATAAGCACATTATTTTTCAGATAACCTATTTTTTCTGGTAGACCAGAACTGGTTCTCATTTTACTCTTAAAATGCAGTAATTCTTTCCCCATAAACTGGATCATAAATGGGTTTGATTTATTTTTTAATTCACTGCCGCAAACCTCAATACAAATCTTTGTTGTAAAATGATACCGTGTTATTATTGATACTCTTAAAATTTGCCCAAGCTATTATAAATTATGAACCTCACAATTCCTTTTAATTCATCTTCTTTCAAATTTTAAGTTCTGATCTCATAATACACGTTTTCAAAACTTTTCAATATTTGATATGCTGAGAATTTCGTTAACTATTTTCTGAACAATTCCTTGAAAAGTATCTCCTTATCTGTAGGAACAATACTGAAATTTCAAAGTTATGAAAATAAACAGCACATTTGTCAACAACTATTTGTATACAGAAAAGATTAGCATGACAGGATTTCTTGTAATATTCCATGGATCAAGAAAATGAAATGGTAGATTAAATAAAAAATACACACTTAAAAAAAAAACAACAACACACATTTTACCAAGTTGAGGCATATATAGAGCCTGGTTTAGTTTCTGATAATTATTTTTCCTTTCTGGAAGTGATTTAAAACTAAAGTAAAGAGCAAAACAGACTTTTAAAACTTCCACTATGGGGGGCGCCTGGGTGGCTCAGTGGGTTAAAGCCTCTGCCTTCAGCTCAGGTCATGATCTCAGGGTCCTGGGATGGATCTCTGCTCTCTGCTCAGTGGGGAGCCTGCTTCCCCCGCCCTGCATACTTGTGATCTCTCTCTCTCTGTCAAATAAATAAATGAAATCTTAAAAACCAAAAACAAAAAAAACTTCCACTAGGAAAGCCCTTACTTTCACTGCAGAGGCAAACTAACGACAGCTTTTTAAGTTACTCTGAATAATCATGAAGAAACACTTTCTTCTTCACGAAGAAAAAATTTCATCAGAAATGTCTATCCATAGGGGGAAAAAGTGACTAAAGCTGCCTTGTTACTCATCACACCTGTCCCCTACTAACAACAATTTCTTAGGAAGATGGTATACATAATATTTTCAAGTATTCAAGGACTCTGAAAAATAGGACACTGCAAAATAATGCCAAAGATATCCATTGAAAATTACCTGTAAATGAGATATATGCACATATCAGAGAATACAGCATCAACTTAAAAAGCTTAACATTTCACATACCATCTGTGGATCATTGGACCGGCTCACCCAACCAGATATTAACTTTAAAGTTTCCCTTTTTACTGTTCGCATACTTCTTATCAAAGGTTGCTTTGTAACCATCTCACCTAAAAAACACAATCCAGTGAAATCCAACTTGACAACTAAAATTCTACATTGGTAGTTACATGTACCTCAGATATAAATAGTTCTCATTTATCACTCAAAAACATAAACACAAGGGGAAAATAAACTAAGACTAATTTTACAAGGGAAAGGTGTACGCAACGCATTAAAAATAATGGTCTATGGTCATTTGGGACATTGTGAGTGTTAACTTAAATCTGAGAAATGAATGCTTACACTAAGACTGTGAATAAAGAACTGATTTGTTATTTCACCATTTCACAAAAATTCAGAATCACTTACCATTAGCTTGGATAGCTGCTGAAATATTTTCACTGAGGCACTTATATACATTAAGCATATCTAAGTAAATTCTCCCAAGCTGAATTACGAAGGGATGTCCGACAGCTTTGCAGGCTCTAACATTTGTTTTCAATATGCTACCGAGCTGCTTAACTGTTTCAGGATCTTTAAGTATATCCACATTCTGTGAAGGACAAGTAACAAATTTCATTTATTATGTGAAAATTATCTTTGTAATTACTAAAGCAAAAAACACTACCCGCACCTTACTTGAAACCACCATCACATTTATAATCTGTAATAGTGAAACAAAGAAGTCTTTATTACCTACAGGGACAACTCAGAATAGAGTAATAGTCCCAATATACCAGTAAAACAAAATAAAATTACAGTATAATTTTTATTTTTGTAAACAACATTGTCTTCTTGAATTCCATTAGAACTTTGAGGAAAAAGAAAAAGTAAAACTTACTTTGGTTGCCTGCTGGATTATGCTATCCCAAACCTGATTAGGGAGTAGCATATATTTTTCTATCAAATGTTCTTGTACTGTTTGGTCTGTTTGTGCACCAATCATGTACCCCACAGCTTCATAAAATGTATGGACCTATGTAAAAAGGCCGACACTTTACTTTTATGCATCCTAGGGAAAGCTACACACAAGCAATTCACGGATGTATTAGAATTTTTTGAGTCTGAGAAATAACTTTCATTACGTAGGAATAGGAAAATAGCCTGACAAACTTCTGCCTAAAATTTTTTTTTAAATATATATTTTTAAAAGATTTTATTTGTTTGAGAGAGAGAGAGAGATCACAAGCAGGCAGACAGGCAGGCAGGGGCGAGGGGGAAACATGCTCTCTGCTGATCAGAGAGGCCAATGCGGGGCCAATCCCAGGACCCTGAGATCATGACCTGAGCCCAAGGCAGAGGCTTTTTAACCCGTTAAGCCACCCAGGCACCCCCTAAATTTTTGCTCACTGTGAAAATTTAACCACTCCCAGCAGATGGGGGGGGGGATAAAATAGGTGATACAGATTAAGGAGCACATCAGGTGATGTATGAACTGTTGACTCACTATATTATACACCCAAAACTAATTTAACACTGTATGTTAACTATCATAGAATTAATTAAAAAAAAAAACTTAGCCACAGAGACATGTGAACTGAGTTCAATGGTGGTACTCTATCCCCATTCATGAATTCTGAGTAAAATAGTAGTCACAGGGTGCCTGGGTGTCTCGGTTAAGCAAATGATTCTTGCTTTCAACTTGGGTCATGGTCTCACTGTCCTGAGCTCAAGCCCTCCCACCCCCCATATACACACTGTCAAATAAACTATTAAAAAAAAAAAAAAAAAAAAAAGTAACCTTACTACACATCCAGTGCAGAGCTCAATCTCATGACCCAGATAGCAGGACTGGGGCCAAAATCGAGTTGGATGCTCAACTGACTGAGCCATCAGGAGCCCAAATACTATTCACTTTTTTTTAAAAAAAATATTTTATTTATTTATTTGACAGAGAGATCACAAGTAGGCAGAGAGAGAGGAGGGGAAGCAGGTTCCCTGCCGAGCAGAGAGCCTGATGCAGGGTTCGATCCCAGGACCCTGAGACCATGACCTGAGCCGAAGGCAGAGGCTTTAACCCACTGAGCCACCCAGGTACCCCCAAATACTATTCACTTTCTAAGAAAAATAGGCTCAGTGCTTCACATACCTGTTGAGGCTGAAGATCACAAATTATAGTGTTGATATTGTTCAAAATTTCATCAATAAATGGCATTACTTCTCCAACCTGAACTTGAACAAAATGCCTGCGGCATTTCTGAGCTATTTTAATGAAAGTATCACAAGCCATGTCTTGGACTCCGTCATGGGTCTCTAATGAAACAAAAGTATTTTTCAAAAAAATTTAAGAAAAATTTTTGGGTTTTTTGTTCAATAAATATAAATAGCAAAATGTTTATTAAAGAGGATTTACCATGCATGAATTCAAACAACTTGTTAACTACAGTCTTCAAAAACTTCCAGTGAGCTCTTAAAAACCTTGGATATTGACCTACTATATACATGATATTTGATGCAATAATAGCTTTATTATCTTTGCCTCTTTTCTGTTCACATAATCCTAATAGATCCTGTAAAATAAGAGCAATTTCAGTCATTTATAATATAATATAGTTACGTAACAGTTCCAGTTCATATGTTATCAACTGCATACCTTTATAACAGTAACAAGAAAGCGTTTTTCATCCTCTTCATGCATTGCTCCACTAATAGAGCCTATTGCCCAACACAATGTATTCAAATTTTTCCATGACCACTCTGTACCATTCACTTGATTGTGAAGTTTCTCAGTCATTATTCTTTCTGTATCTACATAATCCAGGTGAGTAAGATAAACTACAAAGAAAGGGAAAACGTTCCAAAGGTTCAAATGCAAAACTCTATGATCAAAAAAATTTAGTAAGAAATAGCACATCAATAAAGATGATTAACATTCATAAAAGTATTAATACATTTTTTAAAAAAGTATTTCCACCCCAGAAGAGAAGTAGAAAGATAAAGATTAAATTGATAGTATTTATTGACTCACCTAATGTTTCTCTCATATTCTTATACAAATTAATGGAATCTGTATCCTTCATGAATTCTCTTACAACTTCTCCCTGATCATTTTCTACAACCAATACTTCCTCGGGTTTAGCCATACGACTAACCATCAATAAACGGACCTACTCAACAATAAACAAGAAAAATCTATTACATTTTTACAATCAGCCACATCAAATGTAGGAAAAAAAATTAAGCACTTCACACTTTGGATCACCACACCTCCAAAACTGTTCCCACAATATAAAAACTTTAAAAATGTAATTCTAGGGGTCCTGGGTAGCTCAGTCTGTTAGATGTCTGCCTTCAGCTCAGGTCTCAATCCTAGGGTCCTGAAATTGATGAGCCTGCATAAAGCTCCCTGCTTAGCAGGGAGTCTCTACCTCTCTTCCCCTACTCCTCCCCACTGCTTGTGCTCTCTCTCTCTCAAATCAATCTTAAAAAAAAAAAAAAAGTAATTATACAATAATGGTTTTCAATTGTTATTTATCTTGAAGAAACATACTATTGAGTTTTCTATGTCTCAGTCAGAGACTGACTGATTCAATAGATTGGTAGGTGATCTCAATTTGTTTTTTTTTAAAGATTTTATTTGAGAGAGAGAGAGATCACAAGTAAGCAGAGAGTCCGATTCGGGGCTTGATCCCAGGATCCCGAGATCATGACCTGAGCTGAAGGCAGAGGCTTTAACCCACTGAGCCACCCAGGTGCCCCTCAATTTGTATTTCTAACAAACTCATCAGTAGTGTTGATGCAGTCTACTTCTATGGACACACTTTGGAGAACCTTAGTTCATTTTTTAAAAAAGATTTTATTTATTTGTGAGAGAGAGAAAGAGAGAGAGGGAGGGAGGATGCACAAGCAGGGGGAGTGGCAGGCAGAAGGGGAAGCAGACTCCCCTGCCAACAAGGAGACCAATGCAGGACTGATGTAGTACTTGAATCCAGGACCCCAGGATCATGACCTGAGCTGAACGCAGATGCTTAACCGACTGAGCCACCCAGGCATCCCGAGAATCATAGTTCTTAAACCAATCCTTCTCAATCTTCTAGCATTGGACATAAATGGAGAAGTTATCGGATTCTTTTTGTAGCTATCTGGACATGATAAAAGCCTAAATAAAATAAAACCCACTACTTTCAATTATTCTTCCAAATCAAAGCAAGGAACAGGCAGAGCACTCAACCACCCACTTTATTATTACCTTGGATAACACGGGCAAATATAGCTGTCTCCTGGGAGGAACATCAAAATGTTGACTTCCAGATAGCAATGGAGAAGCAGATGTAGAGAATGGGCTCTCTCTATAGAGTTCAGCTGCCAAATGATTCCAGTACTCAAGACAAATCTTAAAGATTTCAGTTTCCTCCACTTCTGATACCAACAACATATAATGAAGGGCCTACAAAGAAGACCAACAGTATTAAATAATCCTTAGACATTACCATCCTAGCACAAATTGCCTTCCACTTGTTACATTAATAGGATAAAAACTCATGTTTCATTTTACACAATTCTGAGGTTTCATTATTCATCTAATAGACTAGAAATTCTCAAGGAGCAAATTGTGCTTTCTTCAGACTTAAAACACTTTAAAAACACTTTAATGTAGGGGCGCCCAGATGGCTCATTGGGTTGAGCCTCTGCCTTTGGCTCAGATCATGGTCTCAGGGTCCTGGAACAGAGCCCTACATCGGGCTCTCTTCTCAGCAGGGAGCCTGCTTCCCCCCTCCCTCTGCCTGCCTCTGCCTACTTGTGATCTGTCAAATAAATAAATACAATCTTTAAAAACAAACAAACAAACAACAAACCTTTATGTAGTTGTTGGCCAGTATGTATGTTAATTAAGTTTCTTAAAAATGTACGGACACTAAGACATTGGTATCAATATTCAACAGGTGTAAGCAATCCAAATGTCCACTGACATGTATGACTGGTCATACAAAATATTATGTAACCATACAATGGTACATTATTCAGTTATATAAGAAAAATAATGGTACATAGTGCAACATGAATGAACTCTGAAAACATGTTAAGAGAAAGACGCTAATTATAAAAGACCACATACCAGAGACCACATACCACATACCAGGAGTCCACTTACATGAAAGGTTCAAAACAGATAAAATCCATAGAGAGTAAATTAGTGGTTGGCTAGAGGGCAGGGGAGGGACTATTTTAATGGGTACATTACTTTGTATAGATGAATGAAAATATTTTAGAATAGAGGCCGCTGACAATACTGTGAATGTGACTAAGATTGTACACTTTCAGAGACAGAGTTTTATGTTACATGCATTACACCTCAATTTTCAAACAACATCTTTAAACTTCATTCATCTCAGAAATCTCTGAATACCCTTTAGGAATTTAATTAACTATTGATCTGGCATTATGCAGAACACAATCAACAAATTGAGCTTGTAATTCAGAATTAATAATTTTATGTACTGACATACAGTACATAAAACAGGTAGAAGGTATGTCAAAGGTATAAACACTTAAAAAATTTTTTGAAAGATTTTTATTATTTATTTGACAGAGAGAGAGTGATACAAAGTAGGCAGAGAGGCAGGCGGGGGGTGGGGTGGGGTGGGGTGGGGTGGGGAGCAGTCTCCCTGCTGAGCAAAGAGCCCGATGCAGGGCTCCATCCCAGGACCCTGAGATCATGACCTGAGCCGAAAGCAGAGTCTTTATTTAGCCCACTGAGCCACCCAGGCGCCCTTAAAATTTTTTTAAAAAGATTTTATTTATTTCAGAGAGAGAGAGTGCAGAGTGAAAACTGAGTTGGGGGAGGGGCAGAGGGAGCAGCAGATTCCCTGCTGGGCCTGACCAATGCTGGGACCAGGACAGGAGCCTAAGCCAGACTGAGTCACCCAGGTGCCCCAAAGACACACGTTAAAACAAAACAGAAACAAGACATTTTAGAACAAAGGCATTTTTGAATGAGCTTTCATAACATAAAGGACTTTCAGAAGCCAAAGGATCCACAAAGCCTACCTCCATGAGTGTTTCCCTGAGATTTAACCTTTTCTCTATAAGTTGACCATGTTCCTTAAGAAAGGTGCAGAGAAACAAACTGAGATTTTGAATAAAGTTCTGTTCATCATCTTTTCCATTTGAGTATGCAAGTCGAATATTGGTATTTAAAGGAAGCATCTACAAGTTTAAATATGGACCATTAGTCTGCATTCTCAAGCCAGAAAAAGATATTACCTTTAAATACTAAGATTGCATCACCTTGTTACCAATATTATAAACCATAGACTTAAACAGATTATTCTTTGGTAAAAATCCTTGCTCTGTTTTAGTATTTTTGTATTCTAGCTTTTGATTTTTTAAAATGTTACAAATAGTAACAGTTCCACAATTTATCTTCTCAATTTTTCCCTGTATCAGACTTGTCCTTCGCCTTATTAAAAACACAAATATTCAATTAATTCACTGGAACACAAACACATACTGCAATGCAGTATTATGTTTAATCTAAATAATCTCATCTATACTTAGCCAATATCATAAATAGACAAACTCATTTCAGAGGCAAAGTCAGAAGGAGAGCTAATATTAAAACCCCAGGTTTCTAAGCTTCTAAATTCTATGTAAATAAATTATGATACTCCCAGAATCTTTATTTCAAGAATTTTCAAAATGTTCACTAAAACTTCTACCTGCTCTTATGTTATAAACACACAATATCATATTGTGTTCATATTGGTTCAACTCCAATCCAACCTTTTCTAAGGCACTAAAATTGTTTATAGTCAATTGTTTAGTCAAAGTTGTTAAGAATATTATATTACCTGTTTTAGCTGCATCATTGTCAGTGTAAATAGCGTTACAAATTGTTCCTCATATTGGCTTACACTTACACCAGCAATCTCAGTGAGGCACTTCAGAGATACATTTCGAAACATTGGAACATTCAAGAACTATTTTAAAATTAAAAAAATTAAAAAAGCATAAAATTAAATGGCATGTAATACTTTACTTGGCAATTATGAACAAAAAAGGTTTTAACAATAGGGAGTTTAAGAGTGAAAACACCAGATAAATGGACGGCTATTTTGTTTTGCATCTAAGATTTTAAGGAAAATGTCATTTATCCACCCAACCGGAAATGCTGTAAGAGCAAACTGTGCTTCTTCTGATGTGTCTTCTGACATCTAAACACAAAGTAACTTTCCCAGGAACCATTATATGACTTTTAAGAACATAATGTTTTATGTGTAGTCTAAATACCCAAGCTTTATAACCGCTTAGGATTTCAGGAGATGGGCATTATGTTAACAAACATGGTAAAACTGGCTCTTTCATTTTCTATTGCTGAGAAGGTATAAAAATGGCATACCATTAGTAGATGGCAATTTGGATAAGCATCAAAAACCTAAAACAGATATGCCCATTGTCCTGATACCTACATGTATAAAAGTGTATCATTTAATAACCATGTTTCCTTTGCATTACTACTGACAATAGTGAACAGTTTTATAAAATACCAATAAAATATCTCTAATATCATAAATTTGCATATTAGAATAGAGTAATTCAAGCACTTCATTAAGCCCTGAACTATAAACTCTCAAATGTTAAGTCGTAATAAGGTCTCAAACAATTAATCATATAAATTTATTCGTTCTATCTGCCAAGAAAGCATCTGTAAAGATAATATAACCAATTGGGGTAACTGGTCATCTCTAGATGAACAAATTAAAGACTCCATTCCATGTAATTATTATATGCTATTGCAAAAAAAGAAAAAAAACAAAAGGCACGAAAAATCCTGAGACCTTCCACTTTATAGAAACATTCTTAAAATCAAATCCCTTAACAGTCATTCACATGGAATTCCTGAGATTTTTGACACCATTCCAAAGAATTAGCTGAAACTAAAGCTCTTCTGAGCAGTTTCTTAGAAACAACATTGGTTATATCTACAAATGCATAATGGTTTTTCTATAGCAAAGAGCATTACAAATTAATAATATACACAACTATCCAGTGATAAGAACTGAGATGTATTCACTATACCTTGTAAATTAATGTGCTGATTAACTTGGTCTCAAAAATATATCCCAGTGGAATCCAATTAAGAAATCTGAGCAATGTTTCCAAAGTTGCATGTACAAGTGGAGCATTTTGGGAATTTTCCTACAACAAAAACACACCTGTAAATAATCCTCTTCCTATACTTATTACTAAAAAGAAAAAATGAAATCAAAAGCACTTACCATCACAAACTGACATAGTTGAAAAATTTGTGAGAATTCATTGCACATGCTAAAAAAAAAAGCAACCAGTTTAGAAAACACACAGAAATACTGATTATTTACATACTAACAAAATTACAAACAACTCACGAATTTAGCCATTAAAAACTTGAGTCACTTCTATTTAAACACAAATATCAGTAACTTCATCAAAAGCCACAAAGTTGCTAAAGCTCTATGTATCATTCTTTCAAAGCTTAACCATAAAAAAATTCTATAAAGACCATATATTTTCATTTTGTTGTCATCCTCACTCTATTTTGAAATAATTTAATCATTTTTTAAAAAATTATTTTTTAAAGTAATCTCCACCCACAAAGTGGGGCTTGCACTCATGACCCCAAGATCAAGAGTCACATGCTCTATCAAGTAAGCCAGTCAGGTGACTTCAATCTAGTCTTTTAAATCAAGACAGGTGTAATGAAACTCTCTTAAGAGTAAGAAAAGGTGTGTGTGTGTGTGTGTGTGTGTGTATGTGTACAGGTACATGTGTACATACATTGCTTTTTTTATATATATCCCAAATACTACAATGTGCTTATATATCAAAACAGGCAAAACTGTAAAATCTGACGTCAATCTATATAAAGGTGAAATACTGCTGTGCCCTAATAATTAGAACGAATTTTTATTCGTTATTCTAAGTGAAAGAAAATAAAGTGGCACATTCCCAAGACACAGGACTGGTAACAATTCAGTTGACATTTAGACCCAAGTCATTTCCTTCACTTAAATTTAACTAGTCAACATATAAAAACAGATCCCAAAGGTTTCTGGGAACTTCTGACCTATATTCCTTTTGCATGAGATGTATAAAGTTACTTTGCAAGCCACCAGATTTAGAATATTAGGTCCACTCTAGGACTATTTAACTTTGTACTAAAAAACAAAAGTAATTTAACATTAACAACGAAAAAAAAAAAACACCCAAAAACCAATATTATCAGTTTCTCAAAAAATTATAATCAACCTCCAAAATCTCTTTAAATAACTTAAAAATTCTAAAACAAAATAATTACTTGCCTGTCTTTTAAATGCTTAGCTTTCACTTGAGTTATCTGTCCACTAGAGAAATCAAATACTTCTTCACTCAAGAGTTTAAGAATCACCATATTATTCTGACAGAGACTTTCACTGGTCCTACTTGCTCCAACAATGTCACTGATAAAAGTTGGCCAGTGTTTTGGCCATTCTTGTTTTAGTATCTAAAATAAGATAAGAAATGTTAATTTAATTTCACTTCTCAATTCTAAAACAAACTTCAAAGAAGCTGTGTGATGCTAAAAGCAGGAGCAAATAACACCACTTTCCATTTTCTACCCCTTAAAAAATGAAATGCGCCATCCTCTATAGAATAACTACATAAAGTATAACACAGATAGTTATTGGCTCCAAATGCCCAGGACTCCTCTCAGTTATCCCAGCTTATCAAACTAGTCTAGCTCTTTTTTTTAATTAAATATTTTATTTTACGTAATCTCTAAACCTGAGTCTTGAACTCACACCCCTGAAATCAAGAGTCACATAATCCATCAACTGACACAACTATGCACCTTGGTCTAGAGGCTGTACTAATATGCATGTGTATCAGTATTAGCCAGATACAGATTACTAAATTATCCCAAGTAAACTCAAAGATAAAACTCCAAGCAATATAAAGGTGATGCTCAGGGAGAGGCATTTTTTTTGGGTGGAATCAGAGCCCTGAAATATAGTAGCATTTGTTTGTATAAATTTGGCAGAGACACAGCATTACAGTGGGAGACAGAATCATCTTTGTCCAAAATCTAATGGACTGTATTTATTAGACTTAAGTCTGTACTGTACATTTTGTATATTAGAGATTTTCCTAACCAGATTATTCCCTAATTGCATTCGTTAATAAGAGGTAACTAATTTCTTTGTACTCCTCCCTCTTCCAAAAGATAGGCAAATGTCCTCAGTATAAAAGCCAATGTAACTTAGTGAAAAATCCAAATGTTTTCATAACTTCTTAAATAGAAGAATCTTTTTCTCACATACCAATTAATAATGTTCTCAGGACAATTTTTTGTCATATTATAAAAAGTATGTAAACATAAAATTTTGAAGCTGAGACTTTTTAGAAAGTCTGAAAAACAGACTTAGGTGTAGAGATCAATTTAAGGAACATTAAATTCAAAGGAATGATTTATGAATTAAAATGTAGATGACATAGAAAGGAAATATGCACAGTCAACGGGCAAATAAGAAAACTGTTAACATCTGCAATCTATATTGGAGCCATAGAAGTGATAGGTTTACAACATCTGAGGTTTCCTACCATAGGAAATTTACAATTTCAAGTGTTAAATAGTAGCTTAACTATTACAGTTACTGTAAAAACTATCATTACTGCAAGATGTTAGTTATTTGATAAAGTAGCTTTGACTCCTTTGTTCCAGTAATCAATCTAATTGAAGCATTTAATTCTTTTAAGGGAAACAATGAATCAAGTAAAAGCTTACCTGAACAAGAATCATATTTAATTTCCCAATATACACCTTTTCCTTCTAAGAAAAGAAAAAAGTTTAGGTTAAAGCAAAGTCTTAAATAGGTATAATAAGAATATAAGCAAAGAACTCCTTCTAAAAAAAAAATTACAGATCTACTATAAATGATTCTACATATCCTTGTCTGTGACAGAATTAGATTTAAGTTGAAGATTCAATATTTAAATTATTTTACAATCTCACACTTATCTCTAAAAATGGTCTTACCTCTACACAAGTTGGGTCAGATGATGTCTTGATAATGAGGCCAACAACGTATTTTTTAATTCCTATTAAAGAAAAGTATTCAATACTTTTACAGCATGCCAATAAATCTTCAATAAGGAAAAAAATGGGGTAGGGAGATGGTGAAAGTAAAGTCAAATAATAAACCCCAGTTCCCATTAGCAATACTGGCAATTTTTCAATGATGCCAGTCATTTTTGTGTACTACCCTTTAAACCTTATTTTTAAAAAAGATTATTTGACAGAACGAGAGAGACACAGCACAGCGAGAGAGGAACACAATCAAGGGGAGTGGGAGGGGGAGAAACAGATCTCCCTCAGAGCAAGGAGCCCGATGCAGGACTTGTTCCCATGTCCTGAGCCGAAGACAGACGTCTAACAACTGAGCCACCCAGGCGCCCCTAAACTTTAATTTTTGTTAACTTTACAAAATACAGGTTTAACGATTACAAATTATCTTCTAAGATGTTCTTCAATGCTATGTTAGTTAAGTACATCAACATATAATTTTTTAAATAAAAAATACAAGGAATTACTGTTGTTCATTTAGCTCAATACACACATAATCTTATTTTTATGGGTTATAACTACAAACCCCTGAAGAAGTAATTTTGTAATAAACATTATAAGAAGTTTATGTAAACTATCTCTAAATCAAGATCAGATACTGTTATCCTTTTCCAATTTAATTACAATATTAAAGTAATCCTGGAAACAGGATTTTATCTTGTCCCCCACCACAACATAGAATAATAATTAAGGAGAAAGTTTGGTTTCTCATGTTATTTACTTAAAGGATATCTTAATAGTACAACCCTTTTTTTTTTTTTAAAGATTTTATTTATTTGACAGAGAAAAACACAGCGAGAGAGGGAACACAAGCAGAGGGAGTGGTAGCAGGAGAAGCAGGCTCCCCGCTGAGCAGGGAGCCTGATGCGGGGCTTGATCCCAGGACTCTGGGATCATGACCTGAGCCGAAGGCAGACGGTTAATGACTGAGCCACCCAGGCGCCCCAGTACAACCTATTCTTAACTTATTTAACAGATGGATGGGGGGTCAGGAGGCCTCAGGTATGCACCAGAAGGAGCGTTTATTTGTCAGAGAGAGAGAGAGAAAGAGACAAAGAGTGAGCACAAGCAGGGGAAGTGGCAGGCAGAGCAAGGAGGAGGCTGCCCACAGAACAATGAGCCTCATGCAGGGACTCGATCCCAGGACCCTGGAATCATGACTGAGCTGAAACCAGGCACTAAACTGACAGAGCTACCCAGGCGACCGTAAAAGAGAGAATCTTTAGCAAGCTCCGTGCCCCAAGTGAGGGTCCAGGCTCAGAGCAGAAATCTGTCTGAGATTCTCTCTCCCTTTCCCCCTTCCATTCATGTGTGAGTGCAGGGGCGCTTTCTCTCTCATCAATGAATAAATCTTTTATATCAAGAGCCAGATGCTTAACCAACTGAGCCACCCAGGCACCCTGGTCCCCTTACGTTTTGAAGTTATATGGTATACCTACATTAACACATCCAAATGGGTTTGAGGAATAGGATCCCTAAATAAACAAATTATTATTTCCTACTATATAAAGATTACTCTCACATTTGTTTAATTTAGGCTTTGCTATCAAATGATCTACGAAGATCTTCTTTCAGAGCTATTTGACCTCTGGAAATACAGTTAAGACTTTCTGTAACTATGTCCTCCAAGCCTTATCTAACAAATCTGGAACTCTGAGCTCAAGCTTTCATGGAGAAGGGAAATATAGCAACATGAAGGCAATAAAATACTGATTTGATTGTAAAACTATCTTAATAATCTTAATGAGCCGAAGTATTAAATTTATTCCTATTCAACTGCATTTCAAGTAATATGTATTTAATTATGGCAAAACTGCCCATTTCCTTTCATATTCCAAGTAACACTTAAAAAAAAACCACTAGTTATGAAAATAATTTCTTTAGTGTGGAAAAACCATTAGCACAATAAACTCAAAAAATGAGGGTTATTTATCAGTTGAAAATGTAGTGTCAAGTGATATCAATATTCAGTTTAAAATGACACTTTAAAAAGCTAGGTGCTAAAAATTTAACTGTTACATACCATCTAAAGTAAATTATGTCATTTACATTTTTAAACGTAATTCTACTAGGCAAAGCCCACAATACTAAATGTTGCAGACGAGAAACCAATGAACGCTAAAAAGAATGAACAATCCTTTCAGAAGAAATCAAGGTAGTCTCCAGTCACCTTCCCAAGATCATTTGAGAAAACCCAGTAGTTTTATAAATAGAAAAGCAGCAGGAACGACCATAACCCACTAATAGATGATATTAACCAATGAGTAATTAAATGTACAGGTCTTGTGTCGTAGGTCTTTGTGGAGTGAGGATATCATTTCACTGTGGTATCTTGCCAAAAACCATGAAACCTCAGCCTAATCATGAGAAACCAGACAAGCCTAAATTCAAATACACTTTACAAAATGACTGACTAGCACTCATCGAAAGTATCAAAGACCTATCAAGCAGAGATTAGGAACTGTCATAGATTAGTAGACTAACAAAGCCAACTAACTAAACTGTAGAACAGAAAAAGACATTAGAGAGAAAACTTCTGAAATCTGAATGCCCACAGTTAATAGTACTGGCCAATGTTCATTTTATTGTTTTGATAATTTTATTACGGTTGTAGAAGTTGTTAATATTAGAATAAGGTAAAAGGTGTTAAGCGCATTCTGTATTTTTTGGGCAACATTTTTACAGTCTAAAATTACTCCAAAATAATAAAAAGCCTTTGTGGACACAAAATCAGGTCTAGTTTGAATAAGGCAGTAAAAAAAGGGAAAAACTCAGGAGATCAAATTTATTTTAAAGAGTACTTCTGTGCACCTAAAATTAATGACAACCATGCATCAATTTTAAAAAACAAGCTAAATTATATACCAATTATTTGGGGTAACCCACAAAACAATCCCACAGGTTCTCAATATCCAGAAGATTTAACCAAATATAATTCTACTACTACTGCTAGCCCTTCTGTTCTTTATACATAAATTACTATCACTAAGGCCTCTTTAAAAAATTGAGGAAATGGCAGTTGTAAAAAACTATGAAGAGGAATAACAGGCATCCCTCTGAACCTTAACACAGGAAACAGAGCCTAAAAACAGAGAAATATTGCCTTCTTAGAGTAAATGAATGACAATACCATACAATGAAAGACTTAGTAGTTTTCTTCTAATCTGTAATAAGGAATGAGGAAAATGCCTAAAACTATTATTTTTACTTCTTGTTGGAATATATATATTTGGAGGCTTTTTCAGCCTCAGAGAACAGGAAAACAGGATCAAACAGATCCTTCAACTCTTCTGTTACCAATTAAATCAATTAAGTATCTTCTCCCTCTTTTCAGAGGATTCTGAAGTTCACCTGTAGATGGAGCAAAGGGTGAAAGATGAAAACAGGAAAAAAGTGAAAGTAAAAAAACAGAAGTTTTCCACAGACGATACAGTCTTAATTTAATGTCACTCTACAATGATATTTCAATCCCTTCAGAACATCGGAACAACACCTTTTCTTCCTTTTTCAAAAAAAGGTTTTATTTTTTATTTATTTACTTGACAGAGAGAAAGTGTAAGCGGGGTGGGAATGGCAGGGAAAGGGAGAAGCAGGCTCCCAGCTCAACAGGGGGTTTGATGAGGGCCTAATCCCAGGACTCTGACTTGAGCCCAAGGCAGATGGTGAACTGACTGAGCCACCCAGGTGCCCCAAGGAACAACACTTTTCTGATCAAATACTGCTGCATATAAAAGTGTCTGCCTAGAATCTCCTACTTCTAGGTACAAAGGTTACTTCATTAAATACTGTAACTTCTTTCCCAAATCCGTTCCAACTGAGCGACCCAGGCACCCCATCATCTTTTATCTATAGCCCCTCATCCTATTCTCAATCTGAACAAAAATTCACCTCAAAAATTTAAATTGACCTTTCAAATTACTGAAAAGTGCTACGTAAAAAAGAGACCAGCATGGGACACCTGGGTGGCTCAGTTGGTTGAGCACCTGACTTCTAATTTCAGCTCAGGCCACGATCTGATGGCCATGGATGGAGCCCTAACCAGGACTCTCCACTCTGCAAGGAGTCTATTTGTCCCTCTCCCTCTGCCCAAGCTCCTGTGTGTGCGGGGGCTCTTGCAAATAAATAAATCCAACTTCCCCACCAAAGACAATTTCATTAAAACAAGATACACTAGAATAATAACAATAAAAAAAATCTAACTAGTCAGGGGAAGGCAGTTTATGATATGTGAATTTTCTGAATCCCAGAGTTTATGCATTTGTATTTTATAATCCAACTATTTTCTCAGTGTCAAGAAAAATGTCTTTGACCTTTGACTGGGATCCCACTTAAAAAGAGCAATGTCACATAGTCAACTTAAGTGGATAGTGTCAACTCTGCAGAAAAGGTGAGTTTAAAATAAGCCCCAAATAAATGAATAAATAAAACAAACCTATCTTAAAGTTACACATCATTTTACAAGTTATTTACAAAACAGTATTAGTCATCTTATCCCCTAGAAACATCTTTTAAAAAGTGGTCCTTAATGACAAGGGTAAAAGAAATTCATTACCAAACCTGATTTTTATTTTATAGATTCACTAAAACCCTTTACAAACCCCCCTGCCCCCACCGCTTTAAGTAGCCTCCACGCCTAGCATGGAGCCCAATGTAGGGCTTGAATTCACCACTCTGAGATCAAGACCTGAGCTGAGATCAAATGTCGGATTCAACTAAGCCACCAAGCACCCCTCACTAAAATCTTTTAAAATATGAGAACTTACTGACTACAACTTACTGAAGGTGCCATATTCCCATGGAAGCAAAAGTTCAACATTAAAAAACAAAAACAAAAACAAAAACTTAACTTTATTAAAGTTTATTTATTTTAGAGAGATAACAGGAGGAAGAAGAGAGGGAGAGGGACAAACAGGCTCTATGCTGAGGGTGGAGCCCAGTGCCTCACATGGGGCTTGATCCCACAACGCTGACATCATGACTGGAGCAAAAAATCAAGAATCAATCAAGACAATTAACTAATTGAGCCACCCAGGTGCCCCAAAATCCCTACTTCTCAAAATTTAAATCATAAAGTTGTACCTTACCATCCTATATGGTCAGTATAGATTGCCATAAAATAACTTCAAATACATGATTCCACCTACTAAAATTGCATTCCTAGACAAATTATAAAATATGTTGAACAAAAAAAAGTTATACATTTTGATTCCTCCTTCACAGTGGCTGATTTTCATATATATCAAGGAAAATGAAAAGTCCTAACACACTATTAGGAAAGTAAAACTACAAAGCCGAGTTCACTCCAGTTCAAACTACTGTACAACACTCACAAGTATCCAGTTCTACTTTTTTTTTTAAAAATGTATTTTCCAGAGGTTTTATTTGACAGAGAGAGACAGAGTGAGAGAGGGAACACAAGTAGGAGGACTGGGAGAGGAAAAGCAGGCTCCCTGCCAAGCAGGGAACCCGATGCAAGGCTTGATCCCAGTATCCTGGGATCATAACCTGGGCTGAAGGCAGACACTCAACACAACTGAACCACCCAGGTGCCCCTTATTTTTTAGTCATCTCTACACTCAATATGGGCCTCAAACTCACAACCCTGAGATCAAGTGTCAAATACTCTACTGACTCAGCCAGCCAAGGGCCCTCCACCAATTCAACTTTAAATATTTGCTCCCTAACCTCTCACAATACAAATTTGGTACGTTCCTTCACCAAAGCCATTTTAACTGAAAATAAGGTTCTTTCCCTACCAAATGGACAGACACTGTCCATTTAAACTACCAACAATACTATTGTCAATACTGATCAACAGAAAGAGAGATACTGAAATATACCTATCAGTCCTCTTTACACATTCTGGTCCAGGTGAATCCAGAGTATGGTACCTACTCCTCATTCAATGAAATACTTGAGAGAACAAACAGTAAAACGAGACACAAATAGTTAAAATCAATTCAAAAGCAGGAATTCTTAACCTAGGGCTCATACAAATAGGCTAGGACCACACTGCAATTTATTACCTACATGTTTAGTAATTTCAAGAGCCATGAGCTCTAAGAACACGGATGACTCATTATTTAAAGATTTTGAGAGAGAGGGAGAGAGGGTGCAAGCGCATGCATGCACAAGCGGGGGGTGGTGGGGTGGTGGTGGTTGTGCGCAGGTGGGTAGAGGGAAAACCAGGCTCGCTGCTATGCAGGGAGCCCAACACGGGGCTTGATCCCAGGACCCTAGGATTATGACCTGAAGAGAAGGCAGATGCTTAACTGAGCAACCTAAGTGCCCCCACAGATCACTCTTGAAAGGGTTATGGCCTCAGATAACAAGTATAAAAAATACACAGCAATTATTAAGTTTATACATCATTATGTACCTATAGATAAATCAGTCAACAATATGTGGTACACAATGGAATATCCAGGCATTTGCAAAAATGAAATTCAGATACTGCTGAACACTGCAACATGGATAAACCCTGGAAACATACGTTAAGTGAGATTAACCAGACAAAAACAAATACTGCTACGCTGTAAGAAAGTACCTGCATGGGGCACCTGGGTGATTCTGTTGTTAAGTGTTTGCCTTTGGCTCAGGTCATGATCCCAGGGTTCTGGGATTCAGCCCTGCACCATGCTCCTTGCTCAGTGTAGATCTGCTTCTCCCTCTCCTCCCTGCTCATGCTCTCTGTTGCACTCGCTCTCTCTCTAATAAACAAATAAAATCTTTAAATAAATAAATAAATAAATAAAAAAGGATTGCACTCACATGAGTTACTTAGAAAAGGCACATTCAGAGACAGAAAGTGTGTGTAATAGTGGTTTTTTTTTTTTTTAAGATTTTATTTATTTGACAGAGAGAAACACAGCTGGAGAGGGAACACAAGCAGAGGGAATGGTAGCGGGAGAAGCAGGCTCCCCGCTGAGCAAAGAGCGCGATCCCAGGACTCTGGGATCATGACCTGAGCCGAAGGCAGACGCCCAACGACTGAGCCACCCAGGCGCCCAGTAATAGTGGTTAACAGAGACTGGGGAGTCAGTATAATGCAAGAGTTAATGTTTAATAGGTACAATTTCAATTTGGAATGATGAAAAAATTTTGGACAGTGATAATGGTTGTATGATACTGTGAACATACTTGACACTGAGCCATACACTTAAAATGATAAATATTGTTATGTGTATTTCATCACAAAACAACATTATTAAAGATTCAATTACAGTTTACCCTTGAACAACACAGGTTTGAACAGCAGAGGTCCACTTATGTGTGGGTTGTTTTCTTTTTAATAAACACAGTACAGTTCTGTAAATGTTATTTCCTTATGATTTTTCTGAACATTTTTTCTTGCCTAGCTTACTTTAGTGTAAGAATATAGTATAAAACACATATAACATACAACAATATGTGTTCATCGACTATTACTGCTGAGGCTTCCACTCATCAGTAGGCTATTAATGATTAAGTTTGGGGGGAGTCAAATGTTTACATGGATTTCTGATTGCCAGGGGCTCAGTTCCCCTAACCCTTCACACACTGTTCTCAAGTCAACTGTACTGCTAGAAAAAATGTGAAACGACACAACCATTTTTGAAAATAGTTTGGCAGTTAAATATACGCCTACCATATGATCTAGCTAGCCATCCTACTCTAGCTAATCAGAAGAGTGACAGAAAGACTGGGGGGAGGAGGAAGAGTAAAAGAGAAGGCAATCACAAAAGTGAAGATCTTGATTATACTGGAGGTTTCATGGGTATATGCTTAAGTCAAAACTTATCAAACTGTATAATTAAACAGCTTCTAGGTTCTGGCAACTATATCTTTCCTTTTGTTTCCCCAGCCCCAAGCTTTGTAGCTGCTTCCTGTGTTTACTAACATATAGGTTACCCGAATGGCCCTCTCTTGGCCTTAACAAACCTGTCAATTCCTTGGATTAAATCCCCTTGTCTGAAACACAACAAAAAATGCCATGCTACATTCTTTGTGGTGAATATAAGGGACATACAAAAGTAGGTATTAAGGACCTCGGTTAAGAAGCTACTGCAGAAATTTCAAAGTGATCTGAGACTAATACATGATTATTTGGTGAGATTAAGGTATTCTGTGGAAAAGACTGGCAACATGCATGCTGTCTATATTCATACTTAGAAGTGCACAAGGCTTTATACACATCAACTCTTCTATCATATCCCAATAAAGTTGGAAGGCAGTCAAGATTCAGAGAGGTAAAGTATCTTATGCAAGATCATACTAACAAGGCGCTGAGTAAAACCTTACGGGTAGTCGATTGTTTTACCAACTTTCGAAATTAAAAGAGACATGCATAACTCAAACTTTAACTGCCTAAGTATCTTTAAATCACCCCAACTTCCAAAATGTCCAATTATGACGATCACTTTGGACTAATCATAAATTCACCATTTCTCTTTTCAGTATCATCAAGTATCAACTAGCTCATGAAATAAAATGACATGTTAGCCACATACCTTGACTGATTAAATCATCTTGTGGATTTTAAAAAACAAAACAAAATGACACCTTCTTACAGATTAATTTTTTTCCAGGGAGGGGTTAAAGGGGGTTTCCCCCTCCTTTATCATTTGGATTTTTTTTTTTAAGATTTTATTTATTTGACAGAGAGAGAAAGAGATCACAAGTAGGCAGAGAGGCAGGCAGAGAGAGAGGGGGAAGCGGGCTCCCCGCTGAGCAGAGAGCCTGATGCGGGGCTCGATCCCAGGACCCTGAGATCATGACCTGAGGCGAAGGCAGAGGCTTTAACCCACCGAACCACCCAGGCGCCCCTATCATTTGGATTTTCTAACCAAAAATTTTTAAAAGGGAGAAGGATTACTTGGATAATGGAAGGCTGATGTTCACCGAAGACAGAGAATCAACATCATTGACAGTCCTAGTATACCTTTACTGTAACCAGCAACCAGTCCCTATTTGGAAATTATTCTATTCCATGTATTAAAATTTCCCTTCAGCATATATCAGTGGAGCAGCATAGAAAGTCCAGAAATAAACACATGCTTATTTGTTCAATTTATGTACGACAAAAGAGGCAAGAATATACAATGGGAAAACACACAATCTCTTCAATAAATGGTGCTGGGAAAACTGGACAGCTACATGCAGAAGAATAAAACTGGACCACTTTCTTACATCATACAAAAATAAATCCAAAACAGATTGAAAACCTTAGTATGAGACTCGAACCTGTAAAACTCCTACAACAAAATACAAGAAATCTCTCAGACCTTGGCATTAGCAACATTTTCTAACATGCCTCCTCAGGCAAAAGAAACAAAAGCAAAAATAAACTACTAGGGCTACACCAAAACAAAAGGCTTCTGCATAGCAAACAACAAGATCAACAAAGTAAGGCAACCTACTGAATGGGAAGACATTTGCAAATGATATATCCAATCAGGGATTAATATCAAAAATGCATAAAAAACTCACACAACCCTACATCACCTCCCCAATCTGATTTAAAAATGGGCAGGGGACTTTAGAATAGACATTTTCCAAAGAAGACATACAGATGGCAACCAGACACATGAAAAGATACCCAATATGGGGAGCCTGGGTGGCTCAGTTGGTTAAAGAATCTGCCTTCGGCTTAGGTCATGATCTCAGGGTCCTGGGATCAAGCCCCACATCCACCCCACATCCAAATTGGGTGCCTTGTTCAGTGGGAGCAGTGGGAGCAGCTCCCCTGCCTGCCATTCCTCCTGGTTGTGCTTGCTGTCTGTCTCTCCCTGGCTCTCTCCGTGTCAAATAAATAAAATCTTAAAAAAAAAAAAAAAAAAAATCTATTAAAAAAAAGATAACTCAACATCATGGATAAATCAGGGAAACACAGACCAAAACCACAATGAGAAATCATCTTACATCTGTCAGAATGGTTAGAATCAAAAAGACAAGAAATAACAAGTGTTGGTGAGGATATGAGTGAAAGGAACCCTAGTGCATTGTTGGTAGGAATGCAAACTGGTGCAGCCACTGTGGAAAACAGAATGGAGGTTCCTCAAAAAATTACAAACTACAAATACAACTAAAAAATTACAAATTACAAATACAACTACCATATGATTCAGTTATTTCGCCACTGGGTATTTACCCAAATAAAATGAAAACACAAATTCAAGCACCTCTATATTTACTTTTTTAAAAAAGATTTTATTTATTTGACAGAAAGAGAGACAATGAGAGAGGGAACAGAAACAGGGGGAGTGGGAGAGGGAGAAGCAGGCTTCACGCTGAGCAGGGAGCCCAATGCGGGGTTGGATCCTAGGGTTCTGGGATCATGACCTGAGCCAAAGGCAGACACTTAATGACTGAGCCACCCAGGTACCCCACCCCTATGTTTACTGCAGCATTATTTATGTTTACTGCAGCATTATTTACAAGAGCTAAGATAGGGAAGCACCTAAGTGTCACCACTGATGAATGAATGGGTAAAGAAGATGTGGGCGTGCACACACGCACACACATACACATAAACACTGGAATAGTACCCAGCCACAAAAAAGAAAGCTCTTGAAAATATAATGCTCAGTAAATAAAGTTTGGCAGAAAAAGACAAAATATCATATCATTTTACTTATTATGTGTTATCTAAAAAACAAAAACAAAGCAGAAACAGACCCATAAATACAGAGAAAACTAGTTGTTACTACTAGAAGGGAGAGGTTTACGGGGATGGGCAAAAAGGGTAAAGGGGACTAGAACGTACAGGCTTCCAGAACAGAATGAATAAATTACAGGGATAAAAAGTACAGCACAAAAAATACAGCCAATGACTTTATAATATGACTATATGGTAACAAATGGCATCTACACTTTTGTGATGAGCCTGGCATTATGCTGTACACCTGAAACTAATAAAACACTGTGCGTCAACTATACTTTAAAAAAATTTTTTTAGTTAAAATAAAAATTCTCCATTTTTTCCTCAGTGAAAAATTCAGTCTCTGACCTATAATAACTCACTATGCAAATGTTCACTTCAAAACTTTGAAGATATATATGTAAATAATTGACAAAAGTATCGGGGAACTCATTAGGCCCTTAAAGTAGAGGGATGAAATAAATTGGGGAAACACTAACAATAATAATTTGTTCATTGAGTAATTATAAACCAAGCTAAGAATGCAATCAACAGGGGTGCCTAGGTGGCTCAGTCAGTTAAGCGGCTGCCTTTGGCTCAAATGAAGGTCCTGGCTCCTGGGATCCAGCACTGCTTTGGGTCCTTGCTCAGCGGGAGCCTGCTTCTCCCTCTCCCTCTGCCCTTCCCACCTTCCACCATCCTACTCATGGCTTGCTCTTTCTCAAATAAATGAAAAAAAAAAATACATATATATATATATATACATATATATATATAATCTTAAAAAAAAAAAAAAAAAATGCTGGGGCCCCTGGGTGGGTCAGGGGGTTAAAGCCTCTGCCCTTGCCTCAGGTCATGATCTCAGGGTCCTGGGATCAAGCCCCGCATCGGGCTCTCTGCTCAGGGGGGAGCCTGCTTCCCCCTCTCTCCCTACTTGTGATCTCTCTCTCTTTGTGTAAAAATAAAATAAAATGCAAGTAATATTCTTGAATCCCTAACATCATTAAACTTATATTTAGGGGATGGGGGGAGGGGACACCAAATGGAAACATTTTTCTGGACTAAAGCAAAATGATAAAAACAAGAGAAATCCAGTAAATTCTGTACTAAGTCTAAATCTGTCAAAAATGTTCTATTATCAAACTATATCTCCCTTTTTTAAAAAAGATTTATTTGACAGCGGGGTGGGGGGGAGAGAGAGAGAGAGAGAGATCACAAGTAGGCAGAAAGGCCGGAAAGGGGGGGGGGGAGAAGCAGGTTCCCTGTTGAGCAGAGAGCCAGATGCAGGGATCGATCCCAGGACCCTAAGATCATGACCTGAGTCAAAGGCAGAGGCTTTACTTTATTAACCCACTGAGCCACCCAGTGCCCTCAAAATCAAAATCTTCTAATTTAATGTTTTTGAAAACTTTTACTTGGCTAATTATTATCTGTTGTGTATTTTCTTTTTGAAATTTTATTCATTTGTGATCCACTGGAACAGGATATACACCAAAGGAATATAGCAAGAGACCTCTAACATTGTCTAGAATTGTCAGGGATTTTCCTGGCAAAGTGCTTTAGACAAAAGGGTTAAATTGAAAATGCCATTATCCTTAAAAAGTAAGAAAATTAACTCATGTTTATGAACAAAACCCTGAAAGATTAAAAAATTCAAGTTATTTTCACTTGCTGTGTGGTGAAACCTATTCTTCCTTTAAAATACATCTAGCACTGCCATTTGCATGAAGCTTGTTTAAAGGGCCTGACCTGATCATCATTCCCCTTTGAGCAAAAGCAGCACTCATTGTATTTACCTAATTTAACTTTTTCTCTACATTCACGTGTATCTTCCTACCTGTAATACTTTGATATAAAAATGTATTTACATTAGTCTTAATACCTACTAGTGCTCTGTAGAAAACAGATACACAGTTTATTTATGTACCAGATAAATACATATATTTGCTAAACTGGACAAGGAATACCTAACAAGTGGAGACAACAGTTTTAAAAGTTACAGACAAAAATATACACTATTATGTGGGTTATACAAATTTATTCCCAATACTTAAGTTACTTAAAAATGAAGGAAAAGTAATATTGCAAAATGTTAGTGTATTTTGTGAAATACAAAATCTTAAGATTGGAAAAGCCTCTCAGGATTGACAGCATTGAAAATAATAATAAAATAATAAATTAATATAATACTGAATTTATTTTCTGATGTTTTACCTTAAAAACAAATCATTAAATGCATCGTGCAATGTTGCTATTGTTTACAAACATTCTCTGGGAGATTTTTTTACATGTTATTTTAAAAAAATATTTTATTTGAGAGAGAGGGGGAAAGCAAGAAAGCATGCACGCAGGGGGACGGGATGGAGCAGAGGGAGAGGGACAAGCAGACTCCCCATTAAGTGTGGAGCCCAATGCTGCACTCTATCCCGTGACCCAAGACCTGAGCTAAAATCAAGAGTCAGACACTTAACTGATTGAACCACCCCAGCATCCCTTACATGTTCCTCTAATAAGCATGTGAAAGATTGTAGAAGTTATATCACACTTTTCCCTCCAAATAATGGCAACCATTATGTGAGCAGTAGAGTAACTTCAGGTACCTAATCTTATTAGTAGAAGTCTTGAAGAGCAAAAACCCAGGGAAAGGTGACTTTTTTTTTTTTAAGATTTTATTTGACAGAAACACAGCGAGAGAGGGAACACAAGCAGGAGGAATGGTAGCGGGAGAAACAGGCTCGCCGCTGCGCAGAGACACCGATGCGGGGCTCGATCCCAGGACCCTGGGATCATGACCTGAGCCGAAGGCACACCCTTAATGACTGAGCCACGCAGGTGCCCCGAGAAAGGTGATTCTTATACATCTTTTTTACAGATACAGCTGATCTTTGATTAACAAGGGCTTGAAATGGATCGTTCCATCCATACGTGCATAAAAAAAAATACATACATAGTACAGTTCTGTAAATGTATATTTGATTTTCTTCTTTAATTTTTAAAAAAGATTTTATTTATTTGACAGAGAGAGATATAAGTAGGCAGAGAGGCGGGGTGGGGGGGTGGGGAGAGCAGGCTCCCTGTTGAGCAGAGAGCCCGATGGGGGGCTCCATCCCAGGACCCTGAGATTAGAACCTGAGCCGAAGGCAGAGGCTTTAACCCACTGAGCCACCCAAGTGCCCCTCTCTTTGATTTTCTCTAGAAATGTTACATAAGAATACAGTATGTTATATGTATTATATACAAAATAGGTGTTCCTTAACTTTGTTACTGGCGAGGCTTCCAGTCAACAGTAGGCTGGTCAAAAGTTGTATGTGGATTTTCAACTGCATGGAAGTGGTGGTGGTGGTGTTACCCCTAACTCCTATGCTATTCAGGAGCCAACTGTACTGTTTGCAGAGAAACAAAGAAGTGTCTCACCAACACAGAATAGAACACATGAATATAACAGAACTCTCTTTTAAGTCAGGCAGAATAATCAACACTCCTCTCTCTAGTTTTTTCAAACATGATAGATCTTCCAAAGTAAACAGTCCGATGCACCCTGGAGTATGTGTACATTTGATACTTATACATAATAAATATGAGAGCTACTGTGACTTTAGGATAAAAACGAAAACATACTACTCCCATTCATGTAGAAAGCTAAAAATGCCAAATCCTCCAGGAGACTTAATTTTTTCAGTAACAAATAGAACTGTGACTTTGATAAACTAGAATCATTTCAAATTGTTTAATTTTAAAGCTGGAAAAAAATGTTGAAGGATCACCTAGTACAATCCTTATGTAGCAAAAGGCAGGGGTCTAAGTGTTTAGAAACAGAAGAGGGGCTTAACCAATAGCAGCTGAGGAACAAGAACTGCACCTAAAAACTCTAAAGAGCAGTGATGAAGTATGGAGATCTGTTTGGGCCACACAGACAAACTGTACTCATTAACTTCCGAGGTCACACAATATCATCCATCTAAAATGGTTTTAATTCCAAATAAAACATTTAAATAGAAACCTTTTATGGCGGCACTTTTTCTCCCCCATACTGTCATTTTTACCCTATGGTTTATCGTACAGTAAGGATACTGCCATTAAAATCGATCTTATTCACCTCTGACCATGCTAAAAAGACACCAGCTTTCGAGAGAAAGACTAGATACCTAAATCCAGGTCACTCTCCCACCATAAAATGATATGAGAAAGTAAATGAAAAACATATTAAAGACCAACAGTCAAAGAATGGAGACATAATTTAAAAGAAAAAAAATTGTCACTAGTAGCATACACCCCATTATGAAGTCCAGGCTTACATTTATTTTTCAGAGATTAAACAATCAAGTGATATAAAGCAAGTGATAGAGGCAGTATGTGAAAACTGGAAGTAATTGTATCAATACACTCCAAGAGAATAAGCTTGCTCCAAGTTTCTTAAAGTAGGACTACCTTTACTAAGGTAGTCTAAGGGCAAAAGTTAAATTATCAATAGCAGGCATCATCACAGCTTCATTTTCTTTTCTCTTCTTTCCCTAATTTAGAAGCCGATCTCTTCTAAAGCAGGCCCAGGATTCCCAAAGGTAAAGCTTTGCCATTTTTTTATTTTAAGTAGGCTCCATGCCCTGTGCCAACAGGAGACTTGAACTCAGGACCCTAAGATCAAGACCTAAATGGAGATTAAGAGTTGGACACTTAACTGACTGAGCCACTCAGGCACCCCAATCTTTAATTTTTAAAACTTTGTTTTTCCTTTGTTAAGTTTATGTACTATTTAATGAGCTATAATACTTATTACTCATCAGTTACTGTTTGGCAAACGTAAAACCATGTATAAGAACACATACTCAAATTTCATTCACTTCAGTAATGGTCCTGATTAACCACAAGCCGATATATATTTTTCACCACAGCATTTATTGTGAACATTTTGACCCCTCTGTTCTCCTCTTTCCCCTCAAGAGTAACCTCTTTCTTCCACTGCCCCCAAATATAAATAAAAACTGCCTTGCCACATGATGAAAGCAGTAATCTCCATGACAGTTATTAAACTATAGAAGATTTAACACCACAGCCCCCCTGCCTAATATTCAACTACACTAAAGATGCCAAAAATAATGCAATTCTGAATTTACAATTCTTTGAAACATTTTCCTACCTTCACACTGGTTCCTTGGAAGAATCTTCCACCTTGTTTTTATCACATTTTCCAAAATTTGTAGTCCATAATACTGAAAATTGGAGAATAGAAACATGTGAATATATTGCTATAATACTGGCGACTTTCAGGATTCACAAATGGACAGACATTCACACATTTACATCTAAATTTTCAAAAACATTATGCTACCAAGTTTAATTACATATATTAAACAAGGATCTATTCACCCATATACTGAGTTTTCATGCATTTTCCTCATTTTATTGTTTACTACTCTATTTAACGTCCTGCTGTTTATACATGCTCACACCAGGAGGAAGAACCAAATAAAAAGCCCTTTAAGCAGCCAAATGGGCTTATCTGTAGAAGGAAAAGTAGCAGCCAGATATGAATTCACAGCATAAATGACTGCTCACAGGCTCACGTACTTTAACACGACCAGGCTCCTAAGAATTTAGCAGCTTGGATGCTCTCAAGCTTCCTACCATCTTCTATGAGTTGTAAGCTCTTGGCCAAGTATTAAAGTATTGTCACAGATACTTTCTATAGAAAGTATTTATAAACATCTCTGGTGTGTTACTTAAGGAGCAGCAAGACAACCCACGGGTTTAATTTTAAATTTTAATCCCACCCTTATAGTTGCTATTTCTACTAATTTAAAGATAAACTTTTGTGCACAGTCAAAAATAATATACAAACGCATGTTGCAATCTGTTTTTACCTTTCAGGTATTCCTTCCTAAATATAAAAGTCTTAACTAAAAACATAAGAAAATTAATAAATAGATACCACTTTCAAGCCATTTTGTCCCTCCTGCTGGTTACTCACTCTAAATAGTCAACAACATTCACAACAATTTATAATGCTATAGGAGTTACTACCCAATATTATTACCATGACCAATTAGTGTGGATAGACAGGAGGAAGAAAAGGGACAAAACTGTTGTGGTATGTTTCAATCGCCTGAAGTACGGAAGAATGAGCTATAATACCTGAAAGGTAAATTCATCCATATATAGACACAGAACCTCAGATTGCAAGTTTTGGCTGAGAATAAGAGTTCATCTTTAAAATGGTTAGTCATCACACAATAAAATAGGAGCATTAGTATTTCAACCAAAGGGATCATGTGAATGCTCATTTTATCCAAAGCACAATATAGACTGTCCCAAACTACATTGTGCTCAAACAGTAAATGTTTTTGCTGTTTTCTTTCATTTTAACATTTCATACTTTAAGAAAATTTTGTCCTTTCAACTAAAATCCTACATTTGCACATTCCTAACAAAGACTTCTAAAACAAAAACAAGGCCAAAGCAAAATTCTGAAATTACAAATTTGATACCATCAAAGGGTTTCATAATCAGCAGTTAATACTGAAACTTTCTAACCTGTTCATTTACAATCCCTTTAAGGTCTAGGTCTCAGAAAAATATAAACAGGCAGAAACGGTTTCTGATTGACTGAAATCTTAACTTTTGAAAACATACTGCCCTACAAACCTTTAATTTTATAGACACGAATTGACACTATCAAAATTTTACTAAGTCAAAATGATGCACTTCTTATAATATATCCTTGTATTAGTTCTTAACCAATTAAAAAAAATCTTTAAAAAACTAAAAAACCACCATAAATATACCAGTTAAGAAGCAATAATCTCAATGATAATTTCACCCTATTTAGCCAATGTTTTTCAGTTTAGCTATTACCCTGCCTCCTTTATGTTTGATACTTTGTTACCCAAGTTACCTATTTACTAACCTCTACTCCCTTCTCCAAATGTAAAAAGGTAGCATTAGCTTGCTAAAGATACAATTCATATTTTTCTCTGACAACCAGCTGAGGTAGTTAAGCCCAATAAAAACTTTTCTTAAGTCAAAGGAATACAAAGGTCACCATCATAATATTCTAAAATCCAATCTCACCTACACATTCAGACTCCACATATGAAAACTCACATTTTTTGAAATAGAGCATTTTGGTTAAAAAATCTTAACTGCTAGCCAAATCTAAGGGCCAATGATAAATGACTATTTTGGAAAAACCCATAACTAGTCCAAGTATCACTCTAAAGAATTAATTACATTTCTGCTTTACATCTCTGGACTTAACAAATCCACTGCTGATTTATGAAGATGAGGGACAGATAACAGCAAAGACTAAATGAAAAAATAAATGCATGAAATGATCCCTATGGTAGAAATTTCTACTGAGCCCTTAGAAATACTTATTTTATGCATTGAATTCCCCTTTCCCCTCCCACCGCCCATGAAACAAAAACAATTGATGAACAGAATTCAGTTAAAGGGAATCAAAAGGGTAGACCTTGTGGAGGCCTGCCGTCAAAGCCTAGCTGTGTCAGTTGCACAGGAAGACACCCCTTTTCTTCCTATTACAAGCAATCAACATAATGGAACATTATGATTAATATCAGGTAGTGTTAACATCTTTAAAGAAAAAAAAAATGATTGCATAAAAGCCAAATGTCATAGTGCATAAATTTAGCACCAAATCATTTGTAATTTATGTAAATTGAAGAATTCTTTACCTGTTGCTTTCTTTCTGTTCCTCTAATCATCTCATTTTTCACAAGACAAATTTGAGTTTTTAAAAATACTGTTGATAAATCAACTTAAACATTAGTAATGTCTGTCAGTATAAAAAGCAAAATTTACCAGGCAAGCAAACAGGCAAACACTATTATGTTACTTAAGGTTAGCACTTTGAGGAAGTTCTGGACTGTATTTTTGCCCTAAAATTTACAAGATGTCAAAACTAATTAGTATTTTATAATTGTTAACTAATACAGTCTGATTTCAGAAACAGATGTGAAAATGGCTATTTTCTGTTTTTAACACAATGTATACCAAGTGGAAATCTTGTGTGTATTAAACAGAATGCCATGCATGGTATTTTATTACTTTAAGGCAGTTTAAAGAGAAGTGTGAATCATCAAGCCTAAAACAGTCAAAACACATTTTGATCAACCCTTCTGTTCAAACTAGGAAAAAAGGACCCAAATTATAACATTTTTCAATTGCAAATAAAAACTGAGTGCTGTCCCATTAAAAGCATTGGTACCATGGAGCAGGGTTTTATGCTGCCCACACAACTTGGGTGTTGGAGGTGCCTAGCCTGTATTATTATATTGATTACTTGCCCAAAATAATTCCTCCGATGTTATGTTTCATCTCTGAATAACATTCAGAATTTATGCTACTTAGATCTGTATACATATTCTAAAAACAAAAACAAAACAAAAAAGCAACCAAAAAAGCCACCTTGCATACTAGTCCCAATTACAAAACTTCATTCATAATTCTCAGGACTATTTGCAAGAATTAATTCTATGTTTAAGACTAAATTTCGAAGTTAACAATATTAAATAATTTGAGATAACAAATGCTAATACTAAAAATGAGATACCTTCCTCAAAGTTTATGACTGGAAGAAAAGAAGAAATAATGGATTTTAAAACCACCACTTGCTTACTTTCGTGTTCATATTCTGTGAAAATTCCAAAATTGTGTCGACTCTTGTCCACGCATCAGGATGCTCCTTTAAATGTGTCAGTACTTCTTGAGCCATTCTTTGCTAAAATATTATATGAAAATAATTTTAAGCTCACTTGTTCTTTTTAATCATTCATTAAAATGATATTGAGCAAGGCACAAATCCTAGTAAGACAGTGATTCTATCTTTCTGAAACACTCAAATAATTAGTCCATACAGAAATAAAAATGTATCCATTATCACCCTTAAACTTTATTTAAAATGGGAATCTATATCCCTTTGAGACAGAGTAGTTTTTTGCAATCTACTTTATTTAGCATTCTCAAATTGGAACTTAAATTCAACAAATGCTAACAAAAATTTCTCTAATGTAAAGGGAATTCTCAGCACTTATCAACTGAAAGTGACATATAAAAATTCACTTATACTTAAATAATGTAATGGTACTCCCTGCTTTACAAGTTACCAAGGTCTCCAACAAACCTTATCTATAAATATGTATTTCATGGAGAAAAAAATTACATATACATACGTTTTTTTTCTTGGGAAGACATGATAAACACTAGGTCTAAGTAAGGCCACAAACCTCAAATACTCGTTGATATATATAAAACACGAAGACCCTGAAACCCTTTAAAGTCTTAAATTTATTGTATCGTTCTCTGAAAGTCTTCTAAATTTCCTATCAAATCCTAGCTTATTTTGAAAACTTTTGTTTTCATATCTTTAAGATCTCATGTATTTGAGAGCGAGAGTGTGTGGGTGTGCAGAGTGAGAGCAAGGGGGAGATGTGCAGAGGGAGAGAATCTCAAGCAGACTCTGCACTGAGCCGGGAGCCAGACAGAAGTAGGTTTGATCCCAGGCCCCTAAGATCAAGACCTAAGCTAAAACATTTAACCTACTGAGCCACCCAGGCACCCATTTTCATCTTTAAAATGCAAACCCAGGAATAACAAAAACCTATATGGCCATCATCTATAATTAACAAATATTAATTAACACTGTTTTACTATATCTAAAACTTATGGAAATCACCTTTATACCTTTTCTCCAGTGCCATTTCCTTCCTTTGTTCTTTCTTTAGATAATGACTTTCATGAACTTGGGGTCTTTTCCTGTCCATATTTTCTCAGGGTGTGCATTAATTTCATGAATGATACAGTTCTGTGGTCACTAAATTTTATATAAATAGAATACTATAAAAACACTACAATCTGCTCTTTGCATTTGACACTTTCCCTTAGCTTTATTGTAAGGTGTAATAGACAACTGAGTTTTAGAGATCTAGCCATATTAACACTATGCATCTAGTCTCTTCATTTTAGCCATTCTACTTTAACGATACGAACACTTTACCAAAGACTGTTAATTCTACTGATTTTTTTTAAAGAATAGCTTAATCTTTTCACATTTAAAGGCACTTTTTTTTAAAAGGCAATTTTGTAGTTCAACTGGATCCTCCCCAATTACCTCTTACCTAGTTCTAGCACATATAAGTAAAAAGTTTGATAATTCTAAAGTATTATCAATTATCTTTCTGTTAGACTGATTCAACTTGATCAAGGCTTTAATTCTACAGGTTATAAAGCAAAATCTATTCCAATTTGAACCATCTCTGACAAATGCCTCAAAATCTTTAACTTAGGTTTTATTCCAATTTACAAAAAAAAAAAAAAAAAAAAAATTCTTTATTTTGGCTTGATATTAAGTTATTCTTTTTCTTAGTAGCAGGTATAGTAGTTCCCCCATCAACCAACTAGTAACATACACTGCTTATTGTTTAGAAAACTGAAAATACTAAGTAGTGGGTTTTTTTCTGTTTTGTTTTTAAAGATTTTATTTATTTATTTGACAGAGAGAGAGAGCACAAGTAGGCAGAGCAGCAGGCAGAGGGAGAGGGAGAAGCAGGCTTTTTCCCTGAGCAGGGAGCTGGAGGCGGGGCTCTATCCCAGGACCCTGATACCATGTCCTGATCCCAAGGCAGGAGCTTCACTAAGCCACCCAAGCACCCCTAAGTAGTGGTTTTGTACCTTAACACCACCAGAACCACCATGGAACTTGGAAGAAAAAACAGCTGATTGGGTTCCAACCTACAAGTACAGAGTTAGAGCTAGAGTATAAGCTCTTAAAATATACATATTTTGATTAGATTTTGTTAGGGGGCTAATAATTTTAAGGAGCTGTAATTATGCTATATAATGACAAAAAGCAGAAATAGTAACAATCTGAGTTATCTAGGGCCAAAGCACACTTTAGCAATGTTTTGATTCTCTTCCAGATAGTATCTATCTAACTACACCTATTCATTTCTCACTAGTTATAGTCTTGCACATAAAATACTAACAAATATCAAGAAGATGAGGTATATCAAAGACCAATGCCTAGTAAAGTTACAAGGTCATGATACTCTTATCAGAGTTTTGGAAATAATGACCATTGTGCACAGAAGTGAATACTCACCAAACTATTAACGCTGCATAAATCATGTCCTTTCCTTTTATTCTATAAAGTCACTTCTAGCATTTGCATCTTAGTCTCTTTATTTTGTCCTAACCCCACTATCCTTACACAATATTCTTTTAATAAGTTAAATCTACAGGAGGGGTTAAAAAAGACACAAAAGGAAACTAAGAAAGGAGAAAATTTGGTATCTCCCTGTGTTACTTACTGAATGGTGGAAAGTGTTTTAGTTGCTAAGCAATAGATTAAGAGTTCAAGTCACTTAACACAGCACTGGAGAAAACATCCAACTCCTCCATATATTTTTCCCCCGCTGGCTGCCTAACTTGGCTAAAAATAGAAAAAAACTTAGAAAAGAAGATCGTTCTGATGTTACAGTGTTAAATATCCTTCTGTTATTTCCCATTTGGACATAAACTCTAGGTATAGATTAAAAGGCACCATTCTAACAATCTCTTCCCCTCCAAAATTAATATAATTCTTAAAAAAAATCTTCCTCTGTGTTGTAATGTTTAATTAGTGTTAATTTCCATAGCTGCCATTTTTAGCACATACTCTATGAAACTGGAAAAAAATTAAGAAATCATACTATATTTTAAAACAATGAGTTTACACCATATGCTGAATCCTCATTATACTTCCAAAAGTACCCTTTAAACAGAATGCCTTCTAAGCATGAGGTACCGTAACAGGTGCTTTTACAAATCCTACTATCTTCCAGTCTCCTGTAAGGTAGGTAAGTTTGTAGCTGAAACTCTATAGAGCGATAACTAGAAAACTTATTGGATAATCAAAATATCCATCACAAAAAACGTGTTTTCCATGACAGGTTTTTTTTTTTTTTTACTCCTAAAAAACCCTCAAAGAGGTGGCATATGAAAAATCCATAGAACTAGAAGTGTAAAGGCACTTTTAGAAAAAAGGTTTTAGTTGATTTTAAGCTCTAAGCCTCCATTTCCTCATCTCTAACAATGAAAAATATCAGTTTGCAACAATCTTTATTTATGTAACTGCTTTGTACGGTTAAGCAGACATAAAATTCTTACTTTTGGGAAAGTTTATTTTTCCTTGATAAAGAACACTTTCCTAAGTCTATGTTTTAGTATAAACTCTAATTTAAAACAAACCATTAAATCTCAATGTGAAACATTACTAAAAGCAGCAGTACCACTAATATATATATATTTTTAAAGTCTTTTTTTTTTTTTTTTTAAAGTAATCTCTATATCCAGCTTAGGGCTTGAATTCACGTCTGTGAGATCAAGAGTCACCAACTCTTTCAAATGAGCCAGCAAGGCACCCCACCACCAATACACTCTTGATAATAAAAATTACCGTTACTTCTTAGTTATAAGCCTGTAACATTGGTCTCTGTTTATCCTCACACTTTTAGATGTTGTGAACCACATTAAAAAAGAATAGATTTAAACAGCAATAGCAGTTTAGTGATGTGACAAAATTAAATGCCCATCTTCCTAATGGCCACAAGACTTGAACTTCTAATATATTCAAAGTTGAGCCCAACCTTACTTGTATACTTTCTTCCAAAACCAGCTGCTTTCCAAACATGTATGTTAGAATGAAATGAAGCTTAAAGCTCCATGTTGAACGTATAGCATATGTGTAGAATGGTATGTGTAGAATACCTTTATAGGAAGACTTTTGGAGACAAGAACTTGGGAGGACCAAAAGCCCCTGGCGTTCTAAAACTGGACCAAGCTCACAAAACCTGCAGAATAATTTTTACCACTCATACAACTTTCACGGACCCCTTTCAAGTTTTCTCTTTGTTGTATACACACACACACACACAAAAAAAAAACAAGTAATGTTGGATTTCAGAGGAAATGGAAATATTTATGCATGTGCTAGTATTTACACATCATGCTTTTTGGACCATCTATAAAAGATACAAATTTCTATGTTTCAGGTTTCTAAAAAGTACAATAGTACTCAGGGTTTAAGTATGCAAATGTAAACTAGTATCTCGAAAATATAGATAACTTCCTATGTACTAACTAGACATCATTCACTAGGAATATAGTATTTTGGTAACAAAATTTTACTGGTTTTTGTCACATCACCTCAAGACTTTTAAATCCAACAACAGAAAATTTTACTGATTTAAAATTCTTCATGTGATTAACTCCACAGAGTGAATATTCAAGATTGCGCATAAACAACTAAAAAACATTTATAAAAATTCCTGTCTCGTCTAACATTCAATTGGTTGTTCAAAAAAATAAAAATCCAAAACCTTTAATTTGATCAAAACATGGATTATGTGTAAGATAACTGCCTATGTTAATAGACCACTTTTACAAGTCTTTAATTCAAATAATTTAAGATGCTCAGTATCGCTACTTTTAAAACAAGCTTTATCAGTGAAGTACTTCTGTAATTTAAATGTTTCAAAAATACAAGAATCTTTTAACTACAAATATATTACATACATGGAAGGTATACAACCTTTAGTATCTATAAAACATTTAATACATCAGGCTCTACTGTTCATTAAACTGGCTAAAGGTTTCTTAAAGACAGAACAATAAAACAGTATTCCAACACATCTCTTTCTAACCATGTCAAAATATAATGCATATAATGCAGTTTCCCCAAACTGCATCTCACTGGTTTATAGTTTCAATTTAATACAAACTATGCAACACTTTTTAAAAAGGTGATAATTAAAAATCTTATTCTAAACCGAATAATACTGCAATAATATTAAAAATTTTGCTCAATTACTTTACCTGGGCTCCTTCTCCATGGTATAAGCAATTCACCACATTGTCTAAAAGGTTGATATCCAGTTTTTGGCTGAAATCGAGCAGCTGACGAGCTGCATGGTCTGCTAACATTGTCATAATTGCTGGCATAGATTACTGTAAATAAACAAAAAAATTTAAGGTGCCTATGAAATTTTGGTACTACCAGTCAGAAACTTTCCAATCAAGTTATTTTACTTCATTCAACCAAGTTCTTACAAGTATTATGAGTATTTGAGAGACTTCCTAAATAAGAAACAGTAAAACCAACTACATGCTGAAGATATTTAGCTACTCCATAACTGCTTTCGTTAAGGTCCATTCAGTTTTTCTAGTGGGTATTTTAAATCCCCAGAAAAATCTTACTGTTCTACTAATATTTAAATAAAATCACCCTAACCTGTTTTAATGGAACCATTAGAAATTTATGACCCTAAAAACTGATACATTTTAAAGTCTTAATCTCAAGATTTTTAGGTACAGATAAAAGTTTAAGTGGATTTCCCTCTTCTATTTCAGTAGAAACTCCCTCCCAGTATGTTACCTTAATTTTTAAAATATGCTGAAAAAAACCAGGAAGAGGCTAAGAATTAAATGTGGTATACACGTTTTCTTATTGTATATACCAATGATTAGCAGAACTTAAAATTTTTATATTCAAACCATCTATTTGTTTCTTTCAACCCTCAATGAATTTGGAGGTTAAAATTCCTTGAACATATGTTTAGAAAACCACTTTATGGTAATAACTCAAACTTTTTTTTAAATTTCCAGGTATTCATTGGCAAGGTAAAAAACTGTAAAAGCTTGCCAACTATTTTCCAAATAAAAAATTATATGGTAATAGAAAAACCAACTATTTCACCTCATATAACGCACTGGCTAAAACCTACCAGTTCATATGCAATGTTATCCGTCTAAGAGGATTCTAATCCAAGATGCTGGCACACATTCACATTTTTTTTGCCCAGCATTATAAAAAGCTTTCCTTTGCTTTTTCTTCAAAGCCAGTGCCACTTGAGTCTGACTGGCTAAATCAGTACTCCTTAACCTTTTTGGGTCAAGATGCCTTACACTCAGAACACGATAGCTCCTGCTAAAATTTTAAAAATCCACAATTTTGTATACAATTACAAAAAATCTTGGACACCTTGAATGCCATGCATGAAACCTCAGGTTAAGAACCACTGACTGTAGTTAGACCCAACAAGGTCGGCTGGTCACCTCTTCTCCCCCTCTTAAAAACCTTCCACGATCAGGAAATGGTTGGGATTTAATTACATTATGTTTGGTAGAAAAAGACATCATTTCTTGGCTACTTGAGAGCAGTTCTAAAATGTTCTTAACATTAGCAGCAATTTCAATTTTGACCCAAATGCCTTTCTTAATAATGGCAAAGAATTTGGCAATTAATAATGGCAAAAATTTGCAAAAAAAAAAAAAAAAGTATAAATGAGTCAATAGGTTATAGAGATAATGTAAAAATTGAGAAATTAAGAGTTCAAGAATTTTTATTCCTCTATATCTTTCAGCCCATTACTAACAACAAAACTAATGAGATCTCAAGAATTGTTAGCAGTTACTACTGTGTTTTCCATACCGAAATACCTGACATGCATCAACAAAAATCTGACCTACATATGAATAGAAAAATGGAAATATATATATTCACCAACTGTGTAAATATCCTCACATCAAATACCATAAAATTTTAAAGATCAGAACAGTCTTAAAAATTGAGGTTGAAAATCAATGCCCACAAAGCACCAAGATGTACATATTAATTGAACGAACTTTTCTCCTATGTAGTTCTATTGTCATTTAATAACCCAAACAATATAAAAAACAATTTGATTATAAAAAGTTTCATTTTCAAGTACATTGTCTTTACAGAGTTCTTCGAGCTAAATTCCTGTAAAAAATCAGGTTCGGAATAGAAGCTCATGTTAAATACAGTAGTTTCCTATCCTCAGAACTAGCGGCTATCTTCGAAATGACCTACCTATTCTTGAACTGTACAGAAATGGCGGCTTTCTGGTCAAGCCAAGCACATTTAGTCCCCCAAATTAAACAGCTTCCAAAACAGTCTTTCCACTAACAGTAGTGTCCCACACACAAGCTTACGATACACAATCAGGCAGATAGCAAACAGCCATCGCGGGAGAGCGTGAAACCACAATCCCTTTCTTTTCTCCTCGGGACACTCAATCCTAAAATCCACTCAGTGGATAGCATATACAAGGGATTATCCAGCAATGTGACTCTACAAGTGACTACCAAAATACCTTCACTGCCACTTCAAACTGAATAAGCAGGCAGCTACACACTGCCAGCTCCCATGCAAACCAAACCGTTGCCTTATGATTACTAAGTAGTAGGTCAAAAAACAAGTAGCTACAAGGAGAGACTGCTACTTAGATGTGTGGGCAATTGCCTGCTTCATTCAGTAGAAACACACCTCACTAAGGCCCGCCCTCCCCTCGCTTCCCACCCGAACCGATTTGCAGCAGTTCTAACTATAGCATACCGGAGCACGCACTCACCCCGCCCATACTCGGAGGAGGCATTTTAGACCAGGCGCCTGAAGTTCACCGCCCCATTCTCAATGCAGCATGGCCTCTGCGTGATCAGAGGAGGACCTGGCTGGGCAAATCTTTAAAGCTTCCTCTACAATACCACTTCTTCCCACCCATCTCAAACTCGGAGACATCGGAATGAAGAAGAATCAAGGGATCATCCACCGTACAATGCCAGCAGTAAACGCTCTGGTCACTTAACACGCTCAACCCCCCCCTCTCGCCCCAACAAACTACAGTACGGAATCCCACCTACAGAATCCTGAACAACCAACTAACCTTTCCTACTTCTAATCCTACTCTGCAAAAAAACAAAGATTTCGAGTTTCCTTGCAAGAGGAGGAGGGACTCGGCAGCCCCTCCCTCCCCCGATCCCAAGCTCTCCACCGAGGGGCCACGTGATGCAGGCGGACGTTTCAATGCTGCTGCACTAAATATTTCTGGAAACTTCCACTCCTAATAATTTACAGAGATGTTCCTGAAATCACCCCAACTTCTCGCCAGCCCCCCGGGCTGGGGAAGCCCTTCCATCCCCACACCGGCCCCGCTTCACTATCACGCTCCTCGCCTTTCTCCACCGCCACCCGCACACGCGAATAACCCAGCAAGCGCTACCCTCTCGCGGCCGCCTCCCCGCCTCCATCCCCCAGCGGCAGAAGCGGCTCCATTCAATCGCAGGCTCTGCTGTGGGCCCGCCGCCGCCTCCCGGGCTCGCCTCCCGCGGCCGCTGCCGCGCCCCACGCCGGCCTCCTCCCGCCCGGCCGCCGCCCGACCCTCGGCCCCGAAGACACAGTCGACTTACCCAGATATTGAACCAACTGCTTCTTCTTTCCTTGTCGGGGGATTAGGGCGAGGGAAGGTGGGGAGGGGGGAGAGGGGAGGAAATCAAGGTGGGTTTCACAGTTTTCCCACCTTAAAAAAAGGAAATTAAAAAAACGAAGATAAGGGCAAAAAAAGCTCAACAATATTTACTATTTCAGGGACACCCCCCACGACACACACCCACCCGCCCCCCCCAAAAAAGGAAGGGGAATTAATCCGTGGAATAAATGCTCCCGCCTGGCTGGGGAGTGAGGGAAGGGGGAGGGGAAAGGGGTCAAGTCCCAAAGATTCAGCCCCAGGGGGACCCTTCAGCCACAGGCGGCAGCAGAAGCGGCAGGAGTAGGGGGTATAGAGTCCACAAGGTCGGGGGACGCTCTGCTGCCAGTTGCAGTCCGACTCCCCCCTACCAAAATACGGCTCCCTCTCTCACGCGGCTCCGGCGCTGGGCCCCCCCCACCCAGGCTCGCCTAAACTTTCCCCCCTTCTCCTGCTCCTCAGCGACTGGTGGTTCCCCCCTCCCCCTCTGGGTGGTTGCACGGACTGCAGCAGCAAAGACTGGAACAGGCACCGCCGCCGGGGCTGTAGCTACTGTTGCTCTTGCTGATGCTGTAGCTCCCGCTGCTCCTGCCGCGGCCGCTGCAGCCGCTTCTCCCCCTCCTCCTAGTGCCTCAAACTCGGAACCGGTTGAAACCGGTTCAGACTGGGAGATTCCATCTCGGTTGAGTTTTCAGCCCATGGCGCCGCGGAGCGTTTGGAACCTGGGCCTCCGCCCCCAGCCCGCCTGCCCATTGGCCAGTTCCAGCCACAGCCGCGCCATCAGCCTACGTCTTATTGGCCAGATCGCCCGTCAATCCCACCTCAAGTCTCCACACGAGCCCGCCGCTCCGGCCCCCGCCTCTTTCCAGCAGCGATTTGCCTGCAGAGTGGGGGAGGGGAAGTGGGGCGGGTCGAAAAGGAGCAAGGAGGGGGGTGGAGGAGGAGGAGGTGGGACGAAGAGCTGAGCCCAGCTGAGAAGAGAGCGAAGACAAGCCGCGCGGACGATTGGTGCAAGCGACCTGTCAATCAAGTAAAGCCCGCCCGCGACTTCCCGTCCCCCTCCCGCTGCTCCCCCTCCCAATGCTTAGCCCGCAGGCTCGGCCTTTCCCGCCCGCTCATTGGCTGGGCGCCTTTGGTGACGGAGAGGGTGGGGCGCAGCTCGTGAGCTGGTGGCGGCGCGAGTTTGAGCGCGGCGCGCGGCAGCGTTCGCTTGGCTTTCTCCGGATCCGCGCCGGCCCGCCCCCGCCTGCTCCCGCCAACCTGGGGGGTTTGAGCCCGCGGGGATCAGGACCCGCCCCCTCGGAAAGGAGACCCGCTTTGAGAAGGGAGGGCACACCCAGTTGTTTTTTTTTTTTAATAGGGGAGGGGTGGAAAAAAGGAGCGGAAAGAACGCACCGGCGGCCAGTTTTAGGCCTCGGACCTCTGATCCATTTTAAAGGCCTGGCTTTGAGAACTGGAAGTTGAGGGTGAGAAAAACCGTGAAAGAGGTTAGGGTGAGATGTGTGGGCATGCACTCTTGGCGCCTCGTGTTTTCAGAGTCATGGAAAAGGTACCTAAATGGATCTTGAGAAAAGCTCCTTCAAATTTTAACTTGGTGTCTCCCGGGGCTGGGATTTGACTGCTCCAACAACCAACCCTTCCTAGAAACGAAGACACTGTAATCCCTGTAATTGTTGTAACTTGGGTATTTTTGCTCGGTTAGGGTGCATGCCAGCAGCCTCCCACCAGGTGCCCTTGATCTGCCTACCTTTGACTTCTCAGCATAGCTGCCCTTCACATTCTTCATCATCCCAAATAGTATTTTCTATGAAAGTCACATGCACATGGCCTTTCACGTGGTTGGCTCACTTGTTTGTCCCCAAGTGCCCTCCAAATCAGCTTTAGTGATTTTTCTTTGCTTAAACAGCAAGTAGTCTACCAAAATTTTCTAGATCCATTGTGCTACTAAGAGGTTAATTAATGATTTATTAAATTGCAATTTCAACAGCAATTGAAATTGCAATACTGTACCAGCTTGCATTCCCATAAGATTTTATTTTTAAGTAATGTCTACACCCAACATGGGGCTCAAAATCACAACCCCAAGATCAAGAATCACATGCTCCACTGAATGAGCCAGCCAGGTGCCACTATTTTTTAAAATTATTTTTAAGGGGTGCCTGGGTGGCTCAGTGGGTTAAAGCCTCTGCCTTTGGCTCCGGTCATGATCTCAGGGTCCTGGGATCGAGCCCCACGTCGGGCTCTCTGCTCGGTGGGGAGCCTGGTTCCTCCTCTCTCTCTGCCTGCCTCTCTGCCTGTTTGTGATCTCTCTCTCTGTGTCAAATAAATAAATAAAATCTTAAAAAAAAATGTTTAAAAAAATAAAATTATTTTTAATTTAGAAACTAATACATGATTATGGCTAGCAATTCAAACAATATAGAAATAAATACCTACAGTAAAAAGTAAAATTCCCCTCTGTATATCCCCCCTGTTAATTTTTCCTGCCCAGAAATAATCCTCATTAAGGGTGTGGTGTGTATGCTTTGAGGTTTTTTCTATGCATTTACAAATGTATTTGCTTTGTGTTTTGTTCAATATATATGACAGCATACCATACATACTGTTCAGTGATTTGCTTTTTACTTAAGAGATTAGTATATATAAATCCACCTTATCCTTGTTAAGAGTCCCATAGCCTTCCACATCTTCTAAGTACCATAAATGATTCTATCATTCCCCTCCTGAGGACAGCCTATTTCTGGTTTTCCCTCTTAGAAATAATGCTGCAGTGAATATCCCTGTACATTAATCTTTGGGCACAAATGTGAATATATCTATCCCTAGGTTAAGATCCTAAAAATGGAACAATGGTGTGAAAGACTTATATTTGTTATTGTGATAGGTACTACCAAGATAACCCCAAAAAAGATTGTATCAGTTTACATATCCATCACAATACGTGAATACTACCTGTTTATTCCCTATCAAAGCCATAAATATTTGCCACTACGATCACACCAGGGTCAAATAAGCTAAATTCCCCTATATGTCTAAGACTTCAGCAAATAATCTATATGCAGTCTATGAAACCTCAAATCAATCAGGAGCAGAATCAGCAAATGCCTGCAAGTAAGTCGCTGCCTTTTTGAGAACATAGCAAAAAAGCATCTGACAAGGCTGCCAAGCCTCAGAGTTATAGTTTGACAGTCAGAAATTTATACAGTTCTATGAGGTGACATTCAACAATAGGTCCCAGACTCTTACTCATGGAGAAATGAGAAATGAAATTATCGCTTAACTAGGATTGTTCTCAAGCAGGCAAGGGGAAAACACAGCGTTGCATTTCTAAGTCAAAAATGAAAATACATAAGAAGTAAAACAAAACATTAGAGAAGGTGGAATTAGTACGTGTAGCCTGGATGGAAAGATATGCTACTACTTTCACACATAATTGGATTGTTATCTATAAGGCGACGAGAATCAGAAAAGTAAGTTAAAACAAAGAAATGAAGGAAGTCTGGGTGGCTCAGTTGGTTAAGCAGCTGCCTTTGGCTCAGGTCATGATCCCAGTGTCCTGGGATCAAGTTCCACAGCGGGCTTCTTGCTCAGCAGGGAGCCTGCTTCTCCCTCTGCCTTTGCCTGCCTCTCTGCCTGCTTGTACTCTCTGACAAACAAAAGAAATCTTTAAAAAAAAAAAAAAAGATTTAAAATGAAACAAAATAAAGAAATGAAGAGGTGACCCTAGCCCATTCATATTATTTATATTATATTGAGTATTTAGTGGTCGCTGTTTTAAATGCTGAGGATTTGAGAGGAAACAAATCCTATAAAAATCCCTGCACTCATTGAGTTTTAAGTCTAATGGAAGACACTGGATGTAAATAACAAGTAAGTCGGAGAAATGGTGTGTTGTATGGTGGTAAGTGCTAAGGTTAGAAATGAATCAAGGTGTTGAAATAAGTTGGGGGTGGAGCAGTTTTAGACACAGTGGCTAGGGAAGGTGTCACCTATAAGATGACATTCAAAAAAAGACATGAAGGAGATGAAAGAAGGCCTCGCAAGTATTTAGAAGAGCTTTCCGTGCAGATGGAGAAATAAAGGCCCTGAGGCAACAGCATGTTAGTGTGTTATTTATAGTGGTGAACTAGTGTCAGCCCTGGAAACCAATTGTTAAGTTTTCAGGAATTTTGTGAGCTGGTTGTTAAACCTAGCCATTATAAACAATTGAATTATGTATAAATGTATTATTAAATAAATATGTTATATTAAAAACCAAGGTAATAAATACTTAAGAGTCACCACTTTCTAACTATGTTATTGCACCTTACTATTCTCTATGCTCTTGAGATTACTTACATCAATGGTGTTTACATGGTGGAAATACTATATAACGATGTGCTACTGTGCCTCTCTCCACCTTTTGTGACATCATATTCATAGCCTGACATTGGCCATGGCAGGAGTACTTATACTTTGGAAGTCAGCTAAAATTCAGGACTTTTTCTCCTCAGAGCTTGTTATTAAATCTTTACCATCAAGGAGGCCAGAGTTGTGATCAGATCTGACTGAGCAAGAGGGAGATGAAGTCATAGCAATGAAGGGGCCAGGTAATGGGGCAGATGATATAGGGCCTTAGGGTAGGCCATTGTAAATGCATTGGCTTGTTTTCTCAGTGACACTGGGAACCACCCAAGTGATTGAACAGAGACATGATGACTTGATGATGACTTGACTTCAAATCTTTTTTTTTTTTTTTTAAGATTATATTTATTTGACAGACAGAGATCACACGTAGGCAGAGAGGCAGGCAGGAGGGAGGAAGCAGGCTCCCTGCTGAGCAGAGAGCCTGATGCGAGGCTTGATCCCAGGACCCTGAGATCATGACCTGAGCCGAAGGCAGAGGCTTTAACCCACTGAGCCACTCAGGCGCCCCATTGACCTGACTTCAAATCTTAACAGGATCTGTCTAGGTGCTGTGATGAGAATAGCCTGGGAAAAAGGGTAGAACTAGGGAGACCACTTAGGAGACCCTGCCTTCATCCACAGATTGATTGTGGTTTGGACCAGAATGGTAGTCATGGAAGTACTCAAAATTAGAGTCAAAGGACCTCCTATAGGATTGATTTGGGATGTGTGAGAAAGACAGGATTCAAGGATGACTCCACGGATTCTGGCCCAAGTGACTAGAAGGGTGGAGTTACTGTTTTTCTGAGATTGGCTGCAGGAGGAAAAGTTTGGGGGGAGTGTGGTGGAATTAGGATCTCAGTTTTCCATCACCCATAAATTCCTTAAAGGCAGGGGCTTTGGGCCAACTTCTTAGTTGTACGTAATAAATATTTGTCGAATTCACAAATTAATCTTTTTTTTTTTTTTTTTTTGGCTTTTGTAATGAAACAAAGCCCTGTAAATTAATGTTGGTAAGAAGATGTTACCAGGGGGCGCCTGGGTGGCTCAGTCATTAAGCGTCTGTTTGGCTCAGGTCATGATCCCAGGGTCCTGGGATCCAGCTCCGCCTTGGGCTCCCTGCTTCTCGGGAAATCTGCTTCTCCCTCTCCCACTCCCCCTGCTTGTGTTTCCTCTCTCACTGTGTCTCTGTCAAATAAATAAAGAAAATCTTAAAAAAAAAAAAAAAAAGATGTTACCAGATATGAAAGTCTCTAGCTCTGTAACTGTAAACAAAAAGAGAGAAGCTGCTAGATGCCACTCCAAGGAAGGCCCATTTTACTTCCTTTCTTACACTTAGTAGATCTGACTCATTTGTCTCATCACAAGAAGTTCAGATATTATCGCCATTAGCAGAAAACTTGAAAAGCAGACAAGAATAGTAAGACCTCATGTGTACTTGGACACATAAGGAATTTTGAGAAGGTTATTATCCAAATTATGTTTCAAAGCCTTCTTCTCATATAATAAATTGAAAATAGATTCTAACAACAATAGAAAATGTTCTATCACGTGCTCTAACTTTAGAAGAAATGAAAAACCTAGCAAAACTAGTGGATTGATTTCAGTGATTTTCTACAGGGGGCAATTTGCTCCCGAGGAGACATTTAGCAATCAAATATTGCCTCACAAAACATTGTTAGCCAATGTCAGAATCAAACACAGCATGTTATCAGCCTAGATAGTTCAGAAGGTGAAGGTAATAATAAACACCAGTATAATAATGACTAATACAGAGACATTGTTGGTACTTACAAGTGGTCAGGGATAGGATGCTGCTAAATATCCTGTATGCAGAGAACAGGCCCCCCACAACAAAGAATTATTCAGCCCAAAATATCAATAGTGCAGTGTGGTATGGATAGATGGTAGCTACACTTGTGGTGAGCAGAGCATAAAGTATAGAGTTGTGGAATCCCTATGTTGTGAAACACCTGAAACTAATGTAACATTGTGTGTCAACTATACTTCAAAAAAATTAAAAAATCAATAGTGCAGAGGTTGAGGAATCCCGATCTGTTTATAAAATATATAACTGTTATCCTGTCTTGCTGGAGGAGGAAAAAAAGCAGAACCTCAACTAGATGAGTGTTTCTCAAACTCTACTATATATATGAATTGCCTTGGAAGCCTATTGAGATGAAGATTATGTTTCAGTAGGTTTGGGGAAAGGCCTGAAATTCTGCATTGCTAACAAACTCCCAGGAAATGCTAATGCTAATGTCGATAGTCCATGGACCACACTTTGAGTAACAAGGCACTAGATTATGCCACTGTGGTGTCCGTTAGGGTGGCGTGTGGACAGGGATTCCTTAAGAATTTGTCCTGAGAAGGTCCCCTCAAATAATGTTCGGAGCATAGTATGTGCAATTTGTACTGGGCTCATTAAAAAAACATTATTTTCGGGGTGCCTGGCTGGGTCAGTTGGTGGAATATGCAACTCTTGATCTCGGGGTTGTAAGCTCGACGCCCACATTGGGTGTAGAGATAAGTTTAAAAACTTTGAAAAATATCCATTATTTTTAAGTATTCTGTATTGCGTAATTCTTTCCTCTTGGGAGAAGTTTTAAAACATATTTCCAGAGGAGAAGGAATTCCTCTCTGAAGAGATCAACTAAGCATCATAAATACATTAGTAGAAGAATCTCAGCACCTCCCCCTGTCTTCAGGCGGTACTTGGCTTGAACAATTTCAAGCAGATTTTAATGTACTTACTGAGAATGTCAGAATCAAAGAGCAGGTAGACCATGAACCCAGAGAGATCAGAAGGTGAAGGTAGTTTTAAAACAGCGAGTATGATAATGGCTAACATTTACTGAGCACTTACTATGGGCCAGGGACTTTTCTAAGCATTTTGATATGTATTCACTTAATTTTCATGATAACCCAATAAGGTAGGAAATATCACTATTGCCATTTTAAGATGGGGGAACTAAACACAGAAAGTTAAGGCATTTGGAAATGAAGTGAAAAGTATGCCAGGATACCTTGATACGAGATAAATGAATGAATAGAGCATGAAGAAGTTTGCTAGAAGGAATAAACTCTTTCCGTTCTTATTCCATTTGAATGTAAATTCCAAAACATTGAAAGAAAGAGAAAGAATATCATCTGGAGGAACTGGAACATAGAATGTAATGAGGTCTTTTTTTTTTTTTTTTAAGAGCTTTATTCTAATTTAGCTAAATTAGAAACTTCCAAGTTTTTGTAAAATGTATTTCAGAACTAGAGTTAAAAACCCAAGGAGCGCCTGGGCGGCTCAGTCGTTGAGCGCCTGCTTTCAACTCTGGTCCTGGTCTCAGGGTCCTGGGATGGAGCCCCACATGGGGCTTTGGATCAGCAGGGAGCCTGCTTCTCCCTCTCCTACTCCTCCTGCTTATGTTCTCTTTCTCGCTGTCTCTCTCTGTCAAATAAACAGATAGAATCTTAAAATAAAATCCAGAAGAAAAAGAGTATAAACCCTAGAAGTTGGTTGTTTATTTAATATTTATTTAAGCATTCAATTATCATTACCTTAAGAAATGTTATAAAAACAAAAGATTTATTTCTGTAACAGGTACCTTTCTTAGGCATTTTGAAAATTATCACAATTAATGGAATATTTTCTTTAGAATGGTCTGACATTTTACTAAAATAAATAAGTAAACTTTAAAAAAAAAAAAAGAAGGGGGTCGCCTGGCTGCCTCAGTCAGACCAACATGTGACTCTTGATCTTAGGATCAGAAGTTCGAGCCCCATGTTGGGTGTAGAGATTACTAAAAAAAATAAATAAGTTTTATTTTTTTAAAAGATTTTATTTATTTATTTGACACAGAGAAAGAGAGCACAAGCAGGGAGAGCTGCAGGCAGAAGGAGAGGAAGAAGCAGTCTCCCCACTGAGCAAGGAGCCCAAATCAGGGTTCTATCCCAGGACCACGGGATCATGATCTAAGCTGAAGGCAGAGGCTTAACTGACTGAGCCAGGTGCCCCAACAAATAAGCTTTAAAAAAAAAAAAAAAAAAAGAATGGTCTGGCATAACTTACCTGTACAACTCTTTATTTGTAATGTAATGAAAATTTTCAAATGAACAATATTTAAACTACTTTTCACGTGAAAAGAGAAGTGAAAAAAGTTACATAACTATATGGGCTATTATAGTTGTAATTTCAGTAATTACAGTCCTCTGTAGATGGACTGCCATTTACCGAAGAAATGAATGATATATATGTGAAAGCATGAGATCATAATATCTTCCTCTACAAATTCCTTTTATCACAGTTGTTCAATTGCCCAGAAGTATAAAAAAAAATCTTTGTACATGCATACATTCATTCTTCCTCTCCATCTTTCCTCACACTCACACTTTCCTCACACATAAACCTGGAAAGAAAAAGGGGGGGGGGTGCTCATGGAATTGAAGAAATCTGATGAAAATTCTCTTCTCACTCAACATTTTCCAACAACAAGAAATCTCCATGATACATTTGGAGGTTGCAAAGTGGTTTCTTTACAAGGCTCTGAATCTTGGACACTTACTGCTTTTCTAGTTGGATAAACTCATGTGCTAGATATCAAATAATAATAATTATTTATAAGAAAATTGCCTGGCATGGTTAGAATGCAAGCTGGTACAGCCACTCTGGAAAATAGTATGGAGGTTACTCAAAAAGTTGAAAATAGAGCTACCCTATGACCCAGCATCACACTAGTGGGTATTTACCCTAAAGATACAAATGTAGTGATCTGAAGGGGCACGTACACCTGAATGTTTATAGCAGCAATGTCCACAATAGCCAAATTATGGAAAGAACCTAGGCGTCCATCAACAGATGAATGGATAAAGAAGATGTGATATATATATACAATGGAATACTATGCAGCCATCAAGAGAAACGAAATCTTGCCATTTGCAATGACATGGATGGAACTAGAGGGTATTATGCTAAGCAAAATAAGTCAATCAGAGAAAGACAATTATCATATGATCTCTCTGATATGAGGAATTTGAGAGGCAGGGCTGGGGGTCATGGGGGGTGGAGGAGGGAAATGAAACAAGATGGGATCAGGAAGGAGACAAACTCATAAGAGACTCCTAAACTCACGAAACAAACTGAGGATGGCTGGGGGGCAGAGGGAGTAGGGATAGGGTGGCTGGGTTATGGACATTGGGGAGGGTATGTGCTATGGTAAGTGCTGTGAAATGTGTAAGCCTGATGATTCACAGACATGTACCCTGGGGCAAATAATACATTATATGTTAATAAAAGAAAAATAAAATAAAAGCATAAACAAACAAACAAATAAATAAAAGTTCCAGATAACTGAGGCTTTACAACTTATGCAAAAAAAAAAAATTGCCTGGTAAATTTACCATTTATCAGTATCTCCTATTTGCCAGATGCTTTAAACAGTCATAAATAAGAAATGAGGCCAGAGGTAATTCAAATTTCTAAGTGCTGAATGTCTGATAAAATAAAAAGCAAGATTAAAAAAAATCCAGGGCACGTGGGTGGCTCAGTTGATTGAGTATCTGCCTTTAGCTTGGGTCACCGTCCTGGGGTCCTAGGATGGAGTCCCGCATCAGGCTCCCTGCTCAGCCTGCTTCTCCCTCTCCCTCTACAGCTCCCCTGCTTGTGCTTTCTCACTCTCTCTCAAATAAATAAATAAAATCTTTTAAAAAAGATTTAAAAAATTCTTATATACAGGGAAATTCGGGTTGTCCATAATGCCATGAACACAGAAAATGTATGACAGTATAAATTCAAACTAAAATGATTTCTTCCTGATTTATCCAGATAATTATTTCATGACACTTTTCTTTGCCTATAGAGGTGCAGCCTATTGAACACATTTTGCAAAAGAGAATTTTAATGTGTTTTCATGTTTGAAAATGTTTAAGCTATGCTGAGATTCATGAAACCTGAAGTATTTGCAAATATTTTTTTAAAGATTTTATTTATTTATTTGACAGAGAGAGAGACAGCGAGAGACAGAAGACAAGTAGGGAGAGTGGCAGAGGGAGAAGCAGGCTTCCTGTGGAGCAGGGAGCCCAATGTGGAGCTTGATCCCAGGACTCTGGGATCACGACCTGAGCCGAAGGCAGTCACTTAATGACTGAGCCACTCAGGCACCCCTGAAAATATTTCTTAAAGTCTTTCCTACACAAGTCAAATTAAACCAAAGGACACATCGAAATAGTTTGCCTAGGGGTACCTGGGTGCCACAGTCAGCTAAGCATCTGATCTCAGCTAAGGTCATGGTCTCGGGGTCCTGGGCAGGAGCCCTTTCTGGTAGTTGTAGCCCGGGCTCTGTGCTCAGTGGGGAGTCTGCTGGAGGATTCACTCTTCTTCTCCCTCCACCTCTTCCTCTGCTCATTCTCTCAAATATATAAATAAATATTTTTTTAAAAAAAAGAAAATATTTCGCCTCATAATTCAGCTATGTTTTTTGTAGAACATAATTTAGTCACTAATGCACTCCATAGCCTTTTTTTTCTAGATTGTGTTTACACCATGACAAGCAGCACTTCTCTCTTTATTGGGTAACAATAAGATTCTACAATAAGGGTTTTTCAGGGAATTTGGGAAGAGAAGGAGAGCACGGGGGAGCAAATAAAATGGGCAAGGGTGTATGAAAATGAAGCCAAACAGAAGGACCACTCAGGAACAACTGACACGGCCATGGCCGGTGGCCATGGTAGGTGGGTTGCTGGAGGGTATTCAGTCATAGCCTGGGTGTGCACTCGTCAGGGACCATATGCTATCCAGGAGACTGAGTCAAAACAAACCCACAGATTCTCCAGACTGAGGAAATAAGAAAACAGTGTTGGGTTGGCCTTCAGAGGTGATGAGATGGGAAACAATGAAGATCCCAGACTTAATTACCTAGGGAGCAATTTGTACTTTTCTGGGCAGAAGCATCATCTCTATGATAAACCAAGAGACTCAACCCAGGGAAGCCATGGAGAAGGAAGAAGAAGGTCTTGTGAATGATGTGAGTGGAAACAGTTCCAGCTTCTTCCTACTACACCAGGATACACATCTCCTTAATTTGTGCAAAAGTTTCAGTTTTCTGACTGGAAAGAGAGTGGACCAAAAGACCAAGAAATCCATGTTACGCACAGATTAGTCAAAGGTTTTGGAGAGCCCCAAGGCCCTGCATGTATTATAGCATTTTCAACATCCAGGGTAGCCCAAAGAGCCTCAGTTTTCTGAGGAGTTCCCGCTTTCACTGCTACAGCTAGAAAAGACCGGAGGTAAGTCAGTAGAGATTGTCACTTAGTTGTGTCAGGAGAATTTGTCCAGTCTTGTTTTATAGTAGCATCAGCTCTGATGCTAGAGAAAGATAAAAAAACTCAAAACCTGGTACTTGAAGTAAGACAAGCAAGGGTCAGCTGGAAGTTCACACAGCACCTGTCATGTTTCCATCAGAGGTTCATCTCTCCCCAACACCTTATTGAGAAAGTAGGCGCAGCCTGTTTGGGCTTCTAGTGGCCTATTATTCCAGTTAAGATCCAAGGCCATCTGGATCCTCTGGCTGAACCCGCAAGGCAGGAGATATAATTGCCCTTCCAAAGACTGGAATGAAGAAGAGAAGTGTAGGGCTTCCCTTCCCTCTCCACCAGTGAGGACCCAAAGACAACCCTATTGCCCTGAGGCAGAGGGAAGAACTATCTGCTAAGTTCTGCCTCTAGAGATGCAGAACTAGGGACCAGGCAACTGTCAATCCTCCCTTCTAGCTTTTCTCACCAATGGTGTGGGACAACATTAACTCCATTGGTTGCTGAAGACTTTAGCCAAACAACTTATACTTGTAGAAATAACTGGCATACAGAAAAACGTACAGAGTATACTTGAGGAACAAAAGCACCTTCATTTATGAATTCACATCTATATTCCAAATTCTGCTCCTACAGGAGATATAAAGCTGTGTAGTAACTCCGTAGTGGAGACAGACAGGTTTGAGCTGTGCAAAAAAAAAAAAAAGAGTTTCACAGGCTCAAACAATATTTTTAATTAATTTTTATTAACATATAATGTATTATTTGCCCCAGGGTACATGTCTGTGAATCTTTGGGCTTACACATTTCACAGCACTTAACAGCACATACCCTCCCCAATGTCCACAACCCAGCCACCCTATCCCTCCCCCTCCCCCCCACCCCCCGGCCATCCTTAGTTCATTTCTTGAGTCTAGGAGTCTCTTATGGTTTGTCTCCCTCCCCATCCCTTCCTGTTTCATTCCTCTCCCCCACCCCCCCAAACTCCTGCCTTGCCTCTCAAGTTCTTCATATCAGAGAGATCATGTGATACTTGTCTTTCTCTGACTTATTTCGCTTAGCATAATACCCTCCAGTTCCATCCACGTCGTTGCAAATGGCCAGATTTCGTTTCTCTTGATGGCTGCATAGTATTCCATTGTCTATATATACCACATCTTCTTTATCCATTCATCTGTTGATGGGCATCTAGGGTCTTTCCATAGTTTGGCTATTGTGGACATTGCTGCTATAAACATTCGGGTGCACGTGCCCGTTCGGATCTCATTTGTATCTTTAGGGTAAATACCCAGTAGTGTGATTGCTGGATCGTAGGGTAGCTCTATTTTCAACTCAAACAATATTTTTATAAATATTTCTACTTTAAATAAATTAGAGTTCCCAAATGGGACAGTGAAAAATGTCTAGAATCCAGAGATATAGAGCCTTCTCAGTTCTGCCCTTACCAGGCAGACAGAACTCTTAACCATTATTGAAGTGATCAAACTGCTAAAAGATCCCTAAGGTCCCTCCTGGCTCAATGACATCCCTTAACTTCTTTTTTTATCCCAAATATGTTTATTTTATTTTTTCAGTGTTACAAGATTAATTGTTCATGCACCACACCCAGTGCTCCATGTAATACGTGCCCTCCTCAATACCTACCCCCAGGCTCACCCACCCCCCCATCCCCTCCCCTCCAAAACCCTCAGTTTGTTGCTCAGAGTCCACAGTGTCTCATGGTTCATCGCCCCCTCTGATTTCCCCCCATTCACCTTTCCCTTCCTTCTCACAATGCCCTCCATGTTTTTTCTTATGCTCCACATGTAGGTGAGACCATAAGATAATTGACTTTCTCCACTTGACTTATTTCACTCCACATAATCTCTTCCAGTCTTGTCCATGTTGATACAAAAGTTGGGTATTCATTCTTTCTTATGGAGGCATAATATTCCATTGTATATATGGACCATATCTTCTTCATCCATTCATCTGTTGAAGGGCATTTTGGTTCTTTCCACAGTTTGGCAATTGTGGCCATTGCTGCTATGAACATTGGGGTACATGTGGCCCTTCTCTGTACTACATCTGATTCTTTGGGGTAAATACCTAGTAGTGCAATTGCAGGGTCGTAGGGTAGCTCTATTTTTAATTTCTT
>CM053610.1:66223375-66250920 GCA_028646535.1 Procyon lotor
GCCTCATGTTGAGGTCTTTTATCCATTTCGAGTTTATCTTCATGTATGGTGTAAGAGAATGGTGGTCAAGTTTCATTCTTCTACATATAGCTCTCCAATTTTCCCAGCACCATTTATTGAAGAGACTATCTTTTTTCCATTGGATATTTTTTCCGGTTTTGACAAAGATTATTTGACCATAGAATTGGGGGTCTATATCTGGGCTCTCTATTCTGTTCCACTGGTCTATGTGTCTGTTTTTGTGCCAGTACCATGCTGTCTTGGTGATCACCGCTTTGTAGTAAAGCTTGAATCAGGCAGTGTGATGCCCCCAGCTTTATTTTACTTTTTCAACATTCCTTAGCAATTCAGGGTCTTTTCTGGTTCCATACAAATTTTAGGATTGTTTGTTCCAGCCCTTTGAAAAAAAAATGGTGGATTGGGATGGCATTGAAAGTATAGATTGCTCTGGGCAGTAGAGACATTTTAACAATGTTTATTCTTCCAATCCATGAGCATGAAATGCTTTTCCACCTTTTTGTATCTTCTTCAATTTTTTTCATGAGTATTCTGCAGTTCCTCGAGTACAGATCCTTTACCTATTTGGTTAGGTTTATTCCCAGGGATCTTATGGTTCTTGGTGCTACAGTAAATGGAATCGATTCTCTAATTTCCCTTTCCATATTTTCATTGTTAGTGTATAGGAAAGCAACTAATTTCTGTACATTGATTTTGTATCCTGACACATTATTGAATTGCTGTATGAGTTCTAGTAGTTTGGGGGTGGAGTCTTTTGGGTTTTCCATATAAAGTATCATGCCATCTGTGAAGAGAGAGAGTTTGACTTCTTCATTGCCAATTGGAATACCTTTTATTTCTTTTTGTTGCCTGATTGCTGTCGCTAGGACTTCTAGCACTATGTTGAACAAGAGTGGTGAGAGTGGGCATCCTTGTCGTGTTCCTGATCTCAAAGGGAAGGCTGTCAGCTTTTCCCCATTGAGAATGATATTTGCTGTGGGCTTTTGACACCCCTTTTGATGCCCCTTAACTTCTATGTGATCCTTTCTTCTTAAAGATTTACAACACATGGAGACAGGTGCAGATATGTTTTATTTTATTTATTAAGATTTTATTTATTTATTTGACAGAGAGAGTCACAGTAAGAGAAGGAACACAAGCAGGGGCAGAGGGAGAGGGAGAAGCAGGCTTCACATTGAGCAGGCAGCAGACTCGGGGCTCCATCCCAGGACCCTAGGATCATGGCTGAGCTGCCTTCACCCTGAGCTGAAGGCAGACACTTAATGACTGAGCCACCCAGGTGCCCCAAAATATGAGAAATTTAAACTAGTATCTATTAATGCAATTTAAGCTTCTTGAGCATACTAGTCAATTGTTCCAGCTTCATAAGATGTCCCTGAAATTATTTAAGTAACTTTTTTTCAATTCAAGACTGTGTTTGCTTATTTAAGAAATTTGTGACAAATTGCCACTTTTTCTAGTAATGTTGCTGGAGTGTTGATTTTAAAAAAAGAATGTGACTGTGCTCTTCCACTTTTAGAAAATTCTTCTGTGGCTATCCATTACCCCCACAAGAAAAGAAACCTCAGCTTCCTAACACAATAGGCAAGGCCTTTGGCAACTGGGCTCTGCCCCCTCCAGTCCTGTTAATTCTCTGATGTCTATACACTGCCCACTCAGGCCACGCTGATTGCCATTTCCCAGAATAACAGTCTCTTAGCTCTGGGCCTTCACATGTGCTACTTCCTAGATCCAGACTGTTCTTCACCCTCTTCCTCCCTTCAGAGCCTTCACTGATTGCCTGTACTTGGGTTCATCCATGACTCCCATGGTTTCTGTGCCTATGTCCATCCTGGGTCTTGCCTCCTGCAGTATAATGGCCTGCTTACGCACCCATCTCCTGACTACAGTGGGAAATTCCAGGATGGTGCACAGGGCTGGACATGTAGACACCGTTAATAAAAGATGTTCTGAGTGAATAAATGAGTTAATGAGCACAGATATCAACAGATGACATTCCAAGCAGGGAGAACAACATGAGGGAAGAGAAGCATGGTGAATTAGGTACCTTGAAAGGAATTCAGAATGACTGGAAAATATATCGGAAGAAGGTGAATAGTTAGAAATGGGATAAAAGAGAGAAGCAAGAATAGATCCAGTGAGTTTGACAACTTGGACTTTATCCTGAAGACAATAGTGAATCATTAGCGGGTTTTAGCAAAGGGAATAATTAGATTAGCATTTTAGGAAAAACATTGTAAAGAATAAATTGGAAGTAAGTGAGACTGGGGACATGGAGGTATGTTAGAGGCTAGTGATTGTTGCAGAAAACCCAGAAGAGCTGGTGACGTCGTGAACTCATATAACACCCTCTAGGGAAGGCAGGAAATGGGAAGATTCTAGAAATGTTAAGGAGATAGAATGATCAGAACTTGGTGTTGGCTATACATCTTCTCTCCCCAACTGAGTGATAAACTTTTGAAGAGCAGAAATACTCCAGCGTATGTCTCCATATTCCACCAAGTTACCTATGGTGCCTACCCCTATTATGAAGTATCCAATAAATATTTGTTGAGTTAATAGATGAATGAATGCATGAAACTTTATAGCTATCCAGGTTGAGCTGATAAATCTTTTCTCTTAAAAAGCAAACAAACAAATAACTTAGATTTAGAAAAGATTCAAAACAATGTTTAACAAGTAGTCACCTAATGCATGAAGGTGGGCTAGCTTATAGGATGTTCTTGTTAAAAAAGGCAAATACAGGGGTGCCTGGGTGGCTCAGTCATTAAGCGGCTGCCTTCAGCTCAGGTCATGATCCTGGAGTCCTGGGATCCAGCCCCGCATCGAGCCCTGCATCGAGCCCTGCATAGGGCTCCTTGCTCTGCGGGAGGCCTGCTTCTCCCGCTGCCATTCCCTCTGCTTGTGTTCCCTCTCTCGCTGTGTTTCTCTCTGTCAAATAAATAAAATCTTAAAAAAAAAAAAAAAAGGCAAATACAATCTATGTATAAAATTCCCTATTACTCCTTGGAAGGAAGGAGACTCTGTTTTTATTTATTTTTTTAAATAACCTCTACCCCTAGCCTGGGACTCAAACTCACAACCCTAAGATCAAGAGTTGCATGTTGTACCATCTGAGCCAGCCAGGTGCCCCTGGAGACTCTTATTTTAAAGCAAATGCTTAAAAGGATCTCATTTTACACAATTTGTACTAAGAGAAAAGTCTGTGCAACCAGCCACATAGAATCCTGTTAGATTGAGATCCCTTGTTCAAAGCAATATAAAAGCATATTGTATGCTATTATATGCTGTATCTGGAGAAATCTTGTCTCTTAGATATGTCAGAAATGTCAGAAATGATGTTCTGTGCTTTCCACAGAGGAAAATCCTGTATACTCTTCAGATTCCCTCTGGAAATCTTCTTGTAATTCATAAAATATTAAACTATGATTCCTGAAGTTACAGGGCAAACCAAACCAAAAAGACATGTATCAGAGGTGGTAGAGGAGGTCATTATAGTTAATCAATAACCCGCTATTAGAAACCAGCAATAATCTTAACAATTAATGTAATAAACACAGTTAGCCTATATAATGAAAGCTTTGATTAATCTCAACCTTTACTTGATCATTTCCGCAACCAAAGAAGTGATGACAGAAGTTAAAAATTTTGAGGTTTAAAATCCTGTCAAAAACATTTTCAAACAAGGTCATAATTAATCATACACACAAAGAAGAAACAAAGTCACAAATGTTAATTCATCTTTCATGATTCATTCATAAAATAATTTGCATCACATGCACACTCACCATTTGCATAAATCTTGGTGATAAATTGAGAAAGGAGCATAGATTATTTTTTAAAACACGGAAACAATATCACACGGTATCAAACAAAAAAGTACATTACAAAAAAAAAAGTACATTACAAAACCCAATTGTCACAGATTGGAACCTATCAGTTTTCCAAAAAGGGAAATTATCTTATTTTATTTGAAAAATTAAACCTAAAAATGCATTACTCCAACTTTACTTGCTTGAAAATATTAAAAAGCAAAAAAAGGACCAAAGATAGGAACAGTTTGAACTCTGATACTCAAATTTGTGTTTTAACTGAAAGATAAATGCTTCACCATATGAGCTCTCAATTATTAATTTTGTGGTATTAAATTTTTGTCTACCTCTACTTCTAGGGGTTTTTTTTGTCGTTTTTCTGCTTTTTTATTTTTAGTTGGTTAGGTTTTTAAATGATAGGTAAAATTTCATTGATCTGGGGCACCTGGGAGGCTCAGTTGGTTGAGTGGCTGTCTTCAGCTCAGGTCGTGATTCCAGGGTACTGGGATCAAGCACCGCAGCGGGCTCGCTGCTGAGTGGAGAGCCTGCTTCTCTCTCTCCCTCTGCCTGCCACTCTGTTTACTTGTGCTCTTTCTCTATCTCTCTATCAAATAAATAAATAAATAATCTTTTTTTAAAGATTTTATTTATTTATTTGACAGAGAGAGAGAGAGATCACAAGTAGACAGAGAGGCAGGCAGAGAGAAAGGGGGAAGCAGGCTCCCTGCTGAGCAGAGAGCCCAATGCGGGGCTCGACCCCAGGACCCGGAGATCATGACCTGAGCCGAAGGCAGAGGCTTCAACCCACTGAGCCACCCAGGCGCTTAAATAATAATAATCTTAAAAAAAATTTCAACGATTTTCTCAAATTTTTTACTATTTATTTTGTAAAGAAAATTTAAGAGACTAGTCAATTCAATATTATTGATTTGATAATTTAAAAAAATAACATCAGGGTGCCTGGGTGGCTCAGTGTGTTAAGGCCTCTGCCTTCGGCTCAGGTCATGATCTCAGGGTCCTGGGATGGAGCCCCACATCTGGCTCTCTGCTCTGTGGCGAGCTTGCTTCCCCTTCTCTTTCTGCCTGCCATTCTGCCTACTTGTGATCCCTTTCTCGCTGCCAAATTAGTAAATAAAATCTTTAAAAATAAAAAAATAACATCGACCATACTTGAGGTTATTGGACTTGCAAAGATTTTTTTACTTCAACCCACAGTAAAAAAAATACATTTTACATTGTGACCCAATCCACATGTATCCACATAAATGACTGAAACAGGACAGTAGTTCTATGAAACACTGCTTCCATTTATTGCGATACACTCTGATATTTTCAGTTCTATTCTATTTGATTTAACTTTTAAAAGACACACTAAAGTAATGGGCTATGGCCTGCTGGTTGAAAACATCAGTTTTAGTCATCCCACACGGTAGTAATTAAAGACTCTAGGGACAGATGTCTGATTTTGTGTACCAGCTCCACTACCTTCTAGCTCTGTGATTTTGTACAAGTTGACCCAGCCTCCCCATCTGCAAAATGTGGATAACAAGAGGACCTACTTCATAAGGTCATTGTGAGAATTGGTAAATACATATAATAGTTTTTTTTTTTTTTTTTAAGATTTTATTTATTCACTTGTAAGAGAAAGAGCTTAAGCCGGGGGAGCCGTAGGCAGAGGGAAAAGCAGGCTTCCTGCTGTACCAAGACTTGCTCCCAGGGATCTGGAATCATGACCTGAGCTGAAGGGAGGCACTTAATTGACTGAGGCACTCCAATGCTTGTAAAATTTATATCAAAGAGCCTACAACTTGTGGGGCACCCACCTGGTTCATTTGGAAGAACATCTGGCTCCTGATCTTGGGGTTATGGGCTTGAGCCCCACATTCGGTATAGAGATTACTAAAAAATAAATTAATTAAAAAGTGCCTACCACTTGTTGAGCACTCAATACATTTATTATTATTATTATTATTATTATTATTATTATAAGTAGTAGTAGTAGTAGTAGTAGTATTTACCAGTCACCAGGTGGGAATAGACATTTCAGAAAGTCTGGACACATTCCATGGTACCAGGCAGTCTCAGGTAGTCCAAAGACACACTACTCTCATTACTCATCTTTTATTTGTTGATAAATTATAACCATGACAAATGGGTTTTTATATAGTAGTAAAGTCTGACACTTCATCAAAATACAGTTTCCCTTGGTTTTTTTTTTTTTTTTAAAGATTTTATTTATTTGACAGAGAGAAACACAGCGAGAGAGGGAACACAAGCAGAGGGAATGGTAGCAGGAGAAGCAGACTTCCTGCAGAGCAGAGAGCCCGACGCGGGGCTCGATCCCAGGCCCCTGGGATCTGACCTGGGCCAAAGGCAGACGCTTAATGACTGAGCCACCCAGGCGCCCCTTCCCTTGGTTTTAAAGCAAAAAAAAAAAAAAAAAAAAAAAATCAACCTTTATATAATTACCAAATAGCTACCCCTCAGAGTCAAAGGATAATTTTGTCACAAAGAGTGCTTTCAACCTCATCAAGTCACTCTGAAAGGAGATTCCAGTGTTTGAGATTCATGTTCAGATGGTGTTTACAGTCTCTCCCTCTGGTGAGGAAATGTGTTTTAATAAGACGTTTAAAATCTTGATCTTTGTCTTCAGAATTTTTACTCATTTAGATTTACACAGCTTCAAGTATCACATCTGATACCTGCAGCTCTAATTATATTATAAAACAATGCCTTTTCCCCTTTTTTAGAAAGTCACAGGAAGAAAAAAAGATTTTCCCCTAAAGTCATAACCTTCTAAATAGACATTCTGAACATAATTAACTTAGTACCTATATCAGCAATATGCTCAAATTCTTTATAAAATGAAGAACAATAAAAAGTAATTCCAGAGTCTTACACTGTGATTTAGTTTCTTTTTATTTTGTTAAGACAAATGGAATCTGTCATCACATCATTTTAATTCTGTTAACTTTAGCCACGTATGCTAGACAGCTATTGTTAGAATAGAAACTCTGTAATGACATTACAATTCCAAGAGTACCACTTTCTGAACTGTTACTCAAATTGATTTTGGATGCTTAAGGCAGCGAAAGAGTTACTGTAAAAATCACACTAATTAAGATAGAAACTGGCTTTACTTTGATATTCCTCACTTTCCACATTTGCTTTTGCTCTTCTGCCAGAACCACACACTTAACTTATTTTTTTGGTAAAGTCCTTTGAAGCTTCTCTGGGTAGAGTAACGATGCAGCACTAGCAGGGAGGGATGGTGGCAGGTGGCGTGGGGTGGAATGAAGGCATTGTGGGACCCACCAGTGCGTGGACAGCTGGGAAGGTCTTCCAAGAGTTTTAAGATTTGATTACTCTCTGCAGTAAAATTATATCAACAGGTAATAAGATCCATATACAGAGGTTACCACCCTAAAAATGGTTAGCTAATCTGTAGCTTGAAGAGACCCATGAATTCCTAGATCTAAAGTAAAGAGGATATGGTCTCAGTGACATATAAAAGAACATGCAAACAAGTAAATTTGTATTATATTCTATGACTTAATTGGTGATGAATTGTTGCTTGGGATTCATCTATTTATTCATTTAACACTTTGTCACCATCATTATCCTCAACAATTATAAAAGCCTCCTGGGTGGCACAGTCAGCTGAACGTCTGATTCTTGGTTTTAGTTCAGGTCGTAATCTCAGGAGATGGACCTGCGACCCTCCGACCTGCGATCCTCTAGGCTCCGAACTCAGCAGGGATGCTGCCTGGGATACTCTCTCTCCCTTTGCCCCTCCTGCTGGTGCTCTCTCTCTATCATAAATAAATAAATCTTTTTTTTTTTTTAAAGATTTTATTTATTTGACAGAGAGAAACACAGCGAGAGAGGGAACACAAGCAGAGGGAATGGTAGTGGGAAAAGCAGGCTTCCCGCCGAGCGGGGAGCCTGATGCGGGGCTCCATCCCAGGACTCTGGGATCATGACCTGGGCCGAAGGCAGACGCTTAACGACTGAGCCACCCAGGCGCCCCTAAATAAATAAATCTTAAAAAAAAAAAAAAAAAAGCCTCCTGGGGCTCCTGGATGGCTCAGTCAGTTAAGTGCCTGCCTTTGCCTCAGGTCATGATTTTATTTATTTGAGAGAGAGAGAAAGAGAGAGAGCATGCCAAGTGGGGGGAGGGGCAGAGGGAGAAGCAGACTCCCCACTGATCATGGAGCCTGACCTGAGGCTCCATTCCAGGACCTCAGGATCATGACCTAAGCCGAAGGCAGATGCTTAACCGACTGAGTCACCCAAGTGTCCCTCAATAAATAAAATCTTAAAAAACAACAAGAACAAGAAAAACAACAACAACAAAAGCTTCCTAAACTTTCTAGAGCAGCCAGAAAGATTTTGAGACATGCACATCAAATCAATTCTTTCTCAGGCCTAAAACCCTTAGTGAAAACTGATTGTTTTTAGCATCAAGCACACCAGTGTTAACAAGTTTTAACAAGTCTACCTCCAGGGTCACTGCAGATGTTTCTCTCCTCATTCCCGAAGGGTCAGCTGGCCTTTTGGTTCCCCAACCGCATAAAACTCCTTTCTTTGGGGAAGCAGTCCGTCTGCCTGCCAATACTTTTTTCTTAGTTGAAACAATTCCATTTATCTTCAGTTCTCACTTTAAAAGCCAGTTCCTAAGGGAGACTCTCCCAGATTAGCCACTCCCCGCAGGGTCTCATTGTACTTGAGACATTATACGACTTCTCATTCACCCTACTGCAATAAAGTATCTGTTTAATGCCTGTTTCTCCTGCTAGACTGTTGATAGGATCACATGCCTCTTCAATGCTCAGCAGCAAGCTGGGTACCTAGCCAAACAGTAGGTACTCGATAGATCTTTGCTAAATGAAGGCACACACATTTGTTACACGCACACTGCAGTCTACAACATACAAGGCGATGCGTCGGGTACTTCAGGGACAGAGCTGAGTAAGACAGGGGCTCTGCCTTCAAGAGATCAGACTTGCAAACTGCTACCACAGAACTTAAGTGCTTTGAAGGGAAGTGGGTGCCAGGTACCTTATCACTCGCGGAAAACATGTAATCACACATTTCCATTTAGCACGTGCCAGGCTTTGCTCTAAAACCTATACATTATCTCCCTCATTCAATCCTTATGACAACGCCATGTGTTGGTAAGGAACTCACCCAAGGCCACAGCCAATATTTGAACTCAGCATATCCAGTTTTCTGTCTGCAGAGCAGAAAGCTACACAGAGACACAACAGCTGAGACAGTAAGTCCCTGTCAATATGTCCAGCAACTTCCCTGGGCCCTGCTAACAATTTAAAAGGAGCTCATAATAGCCAATTTAAAAATTGATTTAAATTTTTAAATGTTGAATATGTAGTGCTTTCACATGTTTTTCCTTGAATGTTTTTCTTGAATAGACAGTGCATTCTCAAGTTTAAAGCATTTAAAAAAAAAAAAAGCAGGTTCAGTTGAAAGTTTCCCTCTCCTGGGGCACCTGGGTGGCTCAGTTGTTAAGCATCTGCCTTTGGCTCAGGTCATGATCCCAGGGTCCTGGGATCGAGCCCCACGTTGGGCTCCCTGCTCTATGGGAAGCCTGCTTCTCCCACTCTCGCTACTTGTATTCCCTCTCTCGCTGTCTCTCTCTGTCAAATAAATAAATAAAATCTTAAAAAAAAACAACAACAAGAAAGTGTCCTACTCCTGTCTCCCATTGGCTCATACCCAAACTGCCAAAAGTAATGCTTCTTTTAGGTACTTTATGCATTAGTACATTTCTTTATGAATATACAAATAGAAAATTATATATTCTTATTTGGTCCCTTTTTTCCTCATAAAAGAGAGAATACCATACATACTGTTCTGCACCTTGTTTTTTCAGTTAGTGACAGACATATATCTTGAAGATCCTTCTGTATCATGGGTACATCATTCTTTCTTGGTAGCATAGTATTCCATTTCATGGATACACTTCGATTTTTTTTTTAAGATTTTATTTATTTATTTGACAGAGAGAGATCACAAGTAGGCAGAGAGGCAGAGGTTGGGGGGGGGGGAGCAGGCTCCCTGCGGAGCAGAGAGCCCAATGTGGGGCTTGATCCCAGGACCCTGAGATCATGACCTGAGCCGAAGGCAGAGGCTTTAACCCACTGAGCCACCCAGGTGCCTGATACACTTCAATTTATTTAATCGGTTCATTATTGATAGACCTTTGGACTGTTTCCAATTTTCTACTGTTACAAACAATACTGTAATGAATAATCTTGTACATAGGTCAATTAGCACGTGTGCAAGTATATCCACAGGGCTAATTCCTAGGAGTAGTTTGCTGGGTCAAAGGGTAGATGCATTTGTAATTTAGAGAGATACTGCCAAATTGTCATCTATAGGGATTAAATCAATTTACATTCCTACCAGAAGTGGATGAGAACACCTGTTTTCCCACAGCCTCTCAACAACAGAGTGTTAAGAAACTTCTGGTTATTTGCCAATTTTATGGGTGAAAAATGACAGCACAGCATTTTTCTCATTATAAGTGAGGTTGAACATTTTTTTTTTTATGTTCGAGAGTTTGTCTATTCACATCCTTGTCTACTTTTCTCTTGTTGGTCTTTTTCCTCTGGTTTTCATAGGAACTTTTTCTATATAAAGGAGTTTAGCATCTGCTTATTGCATAAGTTGCAGGCTGTTTTCTATAATATTGTGTTCAAGTTCTAACCAAAGCAACAAAACATGTATCGGATATGATGTAAAAATATTCAAAAGGAGAAGGCAATACATCATTATTTAAACATGATTACAGGGGTGCGTAGGTAGCTCAGTCTGTTAAGCATCTGCCTTCAGCTCAGGTTATGATCTGAGGGTCCTGGGATCCAGCTGGGCTTTGGGCTCCCTGCTCTGCTGAAAGTCTGCTCCTCCCTCTCCCTTCTCCTTCTCCCCTGCCCCGCCCCTCCCAAGCCCCTCCCCGCTCCCGCTCTCTCAAATAAATAAATAAAATAAAATAAAATAAAGTAATCTACAGCCAACATGGGGCTTGAACTTAGACCTCTGAGATCAAGAGTCACATGCTCCATAGACTGAGTCAGACAGGAGCCCCAATGATGCCTATTTGAAAGTCTACTAGAGACTGGATGGCTCAGTCGATTAACTGTCTGACTCTTGATTTCAGCTCAGGTCATGATCTCAGGGTCATAGGATCAAGCTAGGCTCTGTGCTTAGCATGGGTCTGCCTGTCCCTCTCCCCTCTCCTTAAATAAATAAATAGATTAATTAATTAATTAAAATTTTTTAAAAAGTCTGCTATAGAATATCATAAAGACTCTCTCATGTAATTCCTTTGCTCTCTACATTTCCGTAGAGTTTGAAGTCTTCTATAATTACAAATCCCTTTATAATTTAAAGAACAAAATAGGGTAATTTGGGGCAGTGTAGATGCAGATTCTCAGGTGTATGGACATTACTACAAATTGCAGGGTGTTCAGCCAACAGAACTGAATAAAGTTTGTCAAGGGGGGGCCTGGTGGCTCAGTCGTTAAGCATCTGCCTTCGGCTCAGGTTGGTCGCGATCCGGGGGTCCTGGGATCGAGCCTTGCATCAGGCTTGGTGGGAAGCCTGCTTCTTCCTCTCCCACTCCCCCTGCTTGTGTTCCCTCTCTCACTGTGTGTCTCTCTCTGTCAAATAAATAAAATCTTAAAAAAAAAAGAAGAAAGCTTGTCAAGAAAAGATAAACGGACCCATACTCTTATGTAAACTCCATATTAAAAACTATTCTAGTAAACTTAAAATTTGTTTATCAACAACTTTTCTTTATTTTAAATGTCTACACATATTCCTTACACACCTCCCACTTCTCCTTTCCCACAAGAATGTGTAGCAAGCTATTTACAAAGCTGAAACTAACTCCAACCCATCACTAACGAACTCATATAGTTTGGTTAAAGTGCCTCGGGTGTGGGTTTAAACATTAGTTAAAATCTGAAGTGGAAAAAAAAAACACCTCAGTTCACTAACTCAGTAAAGTACATGATAAAAAACCCACTGAAAAAGAAGAATATGTTAACCTCTACCACACTGGAGAGACAGAAAGCTCCAGCTGCTGAATCTGTTCCAGTTAGTCCCTATGAATAAAGCCTCAATGGGACAGATTCATCTCTTTCATTTTTAAAAAATATTATTTATTTATTTACTTGACAGAGAGAGAGAGAATGAACCAAGGGGAGCAGCAGAGGGAGAGGGAGAAGCAGACTCCCCACTGACAGGGAGCCCAATGTGGGACTTGATCCTAGGACCCTAGGATCATGACCTGAGCTGAAGGCAGATGCCCATACGACTGAGCCACTCAGGCACCCATCTCTTTCATTTTCACCAATATTAGAAAGCTTATCAGTTGATTTCATTATTTTGTAACTGTGGAGTTTTTAAAAGCTAACATTTGTGAGAGAAAAAAACCCCAACATAATAAGTCATTCATCAGATTTGTGCCTACTTTGAATTTTGTAACTCTATGTTAAGGGGAGGCTGGCAGGGGCAGTAAAAGATCACTGAAGCTAGAATCAGAAAAAGAGTGCTATAACTGGCATCGGTCAGTGTACGTCCTTTTTTTTTTTTTTTTTTAAGATTTTATTTATTTATTTGACAGAGAGAGAGAGATCACAACTAGGTAGAGAGGCAAACAGAGAGAGAAGGGGAATCAGGCTCCCTGCTGAGCAGAGAGCCCAATGCAGGGCTCGATCCCAGGACCCTGAGATCATGACCTGAGCTGAAGGCAGAGGCTTTAACCCACTGAGCCACCCAGGTGCCCCAGTGTATGTCTTTTAAATGGTCATGTCCCTCACTCTGAGCCCCAGATTCCTCATCCATGAATAAGGCAGCCCTGCACAGGATGTCTTAGAGGGACAACCGAGCCTGTGTATGTGAAAGTAAATTTAAAAAGATGAAGTGTTCCACATTTGCCTTTTATTATGTTTAGGGCCTTCTTGTCCATATTGTTGTCAAAGTGGATGACTGAAAAAAGTTGCTTTGTGACCATGCTGACATTGTCCTACCTGGACTCTTCTCCTTCTCTCCTGAGCTACTGGTTCCCTGAACATTCTAGGCTTTCCTACTTCTTATATTTAGGCACAGTAAATAACTTCTTTTTTTTTTTTTTTAAGAATTTGGTTTTTTTTTTAAAGATTTTATTTGTTTACTTGACAGAGAGAGAGAGACCACAAGTAGGCAGAGAGGCAGGTGGGGGGGGGGGGGAAGCAGACTCCCTGCGGAGCAGAGAACCTGATGCGGGGCTTGATCCCAGGACCCTGAGATCAGGACCTGAGCCCAAGACAGAGGCTTTAACCCACTGAGCCACTCAGGCGCCCTGATAACTTCTTTATCTTATAACACTTAGCCCACAAGATTTCTAGAACATTATTCATTCATCCTACTTTAGTGTCCTTTTCTGGATCTCTTTTTCCAGGTCTCTAAATATTGGTATTTCCCAGCTTACTTAAAAACATCTAACACTATACTCATTTCCTTGGTGATCTCATCAAAGTCTCAGGCTGATGAATGCTAGATTCTACATGATCTCCCCCTTTATACTTCTCTGATTTAATCTCCTGCTATATTGCTCTCCTACTCACTATTTCAGTTCTAGCCCCACTGCTCACCCTAGGGCCTTTGCACTTGCTGCTCCTCTTTCTGTATTTCCTCCCTTACTTCACTTGTCTCTGCCCAAATGTCAAAATATTAACTAAGGAAACAGGACAAACAGAAAACCTACTTTAGCCCTAAAAATATAGAATTAGCTCTAGCTGCCTCTTTCCTGTGGCTGAGGAGACCTGGCATTGGGATTTCCCAATTTCCCAAGTGCTAGCTCTTTTGGTGGATCTTGATGCATTACCGAACTGAACCCAGAATCAACTGCACTTCTGACTCCAGTTAGAATGCATTATAAATGCAATACATGTCTTCTGTGAAAATTTTGGAAAATATAGAAATGTGCTCTTTAGGAGCACCTGGGTGACTCAGTCAGTTAAGTGTCTGCCTTCAGGTGATCCTGGGATCCTGGGATGGAGCCCCATGTCCGGCTCCCTGTTCAGCGGGGAATCTACTTCTCCCTATTCCTCTGCCTGCAGCTCCCCCTGCTTGTGCTCTCTCTCTCTCTCTCTGTCAAATATATAAATAAGATCCGAAAGAAAGAAAGAAAGACAGAGAGAGAGAGAGAGAGAGAGAGAGAGAGAGAGAGAGAGAGAGAAAGAAAGGAAAGAAAGAAAGAAAGAAAGAAAAGAAAGAAAGAAAGAAAGAAAGAAAAAAGAAATGCTCTTGAGATGATAGCAGGACTTTGACAGTAAATATGTGACCCAGCCTCTTTTCAAGAACAAGACCAGAATTGTGTTCATTTGATACAAAAAATTTTTTCAGTCTCAGAATGTGAATAATAGTGGTATCTAAACTGTGTTCTAAGGAGTCCTGGGGTACAGAGGTTACTGTGGTGGGTGTAAAACTGGCAGAGGGTAGATAGAGTTCTAGATCACCCACTCTGGATCCAACCAGATAGGTCTCCATAAAATTTCATTTAAAAAAAGTCTGGTGGAGGGGTGCCTGGGTGGCTCAGTCAATTAAGCATCTGACTTCAGCTCAGGTCACGATTGAGCCTGCCCACTCAGCTGGGAGTTTGATTGTCCCTATCCCTCTGCCCTTCTCCCTGCTCATGCTCTCTCTTAAATAAAAAAATAAAATCTTATTAAAAAGAAGAGTGGGGGGTGTCTGGCTAGTTTGGTTGGTAGAACATGTGACTCTTGATCTCATGGTTGTAAGTTCAAGCTCCACATTGGGAGTGAAGTCTACTTAAAAAAAAAATAATTTGAGGGGCACCTGGGTGGCTCAGTCATTACGCATCTGCCTTTGGCTTGGGTCATGGTCCCAGAGTCCTGGGATCCAGCCCCATGTCCAGCTCCCCACTCAGTGGGAAGCCTGCTTCTCCCTCTCCCACTCCCCTTGCTTGTATTCCCTTTCTCACCGTCTCTGTCAAATAAATAAAAAAAGTCTTTAAAAAGTTTGAAAACCACTATATACAAATAAAACCAAAACTGAAATGCAGGATTACAAAATTGCAATTGTGGTATACTAATTTTTTTCAAGCTGATACTATTTTTTTATTCTTAAAATAATATTTATAATTTGGATACCCCACTTTCTGACCAAACTTTCCCTCCACCTTCCCCTTTCCTCAGCTGCTCTTCACCTGGATTCTTTGACCTCTTGTCCTCTCTCTCTTCTTTTGGGCAGAGTTCCTTCTGCCTTTATTTTTTCTTTCTCCAGCCTCTAGCTGTTGGCCTTTTACCTTGACCCCTCTGTTCTCTTGTCTTTCTGTGGCTCCACCTGCAAAGCGGTCCTCAAGGCTGCCAGGCTAAATAAATGTTTCCCGTTATCCACAACAGTCTTTTCAAACCTTCACAAATCTCTGACCCTCCCACCTCACCCTCCAAGAATGACCTCACCTTCTACTTTAGCTAAAACAAAATGCTAAAAGGAACTCCCCCAACTTCCTGCCACTGAAATAACACCCCTCCTTTCCACCTATTAAGGCTATTTTTTCCCACCTATGCTGCGGATCACACACCCCACCCCCATTCTCTTGGGCTTTGCACTGTTAATCACTCCTCCACCTCTGAATCTTGCATCTCTCTGGTCCAGGAGTCTTTATAACATGGTCACTTATAATTCAACAGTGTGATCGAGTCAGCATGAAGGCTCCCTTCTGTGACGCTCCTGGGCCTGCAGACCTAAGTGTTCATCTCATTATTCTGGCTGTTTCTGACAAGCAGATTACGTTTACCAAAGAAGCAGTGACAAATAGCTAGAAGAAATCTCTCTGTACACAGTTCTTTTTGAGCTTTTTTATCACCACAGAATTGATGCTTTGGGTCATATTTGTGGATTGGAATTAAGAGGAGGTTCTTTTGAGAGTTTTTCAACTGATATTTTTGGTTACACAGAAAGGTGGGGAGGGAAAAGGTGGAAATACTTAACCAAGTTACTGAAAATAATATTGGAATAATTGTCAAGTTTATACCAGGATAACAATGAAGAGGATGGCCCAACTTCTGGATCTGTCGATGAGTCAGATGCATCTCTTGAGAAGCTAGTAGTTAGCAAGACAGGTTGGCAGGAATTAACGATTTTCAGAGACCCAAGGATCCAAATAACCTACCAAATGACTGGTCTCTGAAACTGAACTTGCTGTTATCCACATCTCACATAGACAAAGAAGAGATGACACATAGCCCACAATAAGGGACTTGATATCCTTCATGTTTTTGAGAAGGCATTTGGACTAGAATTTGTAAAATCAGAGCACAGGTGCCTAGTAATTTTTTCTCTAATCTCAACTGCTTTGTCTAAAATGTAAAGATAGGGGCGCCTGGGTGGCTCAGTCATTAAGCATCTGCCTTTGGCTTAGGTCTTGATCCCCGGGTCCTTAGATCGAGCCCTGCATGTCCTTGCGTGAACCTGCATCGCCCTGCGTCACCCTGTGTTGGGTTCCCTCCTTGGTGGAAAGCCTGCTTCTCCCTCTCCCACTCCCCTTGCTTGTGTTCCCTCTCTTGCTTCCTCTCTCCTTCTCTGTCAAATAAATAAATAAACAAACAAACAAATAAATAAATAAATAAAATCTTTAAAAAAATATATAAAAAAAATAAAAAGTAAGAGATAAAATATTGGAAGTTTTTTTGTCGTTGTTGCTTTTAAGTTTCCTAGGTTTCATTCCCTCAACTGTGACTATCAGCAGACCATTCATATTTATTTGTTCGGCCCTTCTCCACTTAAGTGCACTTAAGATTTGTCTTTGTAACTGTTCCTTGCCACCCTTGTATTAAGTAATGTCAGAAAGCAAGATACTTTGTTGATATTGAAATAGTTTCCTGCCAAGAGCCTTTGCTAAATTAAGATTTAATCTTATGCCCTTAGCTTCTACAGAAAGGTGATTATAAGAAATGTCCTTTCAAAGAAATATTTCCTGTATCTTTTGCAAAGTCAAGTCAAAGACATCCATTTATTCATTCATTTAACAAATATTTATTGACTCCTGATTACATGCCAGGCTGGATACAGACCTGAATGTAACCAGTCTCAGCCCTGAAGGAGAATACAACCTGGTGAAATGCAGGCACATAAATGAATCACAATGTAGTGTTAGTGTCTGTAATTAGAGGCATGAATAAAGCATTATGGGAGCAAAAGGAGTGGGGGGGAAGTAATTCAGCCTCAGGGGGAAGGAGCGCTTCTCAGAGATGGTCATAAGAAAGTTGGATATTGAAGGTTGAGAAGAGCTCCTTTGACCAACAGGGGAGAAGAGAAAGGCACTTCAGAGCCAAGAGGCTGAATAAGGATAAGCAAGTATGAACTTCTAGCTTCATAAATTCATTGAACAGTCATTAGGATAGAAAAGGGACACTAGAAGTATCCAGAGAGGAGGCCAGAAAAATAGGTTAGAGTCCAATTTTAAAGAGACTTGAGGTATAATGGATAACACTCATGGGCCCTGGAGGCAGACTGCCCTGTGTAACTAATTTACTATGGCCGGCGATGAAATCTGGGGCACCTGAACATCCCAAGCCTTGTATCCCCAGCTGTACAAAAGGAGATCACTCATTTGACAGGATTTCTGGAGAATCCATGTTGGGTCAAGCACATAATAACAATGATGCCTGCCTAATAGGGTCATTTTTAGGACAAGTTAGTAAACGTAAAGCATTTTGAATGGTGCCTGATCCATAGTAAGTGCTAACAAATGTTATTTATTAGTATTAATTATTATAATGTTAAAATGCCTTCTTCTATAATAAAGAGTGTGCTTCTTATCGTTAGAACAATAGGGAGCTCCTTAAGATTTCTAGGGGAGGAACAATACTGGATTTAATTTAGAAAGATTATTGGCTGTAGGAAAGGCTGGAGGGAAAGGCTGGAGCGAGAGATTAGACATGGTGAGAAAAATTAGGAGGTGATTCCAATAGTCCTAGATCAAGGACCTAACATATATTAGTGCTGATGGGGTTGGAAATGAAGGAAGAGATCTGAAAAATGTTTAGGTGAGAGAACTTGATAACTGATATGGTAGCAGATGTGGAGAAAAGGAGTCAAAGGTGACGCTCACATTTCTGGTGTGGGTGACAGAATTAATGGTGTCCCTAACTGAGACAGATAATGCAAGCAACAGATATGATGTGGGCAGAGGCTGGAGTAACGAATGATGACTAAGTGTCCAGCTTGGGACAAGAGGAAAAGGATACAGATTGGTAAGTGAGCACAATAACTTTAATGTTGTACACAGTTAATAATATTGCCTTCCATGTAAAGACAGATAGGAAGAAGTAAAAAATACGCAGACACTCTCCCACAAACAGATTGGGGTTCCAACAGAAAGGGACTATAAAGTCAGGAATTTGGGAGTCATTTTGGTGTACAGTGGGGTTGAATCATGAACTGAATGAGATCTTGCCATGATAGCCCTGAGGAATACTAACATGTCAGTGGTGGGTTGAGAACAGAGGCAAGGAAAAGGGACTTAAACAGAGCAGTGAGAGCGGGGACACAGGGGCCAGGAGAAGGTGGTGTAGAAGCTGAAAGAGAAGACTTTCAAGAAGGAGGAAAAATCAACAACTTAGTTCTATGGAGAGGTCAGTTTCAGTGGTTCTTTAGCATCTGGGCCATGAGACTATCGAAATTCCTGGGTTCAAATCCTATCTCAGCTTTTTACTAGCCACATGACCCAGGGTGAGCTATTGATCTTCTCTGAGCTGCGTCTCCTTATCTGCAAAATGGAGATGATAATAATCCTACTCATCCCACAGGGTGGTTGTAAGGGTTAATATGAGCTGATTTACATAAAGTTTTAGAACAGGGTCTGGCCTGTGAAGAATCTGGTATAAGTGCTTGTCAGTATTAACCACAGGGTAAATTTTCAAGTAAGAAAAGCAGTTACAAAGGAGTTTATGCAGTATGATCCCATTTTAGTAAATGGGAAAAAGAAATGAGTACATATATAGTCACAATTTAAAGCTCAGAAACTTTTTTTTTTTAAGGTTTTATTTATTTGACAGAGAGAGACAGTGAGAGAGGGAACACAAGAAGGGGGAGTGGAAGAGGGAGAAGCAGGCTCTCTGCTAAGCAGGGAGCCAGATGCGGGGCTGGATCCCAGGACCCTGGGATCATGACCTGAGCCAAGGACAGACGCTTAATGACTGAGCCACCCAGGTGCCCTTCAGAAACTGTTTACAATAGTTCAATCTCATTTTTTTAAATTTTGTGGAATTTTTTGGTTTTTTTGGGAGGGACTTGTTTATGACTTTTCTGTAATGAATATATATTGATTTTATATTTAAAATTATGTGCATATATATGTATAAAAGAATAAAGCTCACTACAGCCCAAAATAATAGCAACTTAAATGATGCTAACTAAGGGAGAAGCGTATATTTTCCTTAGCATAATCACCAAAGCTCTACAAATCCTTGAAAATAGTGGAGTTTCTAGAAGTACTTCACAGTTAATAAATGTAAAGCATTTGAGCGGTGCCTGACCTGTAGTAAGTGCTGACTAAATATTCATTATTGGTATTGATTATAGTGTTAAAATGTCTTCTTCTATCAGAAAGGGTGTGCTCTTTCAAAGAAGGTCTAGGCTCTTGAGGAAGATCCTGTCTCCACTTTGGACAGTCTTAGGAACAGGATTTGGCCAGTCTGGGTTCCTGACTTTTCTTTTTCATCTTCATTTTTTAACTTTTATTATTTTATTTTTATTTTATTGTTTAGAGAGACAGAGACAGAGAGAGTGTGGATGAGCAGGGGTGGAGGGGCAGAAGGAGAGAGAGAGAGAGAGAGAGAATCTTAAGCAGGCTCTGCAACCAGGGAGGAGCCCAATGTGGGACTCCATCTCAACCTTGAGATCACAACCTGAGCCGAAATCAAGAGTTCAACACTCATTTGACTGAGCCATCCAGGCACTCCTTTTATTTCTTTTTCAAGTAGGCTCCACACCCAGAGTGCAGCTCAAGGTGGGGCTTGAATTCACAGCCCTGAGATCAAGACCTGAGTTGAGATAGAGTTGGATGCTTAACCGACTGAATCACCCAGGCACCCCCTGACATTTCTGTTACCTGTAGGAAGTTGGGGGAGAGTGGTTGAGAGAGAATGATAACTTCTATTTTAGGAACCCTGAATTTGAAATGATGAGAGTGCATCTGAATGGAGATATATTTTGGTCTGTAGAAATTACATTAGGCACATGTCTAAAGAATCATACAAATGTTCAAACACTTTGAACTTAAAATTTTGTTTGTTAGAAATTTATGATATAGAAGTTATCTAAAAGAGGAGGAAAACTGGAAACCAGAATAGTAATAATAGTAAAAAAGGAAACAATCTAATTGTCCAGTAAAATTAAAACAGCTAAGTAATTGATCTGCTTGATGTGAGAGCACAGACCATCATGTAACTATGAAAATATGGTTAAAAAGTCCATAAAAGCATAGATAATATTAAAAGAAAAAGCAGTATACTAAAGTATACTTGGACTATGATTGTAATTATTTTTATTTTTAGATTTCATTTTTAAGTAATCTCTACACCCAGTGTGGGGCTTGAACTCACAATCTGAGATCAAGAGTCACACACTCTACCAACTGAGCCAGCCAGGCACCCCTTGTTTGTGTATTTTTTAAAAAAATAATTAGGACCCTGGGATCAAGACCTGAGCCAAAGGCAGATGCTTAAATGACTGAGCCACCCAGGCACCCCTCTTTCCATATTACTAATAATATGGCTATACATATATATCTTAAAAGTTTTGTTATGGATTATACCACATATATGAGTACATATAAAATATGTGTATAGCTTAAAGAATTGCCAAAGGAAAATATATCTATCCAGCATCCAGTGTTTAAAAATCAATCATTGTCAATATATTTGAAATGCCTCATAGTGCCCAACCTCAGTCATGTCCCCTTCCTTAAGCCAATAAAACCATTACTCTGATTTTTGTACTTACATTCTCTTACTTTCTTTTAGTTTTATAACACATATATGTCATCTTAAATAACTCATGTTTTCATTTTCTGTTTTTCATATTTCATGTATTCTTCTCTGCCTTTTCTTTCCCCCAACATTAAGTTTGTGAAATTCATCCATGATGATGTATGCAACTGTAGTACCTTCATTTTTTACTGTTATGTAAAATCCACCATATATATATAAGTATACTTATACTTATATATATATGTAAATATCCACCATATATATATATATATAAAACTACTTATTCATTCTCCTATGGATGAGATTTGGATTGTTTCCATTTTTTTGCTTCTATGAAGAATGGTATTATGAATTTCCTTGTGGAAGTCTACTGATATATAGTGTAAGAATTTCTCTAGGATTTGTAGGTATGATTGGAATTATTGGATAAGGGATACTCATATTCAACTTTCTCAAGTAATGCCTAATTATTTTCCAAAGTAATTGCACCAACTTAAATTCCACAAGCAGTACATAACATAGTCACCTGCATGTGCTAGAATATGGATGGTTTTTTTTTTTTTTGCCAATTTGAAGGTCATAAAGTAGTATCTCATTGTTGTTTGAATTTTCAATTCTCTGATTACTAATGACGTTGTACATCCTTCATTTATTTATTGACCATTCAGGACTTCCCTTCTATGAAATGCTCCTTCATATATTTTGCCTTACTTGGTGATATAGCTTTTGGTTAGTTATTTTTTTAAGTACTAGGCATGAGGCTAAGATTTTTCACATAGGCTACTTCATTAATCCTCACAGCCTACTGCTTTGAATCTTCTACTGGAGCAAGGGATTTATATATGTTAATAATTCTTTGCTACTGTATAAGGTAGCTATCTATAGAATGGAAGAAAAAGAAACATGCTTGTAAGTTTCCTATCCTATTAATAAAGTGTTATGCATCCAGACCCAACACATTTATTTTAGGAATGACCTTAATTCTGGCTTTATTTCACAAATACTATCTGCGAGCAGCGTTGGTTTTATCAGTTAAAGAATTAGTTATTTTTCATCAAGAATCGCTTGCATTTGGAAAAGAGGATTATAAAAAAACAGAGAGGGGCTAATGGTTTAGCCCCTTGCTACTTCAAGTGTAGAACAGACTAGCAGCAGCAGCGGCAGCATCTGGGAGCTTGTTAGAAATGCAGACTCCTGAGTCTCACCCCAGACTAGCAAATCAGTCTCTGCATTTTAAAAGGTCCTGAGGTGACTCATAGGCACTTTAAAATTTGAGAAGGGCTGGTTAGCTAAATGGTGGTAAACACACAATATGTGAGACCTGGTCAGGAGTAAGGCTAAAAGAACATGTTTGTTTTTCTAGAGCATATAGAGCAAACTATGCCTGGCTTTGGGGGGATATACATGTTTAAATCTCAGAGGGGCCCACCTAAGTGAAATGGAGCTGAGAATAAGCAAGTCCTGTTGATTCATCAGGTAGGATTCTGGTCTCACAGCCTCAGAAAAATAAAACAGAACACACAATTTGGCCTGAAATATATCTAATTGAGGTTCAATTTATTATTTTTTTTCCCCAGAATGATCCATACCATTGATCCAACTCTCCACTTCATTTTCAGTTTATGATTCAGTCTGACAGTCTTACATTAACTAGATGGATTCAACTAATAGATTTTCAAGCCCTACGATGATAGAAATCGTTTGTACCAACAGTTTCATTTTACAGATGAGACAAACAAAGCATTGAGCAAGTAAGTGAGAGATTGCACCGTGGCTAGGGACAGGAGTTGGGTCCTAGTCTCAAGTTTTTTCCCCGTGGACTCAGAGACCCCGATTAAGAATTTCACAGCTCTTGGGGGTTTGTGTGGAGGTGGGGGAGAGAAATGAAAGAGGAAGGGATGGGGAAGGAGACAAACCATAAGAGACCCCTAAACAAAGTAAGGGTGGCTGGGAGGTGGTGGGGTAGGGATGGGGTGGCTGGGTTGTGGACATTGGGGAGGGTATGTGCTATGGTAAGTGCTGTGAAATGTGTAAGCCTGACGATTCACAGACATGTACCCTGGGGCAAATAATACATTATATGTTAATAAAAAAATAAAAATGAAAAAAAATTAAATTAAAAAAAAGAATTTCACAGCTCTTTAGACATATCTTCTGAACGGCGTAAAATTCACTAATATTTTTTATGATCAGGAGAATAAACTAATATTTTGGGGAAATAGCCTAATACATCAAAAAGACACAGAAAGCAACTTCCTTCATGGCAGGATTCTAGTTCTCTCTCTATAATCATCTTACATCAACTATTAAGCAGCACAGTAATGGAAGTGGCACTCTCTTCCACGTCCCTCGTGGGGGGTGGTGGTAACCCGTGCAGTGTTTGGACCCTCAGCCTTTTCCACTCTTCACACCATATGCCATCTTAGAATTCAAAGTAATGACTTAAAATCCTAACTCTGCCTGCTCTCTAATCCCTAAATAACATTGGTAAGTCTAACTCTACACTTACTATAGTGGCCCCACCTCCAGAAGGGCAGAGGTGGAGTGACCCTATTGTTCTAGGTTTCCTTTCTTTGTCTGCTCCCAGCTCCTGGCCAGTCACCTTAAGGCATCCTTCTGCGCTCAGAGATCTAAAAAAGGCCTGGGGTTTTCCCTACTGCTGGGCTAGTTTATGACAAATACCGTCTCTCCCCTATTTTAAAACTTCCCTTTCCCCGTAAGGAGTAGTTCTGTGGTCACTAGGGACTTTTACAACTAATAGTAAACACAGATATTCAAGCAACTCAACGGGATTTACATATGCCTTTAAAATCATAAAAAGGATACAAATAAACTGCCAGTGAGGTTACCTGCTGGGAGGGGTGGAGGGAGGTCAAGAGCACTTTTACACTACCTGAATTGCTAGAATATTCTGCAAAGAAAATATATCCATTTATTATTTAAATAACAAAAGTAAATAATCATGGAAAAACCAGAACTATATGCTCATATTAAAACTCAAATCTGGGGTGCCTGGGTGGCTCAGTGGGTTAAAGCCTATGCCTTCTGCTCAGGTCGTGATCTCAGGGTCCTGGGATAGAGCCCCGCATCAGGCTCTGCTCAGCGAGGAGCCTGCTTTCCCTTCTCTCTCTGCCTGCCCCTCTGCCCACTTGTGATTTCTCTCTCTCTGTCAAATAAATAAAAAAATAAAATCTTAAAATAATAAATAAATAAAACTCAAATCTGTACACCAAAGGAAATCAAATTCCCCATTCCTGATTCCCCAACCCATTCCCCAGAAGAAACCCATGTTAGCAAATTCTTTTATGTCCTTCCATGTTCTATGTTCTGAGCCTATTTAAGCATACCCATTTCTCTCTTTATATATATATATTTTTTTCTACACAAAATAGGATCAAAAAGCATGGTCTGAACTTCTTTTATTCACCCAACACTGTATCTTGAGTAGGATGGCTCTTATCAGTGTGCCGCAAGTCAAAAAAAGTTTTTTACTTGATAAGCTGTATTTTTTAGGAGCAGTTTTAGGTTCACAGCAAAACTGAGCATAAAATACAGGGAGAGAGTTCTCATATATTCCCTGTCCCATATCCCACAGCCTCCCAGATGATCAACATCCTACAACACAGGAATAGGTTCGTTACAAACAATGAACCTATACTGATACATCATTATTATCACCAGAAGTCCATAGTCCACCCTTGGTGTTGTATATTCTATGAGTTTTGACAAATGTCTAATGATGTGTACCCACAATTATAGTATCATACAGAACAGTTTCACTGTCCTAAAAATCCTCTATGCTCTGTTTGTTCATCCCTCCTACCCACTCTCCCTCCCCCAACCCCTGCCAACCACTGATCTTTATACTGTCTCCATAATTTTGCCTTTTCCAGAATTACTAGAATCACTCAGTGTTGGAATTTAAGTCTACTCCATGTCTTTTCATTGTCTGATAGCTAATTTTTTTCAAAGTACTAAACAATATTCCATGGTCTGGATATACCACAATTTATTTTTCCCTTCCTCTGCTAAAGGGCATCTTTGCTGCTTCCCAGTTTTGGCAATTATGAATTAAGCTGCTATAAACATCCATGTGCAGGTTTCTTGTGTGGACATAAATTTTCAGCTCATGTGGGTAAATACCAAGCAGTGTGATTGCTGGATCGTGTGTTAGGAGTATGTTTGTTTTGACATGTAAGAAACTGTCAAAACTCGTCCAAAATGGCTGTATCTTTTTGCATTTCTGTCAGCAATGAATGAGAGTTCCTGTTGCTCCACATCCTCCTCAGCATTTGGTGTTTTCTGTGTTTCAGATTTTGGCCATTCCAATAGGTCTGTAGTGACATTTCATTGTTGTTTTAATTTGTAGTTCCCTAATGACATATGATGTTGGACATCTTTTCATATGTTTACTTGCCATCCATATATCTTCTTTTGTGAGGCATCTGTTCAGGTTCGTGGCTCCTTTTTTTAAAAGATTTTATATTTAAGTAATCTCTATACCTAACATGGAGCTCGAACTTGGAACCCTCAGGTCAAGAGTTGCATGCTCTTCCAATGGAGCCAGTCAGGTGCCCCCTTTGGCCCATTTTTTAATTGGGTTGTTTATTTTCTTATTGTTGACTTTTAAGAGTTATTTGTATGTTCTGGATAATAGTCATTTATCAGACGTGCCCTTTGCAAATACTTTATCCTAATCTGTGGCTTGTTGTTTCATTCTCTTGATGCCACATTCTTTTTAATGGGTACGTAAGCATTTCATTGAGGATCTTAAATTGTTTAGCCAGTTCCTTTTTTTTTTAAAATTTTTTTTTTTTACAGACTTTATTTATTTGAAAGAGAGCACAAGTCAGGGAGTGGCAGAGGGACAAGCAGACTCCCTGCTGAGTAGGGAGCCTGATGCTGGGCTGGTTCCCAGGACCCTAAGGTTATGATCTGAGCTGAGGTCAGATGTTTAACTGACTGAGCCACCCAGGTGCCCCCAGTTCCTTCTTGATTGTCATGTAGATTGTTTCTCTCTCTAACAATACTTGAGTATCTGTGTAAATATATATGCAGAACAAATTTTTAACAGAGGATTTCCAAAATCAGAGGGTATTTGTATTTAATATTGTCATAAATATAACCAACTTGCTTTCCAAAATAAAGTAGCACCTTCACATATAATTGATAATTTATTCTTTGTTTCTGGAGCCTGTCTGTGAGGTGGATAAATAATACATCTCAGTTAATTTTTTTTTTTAAGGTTTTATTTTTAAGTAATCTCTACATCCAACATGGTGCTTGAACTCACAACCCCAAGATCAAGAGTCACATGCTCTTCCAACTGAACCAGCCAGGTGCACCATCCCAGTTAATTCTCAAGATTAACAATGGACTTGTGCATTATGTATTTCACGGGAACAGTCATTTTCAAAGTCTGGTTTAGGAATCACCTGGGATTCATAGTGAATCAGTCAACAAATCTATATTAACTAGTCAATTATGGACCCAATTCCCAAATGGTTTATTATTTGTATTTGGTAAAAAGTGGGCTACAGACTCCATATAAATAATAATCATATATCTTATCACCCAAATACCTGGAAAACAGGCATAACAGAGACTATTCCAAGCAACACAGGACTTATGATAACCTACATATTAGCTGCTACAACAATTTTATAAGGATGTATTTTTTTTTTAAAGATTTTATTTATTTGACAGAGAGAAACACAGCGAGAGAGGGAACACAAGCAGAGGAATGGTAGCGGGAGAAGCAGGCTTCCCGCTGAGCAGGGAGCCCGATGCGGGGCTCGATCCCAGGCCCCTGGGATCTGACCTGGGCCGAAGGCAGATGCTTAACAACTGAGCCACCCAGGCGCCCCTATAAGGAAGTATTTTTTAAGTAAAAAAAAAAAAAAAAAAGAGGGGCACCTGGATGGCCTAATTGGTTAAGTGTGTCTGCCTTTGGCTCAGGTCATGATCCTAGAGTCCCAGAATTGAGGCCTGCTTTGGGCTCCCTGCTCAGTGGGAAGTCTGCTTTTCTCTCTGCCCCTCACCCCACTCTCTTGCTTTCTCTCTCAAACAAATAAAATCTTAAAAAAAAAAAAAAAAAAGGAAAAAGCAAGGTACAGAACTGCTTATAGAATGTTCTCTGTAAAAAATGAGGGAAAATTTGCTTATATATTTATAAAGAAACTCTAGAAGTGTACTCCAGAGAAACAGATAAGATAGAGTGGGAAAGAGCTTTTTATCTGTACATTTTGTATTGGTTATGCATTTAATATTGTTTGTGAGTGTATTATATCAACTGAAAAAATTAATATAAAAACTCTATAAAGGATTGGTGGGGAAGTGACTAATGGGTACAGGGTTTCCATTTGGGGTGATGAAAAAGTTCTGCAACCAGATAGTGATGATAGTTGCACAACATAAAACTTAATGCTACTGAATTGCATACCCTAAATTGTTAAAGTGGTAACTTTTATATATATGCTACCACAACTTACAAAACTCTAAAAATAAAATAAATATGCAAAACACACATACACAAATGGCCAACAGACACATGAAAAAGTGCTCAACATTACTCAGCATCAGAGAAATACAAATCAAAACCACAGTGAGATACCACCTCACACCAGTCAGAATGGCTAAAATTAGCAAGTCAGGAAACAACAGATGTTGGCGAGGATGTGGAGAAAGG
>CM053610.1:66251420-66267175 GCA_028646535.1 Procyon lotor
AAAAAAAAAAAAAAAAAGACATTATTTATAATTGTACCAAAGGAAAAAAAGAAAGATAAAATTCTTAGGAATAAACTGAACAAGAAATGTACAGAACTGGGGCATGGGTGACTCAGTTGGCTTAGCGTCAACCTTCAGCTCAGGTCATAATTCCAGAGTCCTGGGATAGAGCTCCCCATTGGGCTCCCTGCTCAGAGGGGAGTCTGTTTCTTCCTCTCCTCTCCATGCTCTCTCTCGCTATCTCTGTCTCTCTCTCTCAGATAGATAAATAAAATCTTTAAAAAAATACATAGGATCTATTTGAATAAAACTTTAAAATACTTCTGAGAGAATCAAAAGGCTCTACAGAGGGTGCCTGATTGTCTTAGTCAGTTAAGCGTGTCTGCTTTTGGCTCAGGTTGTGATCCCAGGGTCCTGGGATCGAGTCCTATGTTGGGCTCCCTGCTCCGTGGGAAGTCTGCTTCTTCCTCTGCCTCTGCCTCTCTCTCTCTCTATCTTTGTCTCTCATGACTAAGTCTTTACAGATAGGACTGCATGTTCTTGGAATGAAGACTCAACATCATAAAGATATCAATTCTCACTAAATTAATCTAAAAATATTTACAACAATCCCAATAAAAATACCTAGAGGATTATTTTTCTAGGAACTTGACAACCGATTCTAAAGTTCATGTGGAAAAATAAACAAGTAAGAATAGCCAGGAAAATTCTGAACAGGAAGAATATTGAGGGAAGACTGTCTTACTAGATGTTAAACCCTATTATTAGGCTTCAGTAATTCAATCTATGGCACTAATGCCTGTACAGACATACAGATTAAAGGATAAAAACAGCAAGTAGAGGAATAGGCTCAAATACATAGAGAATTTTAATGTATTATAAAGTAACATTTGTAAATTGTGGAAAACATGGATTGTTCAATAATGATCTTAGGACCACTGGGTAGCTATCTAGAAAAAAGCAAAATGGATCCTAATTTAACCTTTTAGAATCTGTTTTTATTTTTAGATTAAACTCTACACCCAACATGAGGCTTGAACTCATGACCCAAGATCAAGAGTTGCTCGCTCTCTTGACTGAAGCAGCCATGTGTCCCCCAATTTAACTTTTTCATATCAGAGTAAGTTCCAGTTGGATTGAGGATTTGTTTATTTATTTATTTATTTTAAAAAGATTTTATTTATTTGACAGCGAGAAACATGGCGAGAGAGGGAACGCAAGCAGAGGGAATGGTAGCGGGAGAAGCAGGCTTCTTGCCAAGCAGGGAGCCCGATGCAGGACTTGATCCCAGGACCCCAGGATCATGACCTGAGCCAAAGGCAGACGCTTAACGACTGAGCCACCCAGGCACCCCAGGATTGAGGATTTAAATATAAAAATAAAACCATGGAAGTACTGGAGCAAAGTATGTGAGATACTCTGGTATAGGCTCCTGGGGAGAAAAGCCTTTCTAATGAAGACATAAACCCAGAATCTCTAAAATTAATACATGTGATGATGTGAAAATAAAAATAAGCTGCATGGTTGGTAGAACATGCGACTTATGATCTCAGGGTCATGAGTTCAAGCCCCATGTTGGGCCTGGAGCCTACTTAAAAGTAAATATGCTGCATGAAAAAAAAAGTAAAAAACAGTCAATGACCAAACAACAAACTGGTAAAAAAGAGGTGTGCGATGGGTTGCATGAAGGTTAATTTCTCTGACATGTAAAAACTCCCACAAACCCACCATCAAAAGGCCAAGGACTTAGTGTAAGGCAGAGAATATAAAAACATAGCTCAGGGGCGCCTGGGTGGCTCAGTGGGTTAAAGCCTCTTCCTTCGGCTCAGGTCAAGATCTCAGGGTCCTGAGATTGCCCTGAGTTGGGCTCTCTGCTTGGCGGGGAGCCTGCTTCCCCCTCTCTCTCTGTCTGCCTCTCTGCCTACTTGCGATCTCTCTCTCTGTTGCATTAATAAATTTAAAAAAAATCTTAAAAACATAGCTCACAGAAAAGGCAACACAAATCATGCTTGCGTGAATGCAAATATGCACTCATTCTTAAGAGAAATGGAAATTAAAATCAAAATTACAAATGCAAATATCCATTGACCCATCAATTTGTCTTCTGGGAATTTAGCCTACAAATACTAGCACATGTAGGAAATTACACAAGTACAAGGTTACTTAACCGACAGCATTACTTGTAAGAGCAAATCAATTATGGTACAGTGTGTGATAGAATACTATTGAACTGTTGTTACAAAAGAAGGGACTGTCCACAGCCTGAAATGTAGAGTTCTGCAAAGATATACTGGTAAATGACAAAAGGAAAGTGCAGAAGAGTATGTATAGTATTCTGCCTTTTTTGGTAAAAATATGGGAAATAAAAGAAGTTCATTGGCTTATAAGCATAAAGAAATTCTAGGAAGTTATATAAGAACAAATAATAAAGTTTAGTTGTTGGTGATTGGAGACATGGGTGAGAGAGAAACTTTTATTTTGAAATTAATTTTGGACCATTTGACTAATTTCTTTTTTTTATCTTTTTTTTAAATTTTATTTATTTATTTTTTTCAGTGTCACAAGATTTATTGTTTTGCACTACACCCAGTGCTCCATGTAGTACGTGCCCTAATTTCTTATTAGAAAATTAAATTAAAGGGGCGCCTGGGTGGCTCAGTCGTTAAGCGTCTGCCTTCAGCTCAGGTCATGATCCCAGGGTCCTGGGATCGAGCCCCGCATTGGGCTTCTTGCTCAGCAGGAAGCCTGCTTCTCCCACTACCTTGCCCTCTCTCGCTGTGTTTCTCTCTGTCAAAAAAAAAAAAAAAAAAAAAAAAAAAATTAAATTAAAAAAATAAGGAGGCCCATAAATTCTGACATAGGATCTCCAAGATTATAATCTCCAAATTATGTGAAAAATCAAGGAGCAGAACAGTAGTCATAATATACTATTTTGTATGTATCTACCCCCATATCTTCCTCCACACATACGTGCTCATAGATGCACAAACCATCTCTACTATTACACGCAAGAAAGTTGTATTATGGGTTGCTTCTGAGATGGGGAATTGGATGGGTGGGGACCAGGAGTGGTGGAGAAACATTTTCCTCTATACCTTTTCTTTCTTTTTTTTTTTTTTTTAAGATTTTATTTATTTGACAGGGAGAGAGAGAGATCACAGGTAGGCAGAGAGGCAGGCAGAGAGAGAGAGAGAGAGAAGCAGGCTCCCTGCTGAGCAGAGAGCCCAATGTGGGGCTCGAGATCATGACCTGAGCTGAAGGCAGAGGCTTGAACCCACTGAGCCACCCAGGCGCCCTCCTCTATACCTTTTCATTCCTTTTGAAATTAATATGTGCTTTACCTACATAATACTGTTTTGGATTGTTATAGAATAACCTCAGTTATAAGTTATTGGAATAACCTATGGAATATGGCAGCAAACATTTAGCCTTTGGGTATAAGCAGACCCTCTGTGACTGGCAGGGGTGGAGGTGGGCATGCATGGTGACTGACCACCCCAAGAGTATGGGACTTCAGAATCCAATTCACTGATCTCTTTATCCCAAAGTCCTTTCTAGCACCCAAATTCTTCTTTCTTTAAATTTTTTATTGTAATATAATCAACAGCAGCACCAAAATTCTTAATCCCTAGCTTGACTGTAAACTTACAGCATCAGAACCACGTTTTTTAGTCTCTCAACTTGCGCGCGTGTCTATGATGCCCATCTCTTGGCCAAGTTTGGTGCCCTGTTAATGTATGCTGCCTGCCTAGGACACAAAATCAGAGGCAGACTTTGACAGAAAAGTCTAACTTCTCCTAGCTTCACATTCCAAAAGGCTAATGCCAACTTGATTGGCTCAGTCGATCGACAGTGCTTGGCCAGGGTAGACACTGAGAGAGTGAAGACTGACTGCTTAATTTAATCAGTGGCTGAGACAGCTGGCGTGAAACTTATGGCAGCGATCTCAGAATTTCCTGTCATGACCCATTTTGGGACCGTGTTCGATTCTGTGCTTAGTGCTGCACCAGGCAATTGGATGCATCAAAGAAATTCTCTAGAAATCCATACATGACATTTTAGGAGGCTGTTCATACAAATATTTGTTGAATAACAAGTATCTCGGGAGTGGGGAGAAATACAAAAGCAGCTGGGAGAGAAAGCTCCTGAGACAGGCTTACACAGTAAGCACCTCACTCTCAAATCAGCTTTGACTGATCCCATTTTCCAGGTTGGGATCCTTTTTATTTTGAAAGAATTGGCAAAATTAACAGGGTTGACTAACATTCTGACTCCACTGTCCCCAAAGCTGGATATCTTAATACTTTATAGTTTCCTTAAGACAAAAAACAGGCAGTTCAGCTTTTTTCTTTCTTTCTTTTTTTTTTTTTTTTAGCTAGATGCTATGTAGAGCTTATGATTTTTTCCTTCTGTTTTGAAGTTCTTTTGTTTGGGAAAATTGAGGCTTGAAATTTTTATGATTAAACATTTCCCTCTCCCAAGGTCTACAAACCTGTAAAAACACTACCCAGAGAGTTAACAGATTAATTACTATATTATTTACAATTTTAATATTTTATTTGTGGCTGTGGTTTAGACAACAGAAGGGAACCGATAATTACTCTCCAACTGCATGATGATTGCCATGTGGTTCCTTCTTGCACAGTTTCTGTATAATTAGAGCTATGTGTGCCCTGCAAAACAAAGCATCATATCCATTTGGAAGCATGAAATTAAATTTCCCAGATTGAGGGTAACAATTTCAGTTCTGAAGAGTTGATTTCTTCAAGCATTTCTTTGGGAAATCCGGAATATCTCTTCCAAGATGTAGAAATGGCTTAGGTTTCTGATTACAGTTCAGTATGAATGGAGAATTTTTTTTTGTCAAACTTGGAATTCAAATTTTTCTTTCTGAGTAGAGGTTTGTGCTAGGCTACAGTTCTGAGGATGCTGAGGACAGGCCCTGCCCATTAGCATCTTACCTCTGAGTATTCTAGGAAAGGACGACCTCTGAACAGGGTCTGAAATTGGAGGGGCTGGGGTGTCTCAGAAGCCCAGGCAGAGAATGAGTGGTCCAAAGAAGTTTTTTTTTTTTTTTTTTTTAAGATTTTATTTATTTGACAAAGAGAAACACGGCGAGAGAGGGAACACAAGCAGAGGGAATGGTAGCGGGAGAAGCAGGCTTCCTGCCGAGCAAGGAGCCCGATATGGGGCTCGATCCCAAGACTCTGGGATCATGACCTGAGCCGAAGGCAGACGCTTAACGACTGAGCCACCCAGGCGCCCCCCAAAGAAGTTTTTTGACCTGGGATGAATTGTATTGTTTTTCTCTGTCCTTTAGAAGTCCCCATAAATCGGTACTACTTAAGATGTGATTGTATTCAAATGAACCTTAAAAAAAAAAAAAAAGCCCAGATTTTTTCTTGTGGATGATCTCTTGGTTAGGTATGTGAATAGTATCCTAAGTTTAGAGGAGAAGATCTGGCTGGCCAATTGAACTCAGGGTGTGTACTAAGAATGACCAGGGTACTTTCATTGTTGATATCAATTTTAAAAATTAAAGCTTGAGTTCCCTTTTTCCTAAATCAGAGAGGATCTTAGGATTCCCATGCTCACTGTATTTCCTGATTCTCCCAATTCCTGAATTCTCAAAATTTCCCAAACTGTTCAAACTCAGCATCCTTTACATCTCTTTATTGACTTGGTCTTCTCAGCTGGGGGCCTCAGCTTCCCAAGTGGTCCCTCCTGTGCTGCCTAGGAACATCTCCAGCTCTTTCTGTTTAGGGAAAAACACTATTTGGGAAAATTACATTCTAGAAAGCACCAATTTATGCTCTTTCTTGATATGTATAATAAGTATGTACATTCCTTTGTCCCATCTTTACTAACACTTGGTATTAATATATTTTTTAAAGATTTTATTTATTTGACAGAGAGAAACACAGCGAGAGAGGGAACACAAGCAGAGGGAATGGTAGCGGGAGAAGCAGGCTTCCCGCCAAGCGGAAGAAGCAGGCTTCCCGCCAGGCTTCCCTGGGATCATGACCTGAGCCGAAGGCAGACGCTTAGACGCTTAACGACTGAGCCACCCAGGTGCCCCTCGGTATTAATATTTTTTAAAAAGCAATTTGCCAGGGGGGTCTGGCTGGCTCAGTCAGTAGAGCATGTAACTCTTGATCTTGGGGTCATGGGTTTGAGCCCCATGTAGGCAATGAGTTTACTTAGGAAAAAGCAATTTGCCAATTTGATTAATAAAGATGGTATTTTGTCATTGCATAAATTTGTATTTCTTTTTATTATTAGGCAGATTTAAAAAAAATCTTTAAAAAATATTTTTTGGCATTTTGCATTTCTTTTTAGTAAATTGCCTGTTTGTTTTCTTTGTACATTTTTCCTTGGGTGTCCATCATTTTCTGAAAGATTGGTAAATAGTGGTTGATAGAATCTTTGAGCCTTGCTTTCAGATATTATGTCTTGATTTTAGAGAAAATTTCTAGATTAATATTTTCAACCTATAGCAGACAAAGCTCTTTGCCTCTATTGAAGTTTACGTACTCTGGGTACCAGTTTAATCCCAGACGATCTTTCAGGAAATTTAATTTATAATATGCTGATGGCCTCTTTAGAGTTTTAAGCTTCATCCCACATTTTTACACATTTACTAGGGCATTTAAGGTTTATTTTCCCCCTTTACTTGCCAAGGTGAATTATATTCCCTTCACCTTCTTACATTTACAAATGTCTTAGAGTTCTCAAAATTCTTCTCTTGGTCTGGTGTCTTTCATTTTGAGACTTGTCACTAGGGAAGGGAGCGAAGAGTATTGGAATGCTCTGTAAATCCTGCAAGGCTGTTGCTTTCCACCTTCACCTTCCAGGGGTTTGTGGGTAGAAAGCTGAAGACGTCAGCAGCTGTAGGAATGTCCCCGGCCATCTGCTGCAAGTTGCAGACACTGTGTGCGGCTTGCCAGGGATCAAGACACCATGCCGGCCCTCTTTCAGATTTGGCCAGAAGTTTGTCTTTTGTCTCTTATTTTTTTTCTTTTCAAGGTTTTATTTATTTGAGAGAGATAGAGTGAGAGAGAGAGAGAGCACAAGCAGGGAGAACAACAGAGGGAAAGGAAGAAGCAGACTTCCTGCTCAGCAGGGAGCCTGATGTGGGGCTTGACCCTAGGACCCCAAGATCATGATCTGAGCTGAAGGCAGATGCTTAACCGACTGAGTTAACCCAAGCATCCCTCTTCTCTTATTTTTCTTAACTGATTTATTAATCAGTCCCTCCCAAGCCCTCTCCCAGCTCTATCACATGTAAGTTAAGCAAAAATGTTTTATTTTTTAACTTATATTTTAACATTGCAAGAATAGAATAAGAATTCCCTTTACCCAGATTTCCCCAAACAAAATACTTTTAGTAGAAATATATTTTTATAAAATAAAATATATTTATACTTAAATAAAGTGTTTAAACTAAAATTTATTTATACTTCATTTATACATACATACTTTTTGTTCTTGAACAGTTCGATACACATATGATGATGCCCCTTTATCCCTAAATAATATGTACATCCTAAAAAACAAGGTTTTCTTCTTATACAAGTGTAGTGCCATTATACGCATCAGGAAATAGAAATATCGTATCCTAATAATAATAATAATTATTGATATTATTATTCTAATCAATATTCTATTTGAATTTTATCAAGAATCATCCCTAAACCAAAAAAAATAGCATAAAAGTGTTTTGATTGATCATCTAGATTAGTAGTTTTCTTTTCTTTTTTTTAAGATTTTATTTATTTGAGAGAGAGAGAGCATGAGTGGGGATGGGGGTCAGGTGGTGGGGAGAGGCAGAAGGAGAAGAAGACTTCCCACTGAGCAGGGATCCTGATGTGGGACTTGATTCCAGGACCCATGGCCTGAGCTGAAGGCAGATGCTTAACCGACCGAGACACCCAGGCGTCCCTTAATATGTGTTTTTATTAATTGTACAAAAGTATAAATACTTTACATTTAAACATATAAAATAAAATAATGCTTTTATCTTTTCCTTTTTGGTGTGTATTGGTCATTTTCTACATTTGTTTTATCTGTCTGTATGTCTATCTTTTTCTGTCTGTATGTCTATCTTTATTATTATTTATTTATTTATTTATTTTTATTTATTATTTATTTATTTCTATTATTTCTTTATTTATTATTATTTCTGTCTGTATGTCTATCTTTTTCTGTCTGTATGTCTATCTTTATTATTTTTAAATCTTTATTATTATTATTTTTAAATCTTTATTATTATTATTTTTAGATGTAGCATTTATTTTCTTTATTAAATTTTTTATTTTTTAATTTAAATCCAATTAATTAACATATAATGTATTATTAGTTTCAGTGGTAGAGGACAATGATTCATCAGTCTTATATAATACCCAGTGCTCATTACATCATGTGTTTTCCTTAACATCCTTCACCCACTAACTCCATTCCCCCATCACCCCTCAGTTTGTTTCCTATGATTAAGGGTCTCTTATGGTTTGTTTCCCCCTCTGGTTTTATCTTGTTTTATTTTTTCCTCTCTTCCCTTATGATCCTCTGTTTTGTTTCTTAAATTTCACATATGGGAAACAAGGGTAAAAATGAACTATTGGGACTTCATCAAGATAAAAAGCTTCTGCACAGCAAAAGACAACTGACAGAATGGGAGAAGATAAATGCAAATATCTTATCAGATAAAAGGCTAGTACCAAAATCTATAAAGAACTTATCAGGGGCACCTGGGTGGCTCAGTCGTTAAGCATCTGCCTTCAGCCCAGGTCAGATCCCAGGGTCCTGGGATCGAGCCCCACATCGGGCTCTCTGCCTGGCAGGGAGCCTGCTTCTCCCGCTACCATTCCCTCTGCTTGTGTTCCCTCTCTCGCTGTGTTTCTCTCTATCAAATAAATAAAATCTTTAAAAAAAAAAAAAAAAAGAACTTATCAAACTCAACACCCAAAGAACAAATAATCCAATCAAGAAATGGGCAGAAGACATGAACAGACATTTCTCCAAAGAAGACATCCAAATGGCCAACAGACACATGAAAAAACGCTCCACATCACTCAGCATCAGGGAAATACAAATCAAAACCACAATGAGATACCACCTCACACCAATCAGAATGGCTAAAATTGACAACTCAGGAAACAACAAATGTTGGCGAGGATGCAGAGAAAAGGGATTGTTGGTGGGAATGCAAGCTAGTGCAACCACTCTGGAAAACAGTATGGAGGTTCCCCCAAAAGGTTGAAAATAGAGCTACCCCACAACCCAGTAACTGCACTACTAGGGATTTACTCCAAAGATAAAAAATAGTGAAATAGTGATTTGAAGGGGCACCTGCACCCCAGTGTTTATAGCAGCATTGTCCAGAATAGCCAAAAAATGAAAGAGCCCAGATGTCCATCAACAGATGAATGGATAAATAAGAGGTAATACACACACACACACACACACACACACAATGGAATACTACTCAGACATGAGAAAATGAAATCTTGCCATTTGCAATGATATGGATGGAACTGGAGGGTATTATGCTAAGCAAAATAAGTCAATCAGAGAAAGACAATTATCATATTATTTCATTCATATGTGGAATTATATCTATGAATTTATATACACATACACCTATATATATGCATAAACACAGGTATACATGTATTATTACAAATATTACTATGTACACATAATTTTTACTCTTTGATCCATGCCTTCCCCTCTCCTGCTCTGACCTATTTCATAGGAAATACTTCCATTTTTTAAAGCTCTTTTGCTAACTGGCTTTCTGCAGGATTTGGCCAATGGAATGCACTGGTGAAAGACTGGAGGGAAAGAGAAAGGAAAAACCAAGGTATTTCTTCCTCCTTATCTCTCTGTAATTCAGGTGGCTTCTCTCTCGTGGCTCTGGCCCAACAACTGTCCTTCTTAGTTCTCTATTATGGATGGCTCCAACTTTTGGACTGTGGCCATACCACCTCCTCTCATTGTCCCTTTAGCTCTAGGAATATCATAGGCTTCCTACTCCAGCTAATTTCTAGATTGCCCCATTCCTTCCTGTTTGGCTTCTCAACTCTTCCATTCCCTATGTCCCAATTCCTAATACTAAGTTCACTCTGTTTGAAATATTCAAAGTATGGAACCACAAAAGATCCTGAATAGCCAAAACAATCATGAAAAAGAAAAGCAGGGGTGCCTGGGTGGCTCAGTGGTTTAAGCCTCTGCCTTTGGCTCAGGTCATGATCTCAGGGTCCTGGGATTGAGCCCCGCGTCGGGCTCTTTGCTCAGCAGAGAGCCTACTTCCCCTTCTCTCTCTGCCTGCCTCTCTGCCTACTTGTGATCTCTCTCCTCTCTGTCAAATAAATAAATAAAATCTTAAAAAAAAAAAAAAAAGAAAGAAAGAAAAGCAAAGCTGGAAGAATCACAATTTTGGACTTCAAGCTATATTACAAAGCCACAGTTATCAAGACAGTATGCTGCTGGCACAAAAACAGACACATAGATCAATGGAACAGAGTAGAAAACCCAGAAATGGACCCATAATTATATATACAAATAATCTTCAACAAAGCAGAAGAGTGTATCCAATGGAAAAAAGACAGTCTCTTCAACAAATGCTGTTGGGAAAACTGGACAGCAATATGCAACAGAATGAAACTGGACCACTCTTACACCATACACAAAAATAAATTCAAAATGGATGAAGGAGATGAAAGACCTAAATGTGAAACAGGAAGCCATTAAAATCGTAGAGGAGAACACGGGAAGCAACCTCTTTGACCTCAGCTGTAGCAACTTCTTACTAGACACGTCTCTGAAGGCAAGGGAAACAAAAGCAAAAATGAACTATTGAGACTTCATCAAGATAAAAATATTCTTTTTTTTTAAGATAAAAATATTCTTCAAGGTGAAGGAAACAATCAACAAAACTAAAAGGCAACCCACAGAATGGGGGAAGATGACAAATGACATATTTGATAAAGGGTTAGTATCCAAAATCTAAAAGAACTTATCAAACTCAACACTCAAAAAACAAATAATCCAGTTAAGAAATGGGCAGAAGACATAAATTGACATTTTTCCAAAGAAGACAGGCAGATGGCTAATGGATACATGAAAAGATGCTCAACATCACTCGGCATCAGGGAAATACAAATCAAAACCCTGAGATACCACCCCGCACCTGTCAGAATTGCTAAAATTAACATAGGAAACAAGAGATCCTGGTGAGGATTCAGAGAATGAGGAACCCTCTTACACTGTTGGTGGAAATACAAAACTGGTGCAGTCACTTTGGAAAACAGTATGGAGGTTCCTCAAAAGTTAAAAATAGAACTATCTTATGACCCAGCAATTGAACTACTAGGTATTTACACAAAGGGTACAAAAATAGTGATTTGAAGGGGAATATGCACCCTGATGTTTATAGCAGCATTATCAATAATAGCCAAACTACAGAAAGAGACCAAACGTCCACTGACTGATGAATGGATAAAGAAGATGTGGGGTGTGTGTGTGTGTGTGTGTGTGTGTGTGTGTGTGATGGAATATCACTCAGTCATTAAAAAGAATGAAATCTTGCCATTTGCAATGATGTGGATGGAGCTAGAGTGCATTATGTTAAGCAAAATAAGTCAGAGAAAGACAATTACCATATGATCTCACTCATATGTGGAATTTAAGAAACAAAACAGATAAACATAGAGGAAGGGAAAAAAGGAGAGGGAGGCGAACCTTAACAGACTCTTAAGTATAGGGAACAAACTGAGGGTTGCCAGAGGGGAGGAGGGTGCGGGGTGGACTAAATGAGTGATTGTTTTTTGTTGTTGTTGTTTTTTTTTAAGATTTATTTATTTATTTGACAGAGAGAGAGACACACAGCAAGAGAGGGAACACAAGCAAGGGGAATGAGAGAAGGAGAAACAGGCTTCGTGCTGAGCAGGGAGCCTGATGCAGGGCTTGATCCCAGGTCTCTGAGATCATGACATGACCTGAAGGCAGATGCTTAACTGACTGAGCCATCCAGGCCCTTCTAGAACTTATATTTTTAACTACAATACTGTACTGCCTTGTTACACAAATGCCTTACCCTCAGGAAAATTTATTCCAAGAAGAAGACTAACGTTAAAAAAAAAAGGGGGGGGGCGGCTGGGTGGCTCAGTCGTTAAGCGTCTGCCTTCCGCCCAGGTCAGATCCCAGGGGCCTGGGATCGAGCCCCGCATCAGGCTCTCTGCTCTGCAGGAAGCCTGCTTCTCCTGCTACCACTCCCTCTGCTTGTGTTCCCTCTCTCGCTGTGTTTCTCTCTGTCAAATAAATAAAATCTTTAAAAAAAAAAAAAAAGACGATGACTATCGTTAGTCTAGCAATCTCTCTCTCTCACTCCTTTACACACACACACACACACACACACATTACAAACTGTTTAAATCCCAAGAAGCAAAAGTACAGGGAACTATAGGAGTACATGATCGGGGAACCAGATTTAGTTTGGGGAAACAAATTGCTATACATTGAGTCTATAGTTTAGTCTTTGATTCTAAGTGCAACTCTTCAAGGGGCTAGCAGACCAGTAGTTCCCAATCCCGGCTGCACATTAGAATCATCTGAAAAGAGGTTTTAAGGGTGCCTGGGTGGCTCAGTTGGTCAAGCAACTGCCTTTGGCTCAGGTCATGATCCTAGAGTCCTGGGATTGAGTCCCACATCAGGCTCCCTGTTCAGTGAGGAGTGTGTTTCTCCCTCTAACCCTCCTCCATCTCATGCTCTCTCTTTCTCATTCTCTCTCTCAAATGAATAAACAAACTCTTAAAAAGAAAAAAGAGGGTTTTTTCTTTAAATATTTATTTATTTGAGGGAGTGTGAGTGAAAGAGAGAGAGAGCGAGCACAGGAGCAGGAGGCAGAGGGAGAGGGAGAAGCAGACTCCCCTGTCGAGCAGGGAGCCTGATGTAGGACTTGATCCCAGGATCCCAGGATCATGACCTGAGCTGAAAGCAGATGCTTAATCGATTAAGCCACCCATGTGCCCCCAAAAAAGAGGTTTTAAAAAATACTGATGCTGAGGACATACCTCAGACCAATTAAATAAGAATCTCTGGGGCTGGGATCCAGGCATTGATATTTTTTCTTTTAGAGTTTGTGGCCCTATTGGCCATTTTTTTTTAAAGATTTTTTTTTAATTTATTTGACAGAGAGAGAGAGAGATCACAAATAGGCAGAGAGGCAGGCAGAGGGAGAAGGGGAAGCAGGCTCCCTGATGAGCAGAGAGCCTGATGTGGTGCTTGATCCTAGAACCCTGAGATCATGACCCAAGCAGAAGGCAGAGACTTAACCTGCTGACCACCCAGGTGCCCCTTTTTTTGGAAGCTTCTTGAGTGATTCCATATGTGGCCATAGTTGAAAACGGCTGCAGGTTCAATTCTGCCTTATAGACGTGTACATGGAAGTGCTAAGAGCAAAAGGGGGGGCAGACCTCAGTTTCTGAAGGGGTCCCTCTTCAAAAGGAACTTTTCCATATATTTTTTAAAGATTTTATTTATTTATTTGATAGAGAGAGAGAGATCACAAGTAGGCAGGGAGGCAGGGAGAGAGAGGGGGGGAAGCAGGCTCCCCACTGAGCAGAGAGCCCGATGTGGGGCTCGATCCCAGGACCTGAGATCATGACCTGAGCTGAGATCATGACAGCAGAGGCTTTAACCCACTGAGCCACCCAGGCACCCCTTCCATATGTTTTTTATTTAAGGTATTTTTTAAATGCCATGACTCGTGGAAGTTTTTATTTGACAAGGGAAGGACACGTGCTATTGCATTGTGGAAAATACTTTGTTTGATTGGAGAAATCACTTTTTATGAATGAGCTGGCTTTAAACTTTGTTGAAGCCAGAGGATCGCCCTCTTTTTTTTTTGTAAAGGTTTTTAATTTATTTTAGAGAGAATGAGAGCACAATTGGGGGGAGGAGCAGGAGGAGAGAATCCCAAGCAGACTGCCCACTGAGAGTGGAGCCCGAAGTGGGGGTTGATCCCACAACCATGAGATCATAACCTGAGCTGAAACCAAGAGTCGGATGTCCGCTCAACCCATTGAGCCACTCAGGTGCCCCTAGAGAACCTGACTTTTTCACTGGATTCTATCATTCCAGATATCAGGAAGTAAAAAGAAAATTATACCAGCACATCAGGTGCAGGGGCTCCACCCCAGGGAGAGCTGCACAGATGAAATGAGGTTGAGGATACAAATTCTCTTTTCATTTCTGATGGAAGCTGAGTCTTTCTAATTCTTCTCTCCCCAGCCCATCTAGAGATCTGTGGAGTCACTCTGCCCCCAGGACTCTGGGGGTTTATTCTACTCCCACAAGGAAAGCAAAGCACCATCTTGTTTCTGATTTACTTGTCTCTGGTAGGCTGCCTTCTTGTTCTCAGACTGTAGTTTCCTGGAGAGCTATGACCAAGTGTCATTTATTTTTGAATATCCAAATCTTTTTTTTTTAAAGATTTTATTTATTTATTTATTTGAGAGAGTGAGAACATGAGAGGAAAGGTACAGGGACAGCAGGAGAGGAAGAAGCAGACTCCCTGTGAGTATGGAGCCCAGTTCGGGGCTTGATCCCAGAGCCCTGGGATCACAACTGGAACCAAAGGCAGCCACTTAAGACTGAGCCACCCAGGGGCCCATTGAATATCCAAATCTTAACACAATGCCTCAAACATACCAGGTGCTCAAAACACTTGTAGCATTGAATTAATACATTTATCACATTTTCACATTCGTTCAGCTGGTGAGACACAGAACCGAAGGTGTTAAGAGAAGGGTGTCATCTGGCCAACTCATAGTAGCCAACAATGCATGTGCATTAATCAATGCAAATCTGTGACCATTGTCTAAAAAACACTCAAAACATACATTTTGCTGATGGCACAAGAGAAGCAGCCTCTTCTTATGAACGACTGCAGTCCAGTGACTGGTTTCCACCCTCTTGAATTAGCCCCAACCTACCTCCCATCCATTCCTCATGTCAGCCAAATTAAGCTCTGATACTTAAAAAATATAGATTTGATCACATCACTCCCTTGGGAAGAATCACCTCAGTGGAGAAGCCTATAAGGTTGTGCTTGATCTGGCCTTTGCCTACCTCCCCAGCTCCTTTGTAGGTTCTAGGTCTCAGAAAGGCATTCTCTGATCACTCTACTTAAAGTGATGTTAGTTGTTCGTTACCCCTGCTTATTTTCTTCAAAGCATTTTTCTCAATGTAAAATTACCTCAATTACCTGGCGGGCTCAGTCAGTAGAGCATGTGACTGTGAGTCTGACCCTCACACTGAGTGTAGAGATTATTACTTTTGAAAAAACTAAAAAATAAAAATAAATGACCTTATCTATTTATTTACTTGTTTACTGTCTGTCTTCTTGAACCTAAGTATAGGTTCATTAAAGAAAAAACCTCATTTTGTCTATCTTAAGCACCCTTGAATCCCCAATATCTGGTTCACAGTAGGCACTCAATCAATATTTGTTAAATGATTAATACATCGAAAAAGGAGTATGTAACCTCAGTTAAGGAGATGTGGGATACTACAGGCAGAAGCGTGGTCACAGATTATAGAGTAGAATATTTTTTTTTAAAGACTTTATAATTATGGAGTGCCTGGAGGGTTCAATTGGGAGAGCATGTGAATCTTGATCTCAGGATTGTGAGTTCAAGCCCTATGTCAGGTATAGAGATTACTTAAATAAAAAAAAAAAATTTTTTTTTTAA
>CM053610.1:66267275-66293235 GCA_028646535.1 Procyon lotor
TTTTTTTAAAGATTTTATTTATTTGACAGAGAGAAACACAGCTGGAGAGGGCACACAAGCAGAGGGAATGGTAGCGGGAGAAGCAGGCTTCCTGCTGAGCAAGGAGACCGATGCGGGGCTCGATCCCAGGACTCTGGGATCATGACCTGAGCCGAAGGCTTAACGACTGAGCCACCCAGGCGCCCCCTTAAATAAAAATTTTTTAAAAAGTCTTTATAATTAAAAGAAAAGCCTGTCTCCCCACCCCACCCCCCGGCCCTGCCCAAAGGAAGACTTGCTGTGCTTTATTTCCATGCCTCAAACTCATCAGTAAAAATAAAACTGCATTAGGAGGGACAGGTTTAAGATCATTCAGGCAAGAGGAGTAAGTCCAAGGCTTCTCCTTGAGCTGTTTTTATCCAGCTGTGGTTCCTCCTGGGCTGCCCCCGGCCTGGAAAGGCCTGAAGTAGCTGTCACCACTTGCTTCCTGGCCGCTTTCATGGTAGACTTGGTGACTTTGTCACCAGTTGCTGCTGTTTTCTCCACAGCCTTGGGGACCCCCACAGCCACTGTCTGCCTCACGTCACACACAGTGAATTGATTCTGGCAGGTACTCTGAGAAGCTTTCCACACACATGAGCTTTCATAGAATCATCTGAATGATGGCTGAATCCCCAGACTTTGGGGCTTTGGGACTGTCTTCCGGCTTCTTGCCTGAGCGCCAATCTTCTCCCTGACATCTTGCAAGCTTGCCGTGATATGGGCCATGTGGTAGTCCAAAACTGGGGAGTAGCCAGCTGCAGTGCCGCAGGGGTGGTTGAGAATGATCACCAGGGAGATGGTGCTCCCCACGTCTAAGGGCAGGTCATTCTTGCTGTCTCCCGCCACGTAGCCCCACCTGATGTCCTTCACTGACATTCTTCACTTTGAAACCCACATTCTCACTTGGCAGGGCCTCAGCCACCTCCTGGTGCGTCTTTACAGACTTGACATCCGTGGTGAGGTTGCAGGGCACAAAGGCTTGAGGAAGCCTTTCTCCTCCCCAGACCACGGGCATGGTACCAATGCCCCCATCTTGTACACATCCTGCAGAGGCAGCCGGAGGAGCTCATCCATAGGGCAGGCAGGGATGATGAGGGAGACCAGCACTTCTAGCAATGTCGTGGCCACCATGTTTCCTTCCTTCCTGGTGATCTTCCAGCCTCTGAACCAGGAAATCTTGGCGCTGGGTTCTATCATGCTGTCTCCATGCTGGCCTGAGATGGACACAAAGGTGACAACCTCAGAGTTGTAACTGATCTTCTTGATTTAGGCCTTCATCTCCTTGCAGATCTCCTCAAAGTGTGCACTACCGTGAGGCGGCTCCACAATAACCATCTTAGTGATTGCCAAGACGAGCTGCTTCACCTCCAGCATATCAGCCAGCAGTAAATGCTCATCGGTCTGCCCATTCTTGGAGATACATATTTTTAAAATTCATTTATTTATTTGAGAGAGAGAGAGCACGCAGGGGTGGAGGAGAGAGTCTTAAGCAGATTCGGCACTCAGTATGGAGCCCCATGCAGGGTTTGATCTCACAACCCTGAGATCAGGACCTGAGCTTAAACCAAGGGTCAGATGCTTAACCAACTGCACCACCCAGATGCCCCCCATTCTTGAAGATATTAATAACATTCCTCCAGAAGTCTGGAATATTATTTTTCCATGGTCATATCTTAAAAAAAAACCAAAACAGTTCTATGGGGTGGAGGTGGGAGGGCAAACACAATGATATTTACTTTGGAAACACGTACATGACAATTACTTTTATTTTACATGCTGGAATAGAAATATGACCCCTATTCAATGCAAGATTTGCACTAAAGTTGAAAATGCACAAGACATTGCCATTCCCATCTATTATAACTGGGCCAGAGCTTCAATCACCAGCTGAAAAAATAAACACAGGGTCAGCAGGCATCTGCCCTGCACCCTGAGTGCATTCCACAGTGAAAACCATGTGCAATGACCTAAAGATCTAATGCCTCCCAATTTACAATTCATGTAAGGCCATACAATCAACATAGGGTAGAGTGAGCCACAGCAGGGTGTCCTTGAAATTGATGCCCACTGTAGAATGTCCCAGGCAATAGGGAAATCATACCTGCGCCAAAAGAAACAACAGCGTTTCTTGTCTTTTCTTCTCCAGTGTTTGGAGAACTAGGGTGACTAACAGGAAGATGGCTTTGTGGGAGGTGGGATGGAAGCATGGCCAGGGTGTGCAGCAGTTGCCTGGAGTTAGCAAGCTGCAGAACCGCGACACATGGAGGGCAGCTGAGACAGCTGTTGAGTTGTTGCTCAGAGTGGGGGGAGAGCCACTCCAGTGGGGCCCTGCTCAATAAGGAAGCCTGATATAAAGCAAACCTGCGTGGAACCAGAGGCCTCTGTCTTTATCTCTCTAGTAAATGGGAGAGACTGAAAATGAACAACGTGCTCTGCTTGGTTTAGGGATTATACAGAGGCATATGCCACATCTCCATAATCTTCCCAACTACACCTGCTTCAGGTGATCTTGCCTTTCTCTATCTGATTTTGGACCTCTCGTGCTAGAAAGCAGCAGAGATGGCTGTTACTTCAGTAAGAGCCCATGTTGGTCTGCCATATCTCCTTCTTTTGGGTTTTTTGAATGCGTCATGCTTTATATTCTGGTTTCTACTGTTGTATCAAACTACCCGAAATTTAGTGGTATAAAACCATAACCATCTTATTATGCTCACAAACCCTGTGGGTGAGGAATGTGGGTCTGGTGCAGCGGAAATGTCATGTCTCTGCTCCCTGATGCCTGGGCCCTTAGCTGGGAACTCAAATGCTGGGGGTTTGAGCAGCTGGGGCTGTGATAATCTGAAGGTTCCATCACTCATATCTGGTGCTTGGGCTGGTATGATGCAAAGGCTGGCCTCAGCTGGGACTACTGACTAGGACACCTACGATGTCCTTTCCAAGCGTCTTGGGCTTCTCACAGCCCACAGCCCGCACCATGTCCTTCTGGGCCACAGCTAATTCATCAGGGAGGGCTGCCAATCTTCATGCTAACCAATGACCTTCACCCTGTTGCCAGATGCCACAGGTTCTCCCTCTCTGTGGGAGGCAGGTGGAACAATGCAGATGTGTATGCACAGCCTATTAATGGAGGAACATCAGCAGGAAAGGCCACAGCACCCTGCAGCAGAGGGCTTCTGAACAACTTGGAGCCCAGAACCACCCTCCACCCTAGCCACGGGAAGCCTGGTGATGATTCCTTCTGAATTAATGGTAGACTTAGAATCACTTCTTACAATAAGTCCCTTTATTTTATCTAAAGTTAGTGAATCTCAATTCCTTAACACCAAATGAGTCTAAACTAAAATGACGTGAAGTTCTAAAACACCAAACATAATAAATATCCCTTCTATTTCAGCCCACAACCATCCTTCTATGAGAATTGCCCACACCTGAAGATATGAGCACCAACAGGCTAGTGCCCTTAAAGTAAGTCCCCCAAATTACTTTCAACCAGAAGATTTTTGCCTAAGACACCAATACAGGCATCTCCCTAGTTACCAAGACCCAAGCTGCAATACCTTGTGATACCTGCAGCTATCAAGAGCTGCCAGGTATTAGGAACAGAGTAGGTGCCTCCCTGGCCAGGCAGAGTGAGAATGAATTTCAGTCTATAAATTCCTCTTGCTAAGAAGCACTATCAATACATTTATTTCTTTATTTTTAAAGATTTTATTTATTTGACACAGAGAGAGAGAGAACACAAGCAGAGGGAGCAGCAGACAGAGGGAGAAGCAGGCTCCCTGCTGAGCAAGGAGCCCAATGCAGGACATGATCCCAGAACCCTGGGATCATGACCTGAGTCCAAGGCAGCCACTTAATGGACTGAGCCACCCAGGTGCCCCATCAATATTCATTTATCCAGCAAATATATACTGAGTGCCTACTATATCTATATACCAAAATTTGAATGCTTTCAACTTTATTATGTGTGAATCCAACTTTTGTGAGTGGGACTTGGATTCTAATCATTATTTATAGCACAGTTTAAAAAAAAAAAAACTTTGTTGTACATTCCTCCACTCCAATTGCCTTCCGATTAATATTTGGCCTACCCAGGATGCAAGCTGACAACTGCTTGCAAATAACACACAGCAGCACAGTGAATATCTTACTTGAGAAAAAGCTGTAGACTTTCAGTATTGCTTCCTGGCCAATGTAGAGAAGGGACTGAGACTCTGAGAGGTGATGCTTCAAAATGCAGCTGTGTATGAGGTGTCCACAGAAAAGCAAACAGTACAGTAACAGGGGAGCGTGTTTCCTTAAACAGGTAGTGGAGACACCTGGAAAGTCTCTGAGATGAATCACTGGTGATTTACATAATTGAATAGTTATCTGATTTAGACACTCTTTAGGTTAGGTGGGTTTTGTCAAGCTTGTATATTGAGTAATATTTGCACTCAAAAATTAAATTCATGGAAATAAAGACTATGGAGGGTGCCTGGGTGGCTCAGCTGGTTAAGCATCCGCCTTCAGCTCAGGTCATGATCCCAGGGTTCTGGGATTGAGTCCTACGTTGGGTTCCCTGCTCAGCAGAGAGTCTGCTTCTCCCTCTGCCCCTTTCCCTAGGCGCTCGCGCGCTCTCTCTCTCTCTCTCAGAAATAAATAAGTAAAATCTTCAAAAACAAACAAACAAAGACTGTGGAAGAAAAACAACGAGGTTTCACTTAGGGAAAAATTCTCTAAAAGAGTAATTCTTTACTTTTTGAGAGTGAGAGTGTCAGAAAACTTTTATTTTCATTATGATTTCAGAAGTAACATGCTCACTTCAAAAAAGTTTAAACATGACAGAAAAATATTCATTCATTCAACAGGTATTTATGTAGTACCTACTGTGTATAAGACTCGAGGCAGTAAAGGTAGAATACTGAGCATAAATTAGACAGTCTCCTATGAATTCACCTTCCAGAGAAAGCATTATTAATAGTTTGATGCAGTTTTTTCTAAACTACATATATGTGGATTCTAACCTACCGTGATCAGTTTGTGGCCCCTGGCATGCCAGCTGAGGGCCCAGGTCAGGAAGCACTACTCTAAGAGTCTTAGATGGGGTCTGCACAGACCTGAGCCTCTGTGCTACCTGCTAGTAAGCATCAAGACCCTGCAGGACTAGCCTTGACAAAGTCTCCTCTTCCAGTGTTTTGTTTTGTTTTTTTAAAGATTTTATTTACGTATTTAAGAGAGAGAGAGTGAAAGAGAACGTGAGAGGGGAGAAGGTCAGAGGGAGAAGCAGACTCCCCATGGAGCTGGGAGCCCGACTGGGACTCGATCCCGGCACTACCGGGATCATAACCTGAGCTGAAGGCGGTCACTCAACCAACTGAGCCACCCAGGTGCCCCTCCTCTTCCAATATTAAGTCAAGGCCAATCCCACCACACCATCAACTATCTTTCTGGTGTGTGTCTCTCGGATGGGAGCTATTTTCAGGGGATCAGGTACAAAAGTAAGCAGGGACAACATTTCCTGTTGGTGAATGGGGAAAATATCCTATTACAGATCCAAGGCAGCAAACAGATATCTGGTAGGTTGGTGTCTTGGAACTTTACTAGTACCCAGTAAAGACTGAATGTTGAGACCAACATTCCAGTTGTATTTGAGAGGAGGAGAGGCTTAATGTTGTTCTTGCAGAGTAATTATTGTGGCAGGTACATACCCACATAGCTTTTAAAAACATTATTTTCTTGAGTTTCTTCCTACTTCAGAGATGCTGAAGTGTGCTGGGTGGAGCATCCAGGTTAGACACCCTCATTATATGTTGTCTTTTGTGTTTCAGTTTAATGATAGGCCTGGGCACACAAGTTTACAATTTAGCTCTGGGTTAATATCTATGAAATTATTAGACGCCTGGCTGGCTCAGTTGGTTGAGCTGCTGCCTTCGGCTCAGGTCATGGTCCTGGGGTCCTGGGATAGAGTCCAGCATCAGGCTTCTTGCTCAGCGGGAAGCCTGCTTCTCTGTCTCTGCTTGCCATTCTGTCTGCTTGTGCTCTCTCTCTCTGGCAAATAAATAAAATCTTAAAAAATACATATATCTATGAGATCCATCTCTCCTGCAGTTTTAATTTTTGTATTTATAATTAAGTTAATCTTGTTAGTGATACTTTAATTGAGAATTTTGGTCTAAATATTCACGAGATGCTTTTTTCCACAGGGGAAAGTTCAGGGAAGGTATATTTTACCATATAGATCTTGGCAGTTTTGATTAAATAAATTATTTATGCCACCTGCTGGTCTTTCTAGGACTCACCTTTTCACTATTAAAATTTTTTACATTTAATTTGTCTTTATGTTACACACAAATGTGTCTAAAATAATCCTTCAATCAAACCCATAAATGTTTTATAAGGAATGTACGAATTTACAGAACTTGATTCTGACCCACATCTTCTATTTTTAAAATTTCCTCTTGTCAAGGCTAATTTAAAAAGATACTTATATATTATTTACAGGAGAGCTATTATTCTCTAGTCTAGACTAACATTCCTAAACAGCATGTATTTTAGACTTCAAAGTCTGTATGAATACCAAAAAAGCATATGGTCCTGGTGAATAGTGAAGTTTGTCATCTCTACAAATGTAAAATAGCTCATTTAGCTAGAAAAATCATTAAGTTACTTTTTCTGGAAGGAAAACTTACAACAAAGGTAACAAAACCATTTAATGTTTTACCTACCCTTACCCCTTTACGATCTGCCACCCCTCTACTCTTACCCTCTCCTTTTAGTATATATAATCAAGTTGGAAGAATTCCCTACATAACCCAGGATTGATGTTTCCCATTTAAAATTTGTATATGTATGCCTCAGAGCACTATGGGAGACTAATGAGAAGCAAAATGAAGTGCTCAAAGAACCCGTCAAATTGACTTTGGTTGGGGGTAACATTTTTTTTTTATTATAAGAGAAAATGGATTAATTGTAACTTGAGAAAATTCAAGCAAGCACAAAGAAAAAATTAAAGTAATCTATAATAAGCCCAACTCTCAAAGAAAAACAGTATTAACATATTGGCAAATACATTTTCCAAATACACTTATACACATTTCTTTAAAAAATCAAATTGGGGGGCACCTGGCTGGTTCAGTTGGTAAGAGGGTTGACCTCAGGGTTGTGAGTTCAAATCACACGTTGGGTGTAGAGCTTACTTAAAACCAACCAACAAACAAAAACATCACATTGGGATTGTCTAAGGATAATACCCTTACCTACTGCTTTGTAATTTGCTTTTATCATTTATCAATACAATGTAATCATTTTCCCATTTCATTATTCTTCTAAAATCTGGAGTTTCATTACCTAGATCAACTGTACTAGATTTAACGAGTCCTATATCTATGGCTCTGTGGTTTGTTTTTGGAAAACAGAAATAGAAATAAGCCACGGTGAGCATTCTGGTACATACACCTTGGTGTGTATTGCCAATACTTTCCTTAGGATACATGGGAAATTCATAGTAGCAGAATTTGCAGGGTCAGAAGTTAAGAACATTTTTTAGGTCCTCAGTTCCTACTAAACAATTGATCACTGATAAATAAATAAATTGATGGTTGGTAAAAGAGATGTAAGTAACAGTCCAGACAGAAATCTATGAAATCCGAGGATTTTTTTAAAGATTTTATTTATTTATTTGACAGAGGGAGAGAGATCACAAGTAGGCAGAGAGGCAGGCAGAGAGAGAGGGGGAAGCAGACTCCCTACTGAGCAGAGAGCCCCATATGGGGCTCGATCCCAGGACCCTGAGATCATGACCTGAGCTGAAGGCAGAGGTTTTAGACCCATGGAGCCACTCAGGTGCCCAATCCTAGGATATTTTAACTGAGACAGTTTCAGAAAACATCTGTTCTGTTTAAATTGTAGAACAAAGAGTAAGCATATTTTCTGAACTTTTTTTTTTTTTGAGTATGTAAAACACGCACAACAGGACTGATATGGACAGCTGCCCAGGCCACACACAGCACAATCCCAGAGATGCCGGCTACACAAATTAGAATTTGAATAGTGCATCCCTGGGTTGTACAATCTAGCAGCTCTTTGCACACAGTACACAATTCAAACAGGTGTATGTAAAAAATTAGTTTTTCTGCCACCTTGTCCCACAGCTGTCCTATCTAGAACAGCAACCCAAACAGAGGTGCCTGGCTGGCTTAGTCAGTGGAGCACGTAACTCTTGATCTCTGGGTTGTGAATTCAAGCCCCATGTTGGATGTAAAGATTGCTTTAGAAAGAAAGAAAAAATTTAAAATAAATAGGGCAGCAACTCAAGGCTTTGGTTATTCTTCCCAAGATCTCTATGCACATACAACTATTTATAGAGGTAAGTAGTCTTTTATTTTTTTCTAACACAAATAGTGGTATATTATAGACTTTGTACTGCTCTTTACTTTCTTTACTTAACAGATCTGGGGATCTGTTCCATTATCAGTTTATCTTGGGCTACCTTCTCCTCCTTTTTAATGGCTGAATGGTATTCCACTGTGTGAATGTTTAGGGCTCTTTCTTCATAAGCAGGAAATTGTGGTATTATTAGAAATAAAGAACAAAGAAGGAACAAAGTTTAGGAAGCATTAGGATAAATTACGGTGTGGACATGCTGAGTCTCAAAACTAGGGACAAGAAATAGGAGCTGTTTGTAAAAGGAGTCAGGATTAGAGGAATGAATTTGAGTCAAAGTGCTAAGATACAAGCCAAGCTGTCGTAACAAAGATACCTCAAATTCCATGGCTTAAACAATACAGAGTTTGATTTATATCTCCTGGAACAGCCAGAGATAATCAGTCTAGGGTTGGTAGGGTGGCTCTGTCATCTTCTATCTCTGGCTTCCATCTCCGGCTCCAGCTCCTGCCACTGCATCCACATCATGGCCAGCAGAAAAGAGCAGAGACCAGGGGATGGCATGCCTGTTACTTTAACAGCATGACAAGGAAGTGGCCCATATCACTTCTCACACCCAACTGGCCAAACTTAGTCACGTGTCTCACATCCTAGCTATATGTCTCACATCCCACGGCCAAGGGCAAGACCGCTTGCAGTTTTGGGCTGAGTTCCATACTAAAGAAGAAAGAAAGGATGAGTATTGGTGGAAGCTAGCAATTTTTGCCATATTCACAGAGATTGTTTGGTTAGGCTCCTTGAGAAAGAAGACCCTGAGGGAGATTCATGTGCAGGAATTTTTTATTGTGGTAAAACAGAATAATCTAAGTGTTACCATTGTCACCATTTTTAACTGTGCAGTTCAGTGGCATTAAATGCATTTACATTATTGTGCAACCATTACCACCAACCATCTTCAGAACTTTTCATCTTCTCAACCTGAAACTGTACCCATTAAACATTAACACCCCAAGTCCCTGGTGGACAGGATTTCACAGGGGACATGCCCTTGGGATGACGCTTGTGTAGGAGTGAAGGCAGGAAGAATGGGCAGTGAGAGGAGCTGAACAGCAGCACAGTTGCAACAGAGGCCTCGATGACCCAGCGGGGATTCTGGAGCAGGGATGGGCCTTCAGAAGTGTCCCAGCTTGGGGCAAGGGCCCTGGACTTTATGCCAGGTAAGGGAAATGATCTTGCAGGGAGAGAGTGCTCATCTGCTGAAGGCGATCCTTGGAGAAAGACTTAGCTGGGAGTTTCTGGCAACCAACACACCCAGTATCTGGAGAACAAGTGCCTTGGTCCAGAACAGCATCCACAATGGCCTACCTCTTATGCGACTCAGACCCACTTGCTTTATACAGCAAGTTCAGCAGCTCCAGAATTCTGACTGGTCCCTTTTCCTGGGGAAAACTTATAAGAGAAAGGTTGGTGAAATGGACTCAGCCCTCACTAATACAGCTGGCCTTCAGGCAGAACTAAAACTCAGGGTGTCCCTCCTCCACTACCCATTCTAGAGCTCCCTTACCCTCAGCAAGCACCTCACTGATCTAGGTGGCTTCCTTGGTGGTCTGGGTGACAGGCCCTCAACCTTATCTTTTAGTCTTTCTTCTTTCAGGCTCCTGACCAACCTGCCCAGCTTTCCACGGATGCCCATGTGTATATTCCTACCTCATGTCACTTCTCTTCCCACAGAAAGTGGATAACCACAGCCTGTGGGCACACTTCTGGTCACCAGAACTTAAGACTATGGCTGCTGCGCTTATCCTTTTACCTTCAAAAATGAGTAAGGGACTCCTAAGAAAGCCCCAGTGGATCCCCTGAATATGCCAATGCAGCTGTAGGTGTGAGCTGAGGGAGAGACATCAGTGTACCAGCAGAGGATGACAGGGGGTTCTGGATCACCTGCTTATGTAGCATACTGTGCTCTCCTGACACTGTTCTTGCCTGATCCCAGGTTTACCACTTCCACTGTGTAATAGATGGGCCTGATAGAAACAATCTTGTAATAGGCAGCCTCGTATTCACTTGATGGCCTATAAGCAGATCTTCTATCTTTACCAGAGTACAGTAGCATGTTTTGGGCTATTTTTCAAATGGTGGAAAATTCTACACTGATGTTGGCATAGCCTTACTCCAGTAAGGCTTTGGGGTCTACATTGTGATTCTCTATCTGAAGTTGCCAGAAGTTCCACATAACATCCTTTTCCACCACTGACACTTCCAGTACCATAATGTTTGCTGGGTTGTATTATCCAAGTGGCAGGGCCACTCTTGAAAATCCTTCTTTGATTTCTTATCTAGGTTGAGGGGCCTCTGCAAGATTTATGTGGAGCCTTAACAGCAGCAGTGGGCCATTTCTGCTGGCCCAGAAAGTTTAGAGGGATCTGTAGTTTCAAAGTTTCTGTGTGCATCAATCCAAATGTTCCCATCCCAAGTCTTGAGATTTCATCTCTTCTTACTCAGAGCCCTGACCTAGGCACAGCAGACTGGAGAATTCACATTTCTTTGGGTTTCTGCTACTCTTATAATTAAGTCCAGGGTCTGGGGCCATCTACAGGGCTTTTTTGACCTTTGCTGCAGGAGATCACAGTCTTTATATATGCTTCCAAGGAGTCCCTCTGTTTTTCACACTTGGCCTTCAGTTGATGATTAATCACTCTTAGTCTACTGATGTCTTTTTCCCAATGCATCAGTGACACTCAGAAAAATCCATCTGATTTCACTGTGGTTAGTACTATGGTTAGTACTTTCCCCAACCTTTCAAAAGTTGTTGTATCCCCTTTCATTAGTATTTCACCACTAGTGAAAGTTTTAATAGTTATACTGCATACCAAGAGCTTGTCACGTTCCTCTGGCCACCAGTGATGGGGTACTCACTGCCAGATGGAAGTTGGGTGGTCTAGTTCCAATATCTCACTTTCCATTCAGCTTCCTTGAACCACTCCTGGCACCAGCTGTCTTAAGTTGGGTTCTCCAAGAAACAGACACTGAGATGAAGATTTTTGTGTAGGTGGTTTATTGAGGAGTAAACCTCAACTCTCAGGATCAACACCTGTAGAACTGGAGGGGTTGAATTGCAATGCAGTTACAACAGAAACCAGGAGAATTCTGGAGCAGGTATGGCTGTCTCTTCAAAGTTATCCCATCTTGAACCAAGGGGATTGGCTCTTCTCATTCCCATACTGAACAAACTTTGGATGTGGCTTTCCTCAGGAAGAGGATGTGATCTTGGATAAGGTGGATTTTTTTGCATGAGGGTAATTCCCAGAGAGGAACTCAGCTGAGAGCTTTCATCCTCCAACCCTCCCAGCAGCTGAGGAAAGGGACATCAGTATAGAAGGAGGAGATCTGGAAGGCACCTGGCTAGCTCAGGTGGTGGAGTGTGGGGCTCTTGATCTTGGGGTTGTGAGTTGGAGATCCACTTGGGTGTGGAGATTATTTAAAAGTAAAATCTTAAGAAAAAAAAAAGGAGGGGATCTGGGTAGTACACCAGTATCTGCCACAGAGAATATAATATTTCAGGAGAGGATTAGAGAAAAAAGGGAGTCAACAACAGTTCACTAGAAAGACTTCTACCTTTACATGACAATAGGAGGAAGAATTGTGAGAAAGGAGGAACCAGAAATATTAGGAGAACATAGAGAGCAGGGAGCCATGGAAACCAAAGAAGCAGAGGGGAGGAATCCACAGGAATGCTGGAGTTTATTAATTCAATCCCCTGACTTTAAAGATGAGGAACTCCACAGCAGAAAGACTAAGCAGGTCAATTCTATTTCACCCAACAAGTTAGTGACGAAGCTAGGGTCAGCATTTAGGTTTTCTGATTCCCTATCCAAAATTCTGTGTTTTCTCCTGGCACCACGTTGTAGGTGCTTTCTTTCTTGTTCACCCTTGGATGAGAGCAGAGAAAAGTGAAATTAGTAAAACTCTGGAGTGTTTGGTTTGTGGGGATTTGGTTTCTAACTTCATTATTTCTCACAAAAAGATTTCTTGAATTATATACATTTTTACTTCATTTCTTCCTTTTACATTGAACAATGTCCACAAAGAGACATTAGTGAATATGAAGGGAGTTACAATTCTATAGATTGGTTTTTAAAAAGCTGTGGAGGAACTTTAGGGCAAATTTTTCTCCAGAACAGCTTGTCTGCCTACCTTGTTGTAGGCTTGTGGCAGAAGCAAGGGATGTTTCTTTCATTTCTTTGCTTTAAATATAAGGATGAATTTAGTAATACTTTCTTTTTCTCTTTTTTGTAAAACTTACAATGATGTGTCAACAATGTTTAATTGGTTGGAAAACACTTACCAGATGAAAGGGGTTAAGTTATCATTGATATGTTATAAATGGGAGTGGTTAATTTCATATTGTGCATCCAGATTTGTGGTTATTTTAAAGTTTTGTTTTTTTTTTTATTAAGATTACAATCTACCCTCTGACATGGGCTCGAACTCACAACCGCAAGATCAAGGGTCGCATGCTCTGCTGACTGAGCCAGCCAGGCTCCCGCAGACTTTTGGTTATTTTAGAACAAAAGTCTCCCTTCTCCCCAGACTGATGATTGGTTCCTGAGATCTGGTGCTATGCCACTTAGTTTTCTATACAGCTATACATTTTGCAATTTAAAGGCCCAATACCTCCCATTGGGCACGTGGGGCCTCCATACATATATTAAGACAGTATTGGAAATGAGGGCTTAAAACAGCCAGATAGTCTCGTGAGAGAAAGCAGTTTCAAAGGGCCGGATAACGTAAGCTGATCCTATTTCATGAAAGGAAAGAGGAGGGCTTGAGACACACTAGAGACTAAGTATTGGCTGTGAGGACAGCACGGGAAGGATAAGGCTTTTCTTTTCCCCCAGCCACTCCCCTCTGCTTTGTGGGAGAAGCAGAGGGTCATTTTTTTCATTGGTTTTGCTTTGTCTTTGCTTTTTAACACTGACAACAACTTTAAAAATGTTTTAAAAATGCTTTATGTATGTATATATGTATGTGATCTCTACACCCAATGTGGGGCTCCAACTCATGACCATCACCAAAGATCAAGAGTTGCGTGCTCTTCCTACTGCCAGGCACCCCAGCAACTTCTTTTAATAGGTTAGTAATTTTTATTCAGATATTGCAGTTATGACGCCTAGGAGCACACTGAAAAATATCCTGAGTCAGTGAATTTACACACCATCTAATGGCTTTGAAAATATTTAATTTCAATATGTTCATGAATAAAACTTTGAGACTGATTCCAAGGAGGCTCAAATTCAACATATTTACTGGCCACTTGAACTGCTAAATCAGTGATATTGAGCAACATGGACTTCCTCTCAAAATACATTCATGTATAAACATAGTCAGTTAAATTTACTTAATTTTAAATTCTCGAATGAGAAACATAGTAATCCAAGAAAGGACAATTTAGTCAGAGTTCTAAAATCATCATTTATGTTCTAAAGGTAAAACAAATATATGAATAAAAATATACTGGGGCGCCTGGGTGGCTCAGTGGGTTAAAGCCTCTGCCTTCGGCTCAGGTCATGATCTCAGGGTCCTGGGATCGAGCCCCGCATCGGGCTCTCTGCTCAGCAGGGAACCTGCTTTCCCCTCTCTCTCTGCCTGCCTCTCTGCCTACTTGTGATCTCTCTCTCTCTGTCAAATAAAGAAATAAAATCTTTAAAATATATATATATATATATATGGATATTTGAAAATACCTGAAAGATTGAAATGTTCAATTTTCAATTAAGATCTTTGCAATTGTATGTAGCGAACATGAGGCAGCTTGTTCTCTCAGGAAAGAATTCATATTCACTGAGCTTATCAGACTGATGCGTAAAATCCAAACTCCAATATACTGATCTATGATAAATATTGAGGCACCTGGCAGGCTCACTTGGTACAGTGGGTGACTCTTGGTCTCAGAGTTGTGAGTTTGAGCCCCATGTTGGGTGTAGTGATTGCTTAAAAATAAAATCTTAAAAAAGAGAAGAAACATATTGTTGCTCAGACCTTAGTCCTTTTATTAGCAATATAATGACAATATTTTTTCCCATTAGGTGGATTTTTTTTAAAGTAGGTTCCATACCCAGCATGGAGCCCAGCCTGAGACTTGAACTCACAATCCTGAGATCAACACCTGAGTTGAGATCGGGAGTCAGACGCTTCACCAACTAAGCCATCCAGGTACTGCAGATGGATTGTATTTCTAATCATCTTCTGGACCATAAAATCAGTCTCAATAAATTTAAAAAGAATCAACCCACACAAAGTATTTTCTCTGACCAAAATAAAATTAAATAGTGGAAAGATCTCTGGGAAGTCCTCCAAATACTTAGAAACTAAATATACTCTATATAATTTGTGGGTCAAAAAAGAGAATAAAAAGGAAGTTAGAAAGTATTCTGAACTGAATGAAAATAACAACAACCTATCAACATTTGTGGGTACAACCAAGGCAGTATTAATGGGAAATTTATAGCACTAAACACCTATATTAGAAAAGAGGAAAGGTCTTAAATCTATGACTTTAGCTTCCACCTTTAGAAACTAGAAACAGGGGGCACCTGGGTGGCTCAGTCGTTAAGCATCTGCCTTCAGCCCAGGTCATGGTCCCAGCATCCTTGGATCGAGCCCCGCATCGGGCTCTCTGCTCAGCAGGAAGCCTGCTTCTCCCGCTACCATTCCCTCTGCTTGTGTTCCCTCTCTCGCTGTGTTTCTCTCTGTCAAATAAATAAAATCTTAAAAAAAAAAAAAGAAACTAGAAACAGAAGAACAAATTAAAGCCAAAGTATACAGAAGAAAGGAAATATAAAGATAAAAGATCAATGAAATAGAAAACAAAAATAATGGAGTAAAATCATGAAACCATGATGGAGAGAGCAATGAAACTGATAAATCTCTAACCAAATACATCGGAGGGGAAAAAAGAAAGAGAGAGAGAGTGAGCAATGGCACAAATTGCCAGTATCAGGAATGAGAGAGAAAATATCATTATAGAACCTATAGACATTAAAAGCATCATAAGATAATGTTATAAACAACCTTTTTCCCAATAGTTTTGACAACATGGATAAAATGTACATTTTCCTTTAAAGACACAAAGTACCAACGTTCATTCAAAAGAAGATATATAACTTAGCCTTATACCTACTAAAGAAATTGATTTGTTGTTGAAAACCCTCCCACAAAGAAAATGCTAGGCCCAGATGGTTTTACTGAGAAACCTACCAGATATTTAAGAAGAAATAATACCAAAATAATAATACCAAACAAAGTTTTCCATAAAATGAAGGAAGAGTAATGTTTTCCAACACATTCTATGAAGTCAGCATCACCCTGATACCAAAACCATCAAGAATATCACAAGAAAACTACAGACCAACAACCCTCAAGAACATAATGTAAAATTATTAACAAAATATCAGCAAATTGAATTCAATAATATATAAAATAGATAATGCATTATGACCAGGTGGGGTTTATACCAGGAATATAAGGTTTAACAATCAAAAAAGTTTAATGCTGCATCATGCTTAATAGTGTAATACTGAAAAAAAAATGGTATAAGTTTGAATGGTTTCCCCCTGAGATCAAGAACAAGGCAAGAACACCCAATTTAGCCCCATCTATTGAACCCTATGTTGGAGGTCCTAGACAGGTCTCTGTAAGGCAATAAACAAACAAAAACAAACAAACAAATAAATAAATAATACAAGAAAAAGAAATTTAAATTCTTCCATGTAACTTCCACAGGGTGAAAAAGAAGTTCTTTTTATTCACATAAGACATCGTTATCTATGTAAAATCTTTAAAAATTCTACAAAAAGCTACTACAATTAATAAATGAGTCAGCAAGTTCACAGGGTACAAGGTCAATATCCATAAAGCTATTGTATTTCTATATACTAGCAACAAACAATTAAAAATTCCAGTTGTAAAAATGGGCAAGCTGATTCTAAATTTAGATAGAAATGTAAAAGATCGGGGCACCTGGGTGGCTCAGTGGGTTAATGCCTCTGCCTTTGGCTCAGGTCATGATCTCAGGGTCCTGGAATCGAGCCCCACATCGGGCTCTCTGTTCGGCAGGGAGCCTGCTTCCCCCTCTCTGCCTGCCTCTCTGCCTACTTGTGATCTCTCTCTCCATCAAATAAATAAATAAAATCTTAAAAAAAAAATGCAAAAGATCTAGAAAAACCCCAGTTTTGAAAAATAGCACAGTTGGAGGACTTACACTATCTGTTTTCAAAACCTATTATAAAGCTATAGAAATCAAGACATTGTGATATTGTAGAAAGATGATTATGGGAACAGAATAAAGAGTCCAGAAATAAGCCCATAGAATTATGACTAATTAATTTTTGACCAAGTTTCCTAGGCAATTCAATGGGGAATGGATAATTTTTTTTTCAATGAATAATGCTGGAATAAAAAATTAACCCTAATTCTTACTCCACAGCAGTGAAATGGATCATAGACTTAAATGTAAAAGCTAAAACCATAAAACTAGAGGGGAAAAAAAAGAGAATCTTAGTAACCTGTGTAAGGCAAAAATTTCCTAAGTAGGACACAAAAAGCAAGAACAATAAAAGAAAACAAATGGATAAATTGGACTGTATACGTTTTCTAAGGCTGTGATAACAAGTTACCCCAAACAGGGTGACTTAAAACCACAGAAAAGTTTTCTCACATTTCCAGAGGCCAAACTCAAGGTGTGGCAGGGCCACATCCTCTTTGAAGTCTCCAAGGGAAATCTTTCTTGCTTCTTCTAGCTGATGGTAGTTTCTGGTATATAATAAGAAATATATATTTGGTCTTTGTCCTCCTTTCTTGCACAGAGCTCCTAAAACTCTGGAATTTCCTAAGTGGTAAGAACAACAAATGTGTCTTTTGTTATGTTAATGAGGCATCTTTGGGACACCCTCCCCTCAACTAAGGAGGGGGCTGGTTGCTAGGAGAACAAACCATGTGATTAGAGGGTTGGAATTTTCAGTCCCATCCTCCACCTGCCCTGATCTCTGGTCAGTGATTTCATCAACTGTGCCTATGTAATGAAGCCTCCAGAAAAACCCAAAAAGATGGGTTCAGAGAGCTTCTAGGTGGGGAACCAGGATACTTCCATGTGCCTCTGTGCCAGGCACCGAAATCCACAGGAACAGAACCACCTTCATCTGGGGACCTTATCCCATGTGTCTCTTCATCTGGCTGTTGATTGATAACCTTTACAATAAATGAGTAACCTAATGAGTAAATGGGTTTCCTGAGTTATATGAGCTGCTCTTGCAGATTAATCGAACCCAAAGAGGGGAAAGGTGGACCTCCAATTTATAGTGAATTGGTCAGAAATATAAGTAACAACCTGGGCTTGTGATTGGCATCTGAAGTGGGAGGCAATCTTGCTGGACTGAACCCCTAACTTGTGGAATCTGATACTATCTCTGGGTAGAGAGTGTCAGAAATGAGTTGAATTGGGACACCTGGGTGGCTCAGTCGGTTAAGCCACCGCCTTCAGCTCAGGTCATGATCCCAGGGTACTGGGATGGAGTCCCGCATCGGGCTCCTTGCTCAGCAGGGAGCCTGCTTCTCTCTCTGCCTCTGCTTGCTACTCTGTCTGCTTGTGCTCTCTCTCTCTGACAAATAAATAAATAAAGAAATAATCTTAAAAAAAAAAAAAGAAATGAGGTGAATTGTAAGATACCTAGCTGTGTGGAGAATTGGTTGGTGTTGTGGGGAAAACCCCCACATACTGGAATTGGTACCAGAACCTATATACAATATAATCACAATCTCTGCCTCCATCTTCACAAGGCCTTCTCTGTGTCTCTGTGTGCCCTTTCCTGATCCTTACAAGGATCATATCATTGGATTTAGGGCCTATCCTAATCCAGTATGATCTCCTTTCAATCCTTACTTTAATTATATCCATAAAGATCTTATTTCCAAATCGGATCACTTTCTGAGGTTCTGGGTGGACATTAATTTTGGGGGAATACTATTCAATCTACTACATCAAAATTAAAAAGATAATCAACATATTAGTTATTAGGGAATTGCAAGTTAAATCCAGAATGAGATATCACTATACCCACTAGAATGGCTAAAACTCAAAAGATTACAACATCAAATATTGGTGAGGATGCATAGCACCTAGAACCTTCATGCACTTGTGCTGGGAATGCAAAATGGTATAACCACTTTGCAAAAACAGTTCAGCAGTTTCTTATAAAATTAATATATACTTACTATTGCACTGTATGTTAACTAGCTGGAATTTAAATTTAAATTTTAAATTTAAATAAAATGAAAAATAAAATTTAAAAAATTTAAATGAATAGTATGTGCTATGGTAAGTGCTGTGAAATGTGTAAGCCTGATGATTCACAGACATGTACCTGGGGGGAAATAATACATTATATGTTAATAAAAAAAATTTAAAAATTTAAAAAAATTTAAATAAATAAAAATTTATAAAATGACCTGGAAACTTCACTCCTAGATATTTACCTTGGAGAAATGAAACCAGAATCATGCAAAGATTTGTATATGAATGTTTATAACAGCCAAAATTTGGAAATAACCCAGGTGTATAATTTATACTGTGTAAAACATAAATTATGGTACATTGATAAAATGGAATATTAGTCAACAGGAATGTAAAGAAAAAACTGCTATGCACAACAAAATTGATTAGTCTCAAAAGAAATAATGCCAAGGGGAAGAGATCAGACATAAAAAACTATATACTGCATGGTTCTATTTATATGGAATTCTAGAATAGGCAAAACTATAGTAATCAAAAGCTAATCAGGAAGTATCTAGGCACCAAGGATTAGGAGGAGAGGATTAACAGCAAAGGGAGATGCTGGAAATATTTTATATCAATAATGTGGTAACAGACACGTTACTATGTGTATGTTTCAAAACTCTTATAGATATGGGGTGCCTCTGTGGCTCAGTGAGTTAAGTGGCCCACTATTGATTTTGGCTCAGTTCTTGATCTCAGGGTCCTAAGATGGAGCCCTTCATCAGTCTCTATGCTCAGTGGGGAGTCTGCTTGAGGGTTTCTCTTCCTCTCCCTTTGCCTCTCTCTGGTCACATGTGCTTGCATGCACACACTTTCTCTCTCTCTCTCAAATAAATAAATTAAAAAAAAAAAAAACCCAAAACTCTTGTAGTTATATACTCAAATGGTATATTTTATAAAATATATAGCTTAATAAAGCAGGACTCATCATCCTGAAACTTTTGAATCCTAGAGCTTTCATAGAGAAAAACAGTAACGTGTAAAGGCTTGGGAATCAGGGCAAAATTTGACTTTAAATGTAATACTAGAATGGACAAGACAATTGAAAAAGGCCATCAAAATCCTGAAGAATTTTATAGCTAGCTAAACTATTAACCATTTAAGGGCAGAATATAGCTGCTTTCAGACATATTAGAGGCTCAAATAAATTACCTCCTATTCTTTATCTCTTAGGAAGATATTGGAGAATGTGTCCCATCAAAACAAGGCTTAAACCAAGACAAACAAGAAACCCAAGAAACAATGGATTGAACACAGGAGACAAATAGAATGTATAGGAAAGTAGTGATGAGAAATCCTAGAAGGGAAGATGAGTAATAGGCATACAGAGAACCTGTCTAGACTGGAACAGAGAATGAAAGGCTCCAGAAGGATGTCCTCAAGAAAAAAAAAAAATAAAACATCACTTGAAGTGTTCGACTCCTTTGTTAGACACTTTTAGAGTAGTGTCAGAGTTTGAGAAGTGATCAGTAATAGGTATCTAGAAAACTAAGTAATGGAGAAGACGAGGCAATTATTACTTTCAGGGAAAACAATAAATTGTCCAACTTAAAATAACTGTACATTACTTGACTCAAAAATATTTATAATCATAAAAATGTAGACATTAAATATTACTTTAGTTTAAAACAGCAATATAGGGTAGGACTTTTAGTACCTTCACTAAAATAGTTCCATTTTTTATCTTGAAGATTGCTCTATATAGCTCTTTTGTCTCTTCTTTGCTATTAGGTTGCTGACTATCAGTTTTCACTAATGTCAAAATGTTTTTCTCTAGTAGATGCTGCTTCCTTGACTTCTAGTTTTCTCCTATTTTGCTGTGAGCTTGGAAGCCATGTGATCAAGCTTATTTTATTGTGTAACATTGGAATATATAAAGTACAACTTGCCTAAGTTTTATTTATTTATTTCTATTTTTTATTATTTTATTAACATACAATGTATTATTTGTTTCAGGGGTATAGGTCTGTGAATCATCAGTCTTACACAATTCACAGCACTCACCATAGTATATACCCTCCCCAATGTCCATCACCCAGCAACTCTATCCCTCCCCTTCCCCACTGACTCCCTCAGAAACCCTCAGTTTGTTTCCTGAGATTAAGAGTCTCTTATGGTTTGTCTCCCTCCCTGGTCCCATCTTGTTTCATTTTTCCATCCTTTCCCCCCATGAATCCCCACCCTGCCTCTCAAATTCCTCATATCAGAGAGATCACATGATAATTGTCTTTCTCTGACTGACTTATATCACTTATCATAATACCCTCTAGTTCCATCCATGTCATTGCAAATGGCAAGATTTATTTTTTTAATTTGGATCAGTTTTAATACACAGTAATGGTAACATTTATGTTGGCTTGCTCAAAGGTGTTTTTTTGCTTTTGTGACTATGGATAAATTACTTAACCTCTCTGGGGGAAATATTTCAAGGGTTGTTAAAAGGATTAAAAGCGGTCAAGATTAATTTAATTAACCTTAGATTAATTTAAGGTAGATTTAATATAATTCATTTATCTCTTCTTTTAATCCATCAATTTTTATTATTTTTTTGATTTTTAAAAAAATATTTTATTTATTTATTTGACAGAGAGAGAGAGATTGCAAGTAGGCAGAGAGGCAGGCAGAGAGAGAGAGGGGGAAGCAGGCTCCCTGCGGAGCAGAGAGCCCAATGTGGGGCTCCATCCCAGGACCCTGAGATCATGACCTGAGTCAAAGGCAGAGGCTTTAACCCACTGAGCCACCCAGGCGCCCCTGATTTTTATTATTTTTTTAATCAATCAATTTTTAAATTTAGGAAATCAAAGTAACAAATCAATATGGTATTCATCATTACCTAATTTGTAACATAGCAATGTCATGTATGGCCAAATTATAAGCTATTTATAATGTAAGGAATATGGTACAAGTCCTGATATTTCTTTGGTCAAATGTAACTATCTATTTCAGATTCTGCTTTTGACAATAAATAAATCTTAAGTATAAAAATCAGAAATAGCACCATTATTTCATCAGACATTATGATAAAACTCTTCCCATGATTTAATGAAATAGAAAGGTATAGATTATAAAAATTAATTGTAACTGCATGTAAGATATAATTGTTTTTTGTTAATGGGAAATAGATAATATTAAATAAAATTAAATATGATAAAATAAAAATATAAGTTATTAATATTAGAGTAAATATTTTATCATATGATTTGATAAAAATCATTAGTAACTATCTTATTGAATTATGATAGTTTATATATGAATTATTAATTATGCATATGAATTATGCACCAAATTTGAAAGAGACCATGTAAAAACTTGGTTTTAGCTAGTGGGTCATGAAAAATTTGGTTATTATAAAAAATATTTTAGCTACAACTGAAATAATCAATTAATTAAAAATTTAATAAATAAAAATTTAAAAATCAAATAATCAACTGCTTTGGCCATTCCAAATTTCTTTCCTGCTAATGATTTTGGAAGGAGTATTGAGAATAAATGAAAAGAATTAGATTTAAGAATATTAAAAAAGGGGCACCTGGGTAGCTCAGTTGTTAAGTGTCTGCCTTTGGCTCAAGTCATGATCCTGGGGTCCTGGGGTCCTGGGATCGAGCCCTGCATCGGGCTCCTTGCTCAGCGAGGAGCCTGCTTCTCCCTCTCCCACCCCCTCTGCTTCTGTTCCCTCTCTCGCTGTGTCTCTCTCTGTCAAATAAATAAATAAAATCTTAAAAAAAAAAGAATGTGAAAAAAACTACTGTTTAGAATTTTTTTTAAAAAAGTTCTCTATGCTTTGCTTCCTAAAGGTAAATGAATTTTTTTGACAATTCCTAGAGGATGGAAGAAATCTTATCCCCACCACCCCACTGTACCATATATTTTCTTTTAGACCATAACAACATGAGCCAAAATATCCCATTTCTAAAGCCAAGTTTCACTCTTCACAGAAGTATGTAAAAGATAGGGAAAGAGTGGTTCCTTGTTAATTAGTGAAGGAGACTCCCCCTTTGATGCCTGATGGATATTATTCACCTGGTCATGTTATAAAATATGATTTGTAATAAATAATGGCTATGTCTTTGTTTTTGAAAAGTTGGAGAGGGCTATAATGAACATAGGTACTTTCCCAGCAGGTTAGTTTAAGGAAAGAAGACACATAGACATTGTGGACTGGAAAACTGATTTCCTCAAAGCTATCCATACTTAAGCACATCCTGGAAAGCATTCCGTATTCCCAGTGGTATGAGAACCCCCAGTTTGAAGGCCACTAGAGTAGACTCAAAAATGGCTTCATGTGCCTTAAGAAAACATTGCCAAAAAAAAAAAAAAAAAAAAAGAAAAGAAAACATTGCCATCTAGTGGCAACTACTTCAAGTGGTAGACACAAAGACCTAAAGGTTCCCTTGACTATCTGAAAGACCCCTCTGCTTCAGCCCTGGGTAGCCAAATACCTTGCATTTATATCATCCATTACACTTTATATTGTGCTTTCTAGGTACATTGCTATTTAACATTCCAAGGAAGCCCGTCCTTTTACAGATGAGGCAGATGAGGATCAGAGAGGGAAACTTATCCAATCCTACTTTCATTTATTCATTTAAGATCCATTTGTCAATTACTATTACATGACTAGCATTATCTCAGGCTTGGAGTAGGGGGATGGGTTACAGGTGATTCAAAGCTAAGACACAACGTCCCTAAATCATTCACAATCTATGGGGACATAGAATTATGAATGTTGGAGTCAGGATTTGTGTCCAAGACTAATGTGTATCAGTGTTCTTACCACTACATCATGGTACAGTAAATGTACATGTCATGAGGGTGTTCAGATGAATCCTGGAATCCTTCAGAACAGGATGAGGTCAGTCATGGGGAAAGGTGGTTTCCAAGCAAAAGGACTCACTGAATTAAAATGTCAACTGAGCAGAGTGCCTGCCCTTTCCTACCCTTGTAATCTGCTGTGAGCTTGGAAATCAGATAAAGAAATTTATTAAAAGGGTATTTAACAGGAAAGTAAAGTAAAGTGCAAATCCCAGAAGTTCCCCAGGAGTGTTGTATATGAGCTTTAGAGTGTGGTTTTATTATGTCTGTTTCTGGCCATTCTTGGGACTTTCTTAAGATGTCCTCTCTCTGAGGTAAGGCCAGGCAGCTGGGCTGGCCAGTGAATTCTGAGTGGGCAGTGTTACAGTAGAATAGATAATTGTGCCATAATGAGCACAGTGAGTTAGGAAAAACCCACATTCCTTATCATGGCATGCCTGCCTCCCCAGTCTCGTGTTTAGGATCTCTCCCCTAGCTTAGTGCACCATAGAAATTGGCCTTCTTTCTGTCTTTTTTTTTTTTTAAGATTTATTTATTTATTTATTTATTTGACAGAGAGAGAGAGACAGAGATCACAAGTAGGCAGAGAGGCAGGCAGAGAGAGAGGGGGAAGTAGGCTCCCCGCTGAGCAGAGAGCCCGATGCAGGGCTTGATCTCAGGATCCTGAGATCATGACCTGAGCCGAAGGCAGAGGCTTTAACCCCCCGAGCCCCCCAGGCCCACCTCTTTCTGTCTTTTGAGCACTCCAAGTTCTTGCCTCATTCAGGCCTTTGTAATATTTCTCTCTCCCTCTTGCTCACTCTTCCCAAGGCTGGCTCTTCATCTTTCAGGTTTTAACTTAAAAATCACCTCAGAAAATTCTTCAATGATCACTCTAACATCTACTATAATAACTAATATTCACCTTATCCATGCTGGTCACAACACTCATTTTGTGTCCTAAAAATAACTGAAGCTTTAGCATTTTCCACCTCCTAATATATACATATTTTGTCTGTTTTCTTTATCGTCTATCTCCTCCCACTAGAATGTAAGCTTTGTGAGGACAAGTGTTTTGTTTGCGTGGCTCATTTCTGTAGGCTCACCAGCTAGAACAAGACTTGGCACATCACAGACAATAAATACCTGTGAACGAACTGAATGAAAACTCTTTTCCTCTTTGTCTCATATGGGTACTCTCAATAAATACAGCTAAACTGGCCTGGCTTTCTTAAATAGATTCTGACAGTTTTACTTGGCAGCTCATGAAGCAGGACTGCTCTGTGCCTTTGTTCCAGGAAATGGACTTCAAGTCACCTTCCCAGGGCCCAAGCTTCTGTGGGACAGGAATTCAGGCATTAGTTAGGTGTGTGAAATCACATTGCTTAGGTCTACACTGCCACATCCTTTGTTAACTCTCTTGGGCAGGATACTGGGTCATGAGGTCAGGGTCTTGTTCAACTATCAGGTTAGCTTTCCTTCATTGCTAACCACAAGCCACCCCCTGTGATAAGCTGGCTTTCGGGCCTCTGTGCAGCAGATTTCACCACAGGAGGGCTGGCCTGGAGAGAGTAGAGGTTCTTACACTCATCCCATTCTTGGAAAAACAATGCCAAGTTCATCTCCTACTGTTATGAAGTCAAACGTAGGGATGTCTTGTGAAAAGAACAGCCTATATCCTCTGAAGAACTGAAAAATGCACTGCTAAGTCACCAACTTCCAGTGAGAGCTAGGAAGAAGCAAGATCGCTCAACCCAGCGACCTCAGAAGGCATTCATGAAGGTGTTTGTCTACAGCACTACCTATGAAGGTAGTTTCATGTTTGTCTATAGCACTACCCTGAAGGTAGCAGTGAAGAACCCCTACGCTGCCCTCTGGGAGGGAACCAGGTGGAGAAGCAATGATCAACTAGCACTCTATCCCTACTCCCTGAGCAGCCAGCCACTTTGCCTGTCTCCCTGGCATCCACTGCGTCACTTTCTCTTCACCACTTCTGGACTCATTGCCTTTCCAGCTTCAATACATATCCTGTCTTCTCTTACCACAGGCCACCTCAAGCAGGACTTTCAGTTTCTTTTCTTTTTTTTTTTTAAGATTTTATTTACTTATTTGTCAGAGAAAGACAGAGCCTGAGAGCGAGCACAAGCAGAGGGAGCTGCAGGCAGAGGAAGGCTCCCTGCTGAGCAAGGAGCCCGATGCAGGACTGGATCCCAGGACCCTGGGATCATGACCTGAGCTGAAGGCAGACGCTTAACCAACTGAGCCACCCAGGTGCCCCAGGACTTTCAGTTCCTTGAATGTGATAAAATGTTTCCCACTGCCAGACCTTTGCACATGCTGTTCTCTCTCTACTCCTGTAAAAAAGACACTTAGTTAAAAACACTTGGTTTAGGGAGAATGCTTCTGTTGTTTTCCCAGTGAGCACAAAGCTGGTTTTTGGTCATCTATAAATCT
>CM053610.1:66293735-66332232 GCA_028646535.1 Procyon lotor
TATCTCTCTCTCTCTCAAATAAATAAAACCTTAAAAAAAAACACTATTTGCTTTAAAAATGAATGGAATATAAATTATTCATAATATATTGAAGATACAAGGACTGCATCTTTGTGTTCCTTTTCTTAATTTTTTTTTTTTTTGAGAGAGTGAGAGAGAGCATGATTGGGGAGAAGGGGAGAGTGAGAGAGAATCTTAAGCAGAGACTGATGTGGGGCTCTATGTCACAGCCCTGAGATCATGACCTGAGCCGAAATCAAGAGTCCAATGTTCAAATGACTGAGCCACCCAAGTGCCCCTCTATGTTTTTATATAAAAAATATCTCAGGGCGCCTGGGTGGCTCAGTGGGTTAAAGCTTGTGCCTTCGACTCAGGTCATGATCTCAGGGTCCTGGGATTGAGCCCCAGAGCCCCACGTTGGGCTCTCTGCTCGGCAGGGAGACTGCTTCCTCCCCCTCTTCCTGCCTGCCTCTCTGCCTACTTGTGATCTCTCTCTGTCAAATAAATAAAATCTTTAAAAAAAAAATCTTGGTTCTGAGACTGCATGGTCATGAGTGACTGGTGTCTTTGCAGAGGAATATCAAAGCAAATAGATTAGAAAATGGGTACATATTGTTGTAACAGATAGTAAAGAAATTATCAAAGACTGCTGAGGTCGTGTTAAAAAGGACTTTAGAGCCAACTTGAAGATGCTCCCAATGGCCAAAGATGGAACTGTTTGTATAAGAAAAATAACTACAATAGATGGAAAAACATCAAATATGTTTACCTCTGATGCTGATATTAAGAGAATAAAAATTCACAGTTAATCTTCTAGAGTATAGTAAAAAATTGACTTATTTTGAAAATCTGGCTGTTAAATGTCTAAACCTGGACAGTCTGAGGCTTGAAGGAGCAGTCATGCCTCCCTTGCTGTGGGGAGCCTAGAGCAGAGCACATTCCAGAAGCCCAGGGCCTTTAGTCCTGGTTACATCCAGAGGAGCCAGATGACGAGCAGGATGAAATTATAACAAATGTTCCATTTTCATACTGTCCTGTGCTACTTGGATTTCTTTCTTTCTTTCTTTCTTTCTTTCTTTCTTTCTTTCTTTCTTTCTTTCTTTCTTTCTTTCTAAGATTTTATGTATGTATGAAAAAAAGATTTTATGTATGTATGTATGTATGTATGTATATATGTATGTATGTATGTTTACTTATTTGTCAGAGAGAGAGAGCACAAGCAGAGAGCAGCAGGCTCCCCGCAAAGCAGGGAGCCCAATTCAGGGCTTGATCCTAGGACCCTGGGATCATGACCTGAGCCAAAGGCAGACACATAACTGACTGAGCCACCCAGGTGCCACACTACTTGGATTTCTACGAAGAAATGTGGATACAGGGCAATTATTTTCACCTAAGCCTTTCAAAGTTTTGGCTCCAGTTTCAGCCATCTCACTATAATGAGCAGCAGAATTCATGAGAGTAAATTAGGTTTTTATTGAGTGAAAGTAAAGAACACAACTATTCAGTGTACACCAGTACTGTTCACTAGAACTCTCTGTGATGATGGAAATATTCTGCATATTTAATGTGATAGCCAGTAGACACATACGGTGACTGAGCACTTAATATGTGAGTGGTGTGACTGAGGAAATAAATTTATATTTTATTTCATTTTAAATGAAATAGCCTCCTGTGGCTAGCGGCTACTATATTGGACAGCACAGTGCGACTCTATGTAATATCTATAGTAATTGCTTTTTTAATGTTTTCTACTGTTGACTCAATCACAAAGAATGCTTTATGCTCTCTAGCCAAACAGGTCAGTCAACATTAATTTTAGTATACATTCTTCTAGTTCTAGTCCCACTCCTTTATTTAAGAAGAACAGTAACAAAAACTGTAAGGATTTTGATTAATCACCCTTTCCACACATCCTCTGGGAGATAAATAAATGTCTACAATATTGCCAGAGCCAACTTGAAGATGCTTGCCAGGAGGGATTATCTAATCCACACCTTCCCTTTAAAAACAAATTTATTTATTTATTTGAGAGAGACAGAGAAACAGCACACATGAGTCGGGGGAGGGGCAGAGGGAGAGAATCTTCAAACAGACTCCCCACTGAGCACGGAACCTGTGGGTTAATCTCACGACCCATAATATCATGACCCGAGCTGTAACCAAGAGCTGGACACCCAACAAACTGAGCCACCTAAGTACCTCTCCGCGCCTTCCTTTTTGCATAGTTTATTCATTTAACAATAAACAAGCACCTACCCTGTGCCAGGCACTGTACCTATTGGTGCTAGGAATATACTGATTGTAGTAGATGTCACAGTGTTCTGCTCAGATACCTCTTTCAGGACCAAGGCACTCCCTCCTTCAGCAGCTGAGGGTATTAGTTGCCATCAACTCTCAGCTGAATCCTTCTCCAGGGGTTGCCTGAGCCTTTAGAAACTGCTTCACCCACGTTTAAGGTCCCTTCCTATGGACAGTGCATATCTAGTCTATAATGGGGATATAAAGTAGGTACACTTGGTGAAATCTGTGACAACTCTGAAAGATAATCTTAAGTCTAGGGCTCTCCATGACTATCTGAGGCCTTTGTTGCGACCATATAACAGTTCAGCTTCTTTCTCTATCCAACCCAAGCCCCAGAGGTTGTTACCAAGTGCAAATCTCCATTTCAGACAGACTTGGTTCCTGCCCTCGTGGAGATGACAGCATTCTGAGACAAAGAAACTGAAATCCAGAGAAGTTTTAAGAACTAGTCCCAGGACATAGCCTATTCATGGTAGAGCTAGGAGAATCCATTTTCCTGGCATTCAGTGTAGTGATCTTTCTGCTGTACTATGTGGCCTTATAAAAAAACACACTGCATTAGGAAATCACAACGTGCTATTGGGAGTAGTACTAAGAGAATAAGATATTTTTTCTAAAACATTAAATTGAGCCATAGGTAAATTAATTTCCATTGAGAGCAACATCTCTCTCCTTTTAGGGAAACGCTTCTCTTCTTCTAGACATAGGATCCTAACAAAATTGACTATCTTCTTCCTCGTCTTCTTTTTCCCCTCCTCCCCCTCCTCCTCCTCTACCTTCTTCTTCATCTTTTTTTTCTTTTGAGAGAGAGAGAGAGAGAGAGGAGAAAGTGTGCACGAGTTTGGGGGGAATGGTAGAGAGTGACAGAGTGAGAGAATCTCAAGCAGATTCCATGCTGAGCATGGAGTCTGACATGGGACTCGATCACATGACCCTGAGATCACGACCTAAGCCAAAATCAAGTCAGGTGCTCAAATGACTGAACCACCCAGGTGCCCCAGAAGTGACTAACTGTCTTCTTAAATGACCCAGATTCCTTGACCATATGGTACATTGATAGGTGGGTACCAATCATGACAATCTGGCCATTATTGGCCCAGGGATGGGCACATGATTGAAGCCAGGCCAATCACAGCCCATTCCCAGAATTGTTCTTAAACCAGAGTTCCTAAATTGCTCTTAAACTCATCCTAGTTGGAAGATTTAAGAATATGAGTTTACAATGATCTAAACTTATTGTGGGAAGAGGATCTTATCTTGGGAAGAAGCTGGATTGAGAGAAAAAAGGCTTCCCTGCAGAAAGAAGTGGAAAGAGAGGGATATAAAGTCCTTATGGCAATTTGTGGTCTTCTTTCAAGACATCTCTGGGGGTACCTGGGTGGCTCAGTGGGTTAAGCCTCTGCCTTCGGCTCGGGTCATGATCTCAGGGTCCTGGGATTGAGCCCCGAATCGGGCTCTCTGCTCAGCGGGGAGCCTGCTTCCCCCTCTCCCTCTGCCTGCCTCTCTGCCTACTTGTGATCTCTGTCAAATAAATAAATAAAATCTTTAAAAAAAAAAAAAAGACATTTCTGAAGGCAGTGGCACCCCTATTCTACCTAAGCTTTGGTTATTTGAGCCAACAAATCTCCTGTCTGCATAGGCCAGTTCACGACGGGCTTCTATCCTGTTGTCCTACCACCCCAGCAAATTGACTCTACTTTTCCATTTTACCTTGCTGTCTGTGTTTCACACACCCATTTTTATATAGTTTGCATTCCTTAGCATATAATTTTGCCATTACTTCATTCATATTTTTCCACCATTTACATAATGGCCACAAATTAATATACCACAATCTAATAGCTTCCTAACTGCAGAATATTTAGATTGTTTGCTTTTTCCCTCCTTATTATTACACATAATATTATAATGGTGAAATTGGTGTATGTAGTTTCACTTTTCTGTTGAATTAATTCTCAAGTGAAATTCCCAGGAATGGGATTGCTGAATCAAAGGTATGAGCACTTTCATGGTTTTTGACAAAAAGTGAGTATTTTTTACATTTCAGAAAAAGTTTGCTTAGATGTCAAGTTTAAAAGGAAATGTCAGTCTTTAATGGTGAGAGCCTTGAGTCACTCTTTCATGCTTAAATTTCTGTCACTTGGCCCTGCTTTCAGGGCCAATTGTTGTTTGTTGCTCATCATGAACATTTGAAAGTGAGAAGAAGAGCCTGTGGGCACAGTAGTTGGCTGTGCTGGAATTTTGCTCTGCCCCAGAATGGAGCTCCTGGGTGTGGTGAGGGTCCTCACAGAGGGAAGGGAGGGCTGTGGAAGAGAACAGAAACATCAAGAGAGGTTTTCAAAATACCAAGTTCTTGGGGTGCCTGTGTGGCTCGGTGGGTTAAGCCTCTGCCTTCAGATCAGGTCATGATCTCAGGATCCTGGGATCAAGCCTGCATTGGGCTCTCTGCTCAGTAGGGAGCCTGCTTCCCTCTCTCCCTCTGCCTGCCTCTGCCCACTTATGATCTCTTTCTGTCAAATAAATAATAAAATCTTAAAAAAATTTTTTTAATTTTTTTTTTCAAAATACCAAATTCTCTTTACCCATAGCCAGATTCAGAATCTCATTCAGAGCAGGTAATAAGTCCCTAATAAATTCTATTATATCTTCCCATACCACTTCGGATTTTTTTTCACAGCACTTAGTATTATTACAAATTATTAATTATGCAATTCACTGTCCCATTTCTGGGAATTTAACTTAAGAATTAATTCAGCAGCAGGGTGCCTGGGTGGCTCAGTCGAGTGAGTGTCCAATTCTTGATTCTGGCTCAGGTTATGATCTCAGGGTCATGGGATTGAGCCTCACACTGGGCTGGGCTCAGTGATCAGTGGGGAGTCGGCTTGAGATTCCTTATCTCCCTCTCCCTCTCCTGCCCCTCTCTCCACCCTCTCTCTCTCTCTCAAATAAATATTAAAAAAAAAAAGAATTAATTCAGCACACAAAAAAGCTACCTATCTCATGTTGTCTATGAGCTTCATGAGAGCAGAGATTTGTGTCCTTTGCTTCTGTATCCTAAGCCATCTGCAACAGTGCCTGACACATAGTAGGCACTGAATAAATATATTTGAATGACTAGATCAAATTAGCATAATAAAAGAAACTAAGTTAACTCTATTTCTTAAATTTACTTAATCATGGAACCATTTTTTCAAATCTAAGTTAACATTCTAAGTGACACACTTGGGAAATACCAAATCCATGTTTTAGGGAAAAAATTTTAAGAGGAGGTGAGCATAAGTAGCCTTGTGTGTTTCACAGGAATTCTGTCCCCCTCAGAACTTGCCTCTTAAGAGCTGCATCCACAGAGAGGAACCTCAGTGATATGACTGACTTGAGGGGAATTTTGATGAAGTTGATCAACACAGCATTTTGATAATCAGGTAGAAATGTAATAGTCCTGGGGCACCTGGGTGGCACAGTTCAGGGATCAAGCCTCACATTGGCTCCCTGCCTGGCGAGAAGCCTGCTTCTCCCTCCCCCATTCCCCCTGCTTGTGTTCCTCTCTCACTGTGTCTCTTTCTGACAAATAAATAAATAAAATCTTAAAAAAAAAAAAAAAAGTAATAGTCCCAGTTAATGTCCTCTTGAAAATTTATAATTTGTGGATTATTGGGCAGTTTTATAGGCCAGACCCATCAAACCATTTTAGAAGGTATCTCTAAGATGGTAGTTTTTTTTTTTTTTAAGGTTTTATTTATTTATTTGAGAGAGAGAGAGAGAGAACCAGGAGCACACGAGTGGGAGAGGGAGAACCAGACTCCCTGCTGAGCAGGGCCACAGTAAGGGCTCCATCCCAAGACCCAGGGATCATGACCTAAGCTGAAGCCAGACGCTTAACCAACTGAACCACCCAGGCACCCCTCTAAAATGCTTCTTAAAGCAGTTTATCTGTGAGTATCTTCCCAGTGCTGACATATATTGAGATGAGTCTTCTGCATAATTTAAAAGATTAACATATCCAAATAAAAAGATTAATTAATTCACAGAGACTTTCTCTGACTGTATAAGTGACAAATTATTCTGGCGTTTACTCACTGTGAGTATAAAGAGCTCTAGATTTGGAATCTAGATTAGCTGAGACACCTGATTCTAATTCCAGCTTTGCTCCTAAGCAAAGTGCTTCATCTTTAGGAGCCGTTCTGAGCCTTAGAAACCCCTTCTACAAAGAGAGAGAATTGAATTAAAAGACTGCAATATTCCTTCCGGCTCAGAGAGCCAACGGTGCTTATCTGAAAGTACATTTAATTTCTTAAAATGGCATAAGTAACTGTGAACATGAATTCTTGGTTAATACACCCATTGCTGTGGCTAGTACAGTCTCTGGGACCATTCTAGGGAAGTGGATGCTAAAACAAAGTTCAAATTTCTCGACTTATATCATGATTGCTCTTCAACTGAGTAATTCAAAAGACTCACAGAACAGGTTTGAGTAGGCCCACTTATATTTAATACTGGCTGAGAAGAAAAGTGAAATGTGATGAAAGATACACTGAAATTAACCTGAAGCAGACCCTTTGCTATTTGCAGGTCTATAGTGGGACCACTTTACTAACCAGCTTTGTTCTGTGACCTTATAAGTGTCTCTTGAGCTTGCAGCACTTGATTTTCCCCTCAGATACATTTCCCCTATACTGCTTATCTTGTAAAATTAACTACTGTGTTACAAATGTATGAGCCAAAGCTAATTTTATAAGAAACTTGAGTGAGAGGAAATCAATCTTTCAAGGTCCCTGAAGTCCTGAGATCATAAAGAAAGGGCTAAAGAAGTAGTTTCTGGCTTTTTGCTTTTGATTTCCTTCTTAGTTTCAGTTTTCTTTTTTAAAAATTTTCTCCCCAGAACTTCCACAGCATAGATAGACGCTCATAAACAAAACAATGACGAATACTATGCTGTTAGAAAGGTCACAGGCTGCGTGGCCAACAGACACTGCCAGGCTGGCTTGTTAGTGGAAATTTACAAATGATAATGGGACTGCCACTTTTGCTTTAAGAGCTACTCCCACTTGGGGACCTGAAACTGTGTAGTCACCAAAACAGCAAAAAGTAGTTAATTCTTTGGTTTATGGAAAGGAGCCCTATTGATCAAGTTCATGTAAGGTAATTAGTTAATTTTACACTTTATCACAGTTTGGCAACCACAGACACTTCAGCACTTACAAGTGGTCAGATTTAATTATTGCTGACTTATAAAATTATGGGCTATGCCCATTTCCATAAATCCAATCTTAACATAGTACAAGCTTAAAATTCTAAGAATTGTTTTCAGTTTGTCTCTCCATTATGAGATTGTGTGTGTGTGTGTATGTGTTATGTAAAACTCAAGTCTAATGATGTTTTGAAAAGATCTAGGCAAAGGGTCATGACAACAATTCAGCTATTTAGCACAACTCTCTGTAAACAAATCGCCAGAGAAAGGCTTAAAGTGAGGTAATAATTCCGGCTCATTGTCAGAGAATAAACACGAGGCATCTATAGACATGTTTAATTAATTCCTGCACTCTCTTCAAACACAAATTAATAGAAAGTAGCATTTTGTGATGTGAAGGAAATTGCCCACATGGCTGAGCTATGCATCTCTAAAAACTATGTAATTTAAGTGTGGATTTAGGTATGGAACATACAGGAATCTGAGTAATATTTTGAAATTTACATTTATCTCACAGAAAAGGCAAATAAAGTGGAGAATAAAAGATGGCAAGGGAGATATCAGACACAAGTAACAACAAGGCAAACCAAGCTGTGCTCTGTTAGAGATGTAAACAAACTACCCCCTCAGCACCAAGGAGGAGCAATTTAAACCAGATTGGAGGACAAGTTTCACAGAGAAAAGGAAGTGACTCCTAAGTTGTTCTGGGAAGATGAGTACTGTTTTGATTAATAAAGGAGAGGAGGAAGGTGGTCTAGTTAGAGGAATATCAGAGGCACAGAAGAGTGAAAAGCATTACCTGGACGGTCTTGGGTAAAAAATGGAAATGGTGGAAGGTGGGGCTGGAATAACATAAAGGTATCAGTTTAAACAGCCTTGAATGTTGACCTAAAAAGTGTGAAACCATCTAAGAAAGGTAATTTTTTCCATTTTTGTGTCTTCATTTTTTCAAACTGAAAAATATAAATAGACATTATAAATATTTAAATACTATAAGAAGTAGTGAAAAATACTGTGAGAAGTAGAAAGTTAGTCTTTCATAATTCCACAACCCTGGAGATAACTATTGTTAAACTTTTGATAATACCAATTTATCCTAACAAGTATTGCTAAATTGCCCTCTAAAAAGTTGGTATCTACTAACATTCACCAATAGTGGATACAGTTGCTTGTTTTCCTGCATATTTGCCAACACTGAGTATTTTCATTCTTATTTTCATCTTTGCCAATCTCATAGGAGAAAAATGACATTTCATTCTTAAGTGTCTTTTCATTTTGTTGTGACCATTTCTTTATCCCTAATTTAAAATGCCCCCCTTATTATAACTTATTAGTGTATCCTCAGCACCTAGCATATGCAAGGCACTCAATAAATGAAGAAATGTAAAAGATAGAAAAGATCTATTATGGTTCTTTTTTTATTTTTTTTAGATTTTACTTATTTATTTGACAGAGAGAGAGATCACAAGTAGGCAGAGAGGCAGGCAGAGAGAGAGAAGGGGAAGCAGGCTCTACATTGAGCAGAGTATTATAGCTCTTTTGAAGAGGAAGATATGATCATATCTGAATTTTAAGACCATAGTTCTGATGGCAGTATAAAGAAAGGACTGAGAGCTGAAAGCTACTGAATTCAGAGTATAGTCAGAAAATCATTAAAATACTATTACAGGATTTTTTCTTCTGTCAGTAGTGCCTGTGGTTCTTGGTCATACCACTTTAAAGAATGAAGAGATAGAATAGACAGAGTGGTGGGCAAGGTTTACTGAGTGATAGTGAAGTTTGGAGTACAAAGCTCCCAAAGAGGAAAGTTACCATCAAAGTGTCTAAGTCTAGGGGTTTTTATGGGTTTGTTTTGTTAGGGGGCTATTTTAATCTAACTAACCCTCTGCTTGCCTGTCATCCAATCAGGTTTGTCACCTATCTATCACCTAGGAAAGGAGGGTAGGGCTCCTTTCACAGTGGTGTAAAATCCTTTTAAGGGTGGTTTCCTCTTGTCCGGCCTGCCTGCCTTCCAACTATCCTTCATCAATATTCTAGTCAAGAAAATGTTGATGAGGGGCGCCTGGGTGGCTCAGTTATTAAGCCACTTGGGAAGACAAGTTTGGCAATTTCTTACAAAGAATACTCTTGGGGAGCCTGGGTGGCTCGGTTGGTTAAGCACCTGCTTCGGCTGGGGTCATGATCCCAGGGTCCTGGGATCAAGCCCCACATCGGGTTCCCTGCTCAGCAGAGGGAAGCTTGCTTCTCCCTGTCTCCACTCCTCCTCCCTCTCCCACTCCCTCTCTCATTGTCTCTCTCTCTCTCTCTGTCAAATAAATAAATAAAATCTTAAAAAAAAAAAAAAAAAGAATGTTGATGGCTTACCTAGGGTAGGGCCAGTGGGGATCAAAGATGGGAGTGGAAATGTAGCATTACAGAAGTGGAATTGAGATGACTTTCTTTTCCTTTAAGCAGGCAAGAAGACAGAAGAGAAGGAGGTGTTAAAGAAAATGAGTTTCTAGCTTGGGTGCTTGAGTGGATTTTCATACAGTTAATGGGACTAGGGAACCCATTATGAGGAATCATTTTTTTGGCAGAGTTGCAAATGAGTCTATTTACACATTAAGTGGGACTTGCCTCTTCCTATTCTACTATTTGTGACCTTTTCCTATTGCTTTAATAATAATGTTGCATCAGTTTTCCCTATTTTACATCTTTTTAAAAATTTTTTTATTTTTTAAAGATTTTATTTACTTATTTGACAGAGAGAAAGAGATCACAAGTAGGCAGAGAGGCAGGCAGAAAGAGAGGGGGAAGCAGGCTGCCCGCTGAGCAGAGAGCCCCATGCGGGGCTCGATCCCAGGACCCTGAGATCATGACCCGAGCTGAAGGCAGAGGCTCAACCTATTGAGCCAACCAGGTGCCCCTACATCTTTTTTTAAAGTAATCTCTACCCCAACCCAACATGGGGCTTGAACACATGACCCCAAGATCAAGAGCTGCATGCTCTATTGCCTGAGCCAGCCAGGCACCCCAACTCTTTTACCATCGTTTTTTTTTTTTTTTTAATGTCTTTGATTTCCACTTTTCCACTGGAGTCCTCCCCCTAAAAGCATGTTCAACTTGTGCCTTTCTTCAACTACAACATTATTCTAGTCTCTCCTTTATTACTCCCATTGCCTCTACTTTTTTTTTTAACCACCACTTTCCAATGCATTAATTAATTCATTTGTTTAACTAATATTTATGGAGAGCTTTCAACATACCAGGCATGGTCTACATGATGAGGAACAAAGTAAATAAAAGGGACAAAAATCCCTGCTTTCTTGGAGCTCATGTATTGTTCTACTTACTCACTCATTATTTTCTACTTATCTGCTTCCATATTGTCCTGGAATTGTTCTTTTCAAAGCAGACACTGACTTCAAGACTGTTAAATTTAAGTGCCATTTCTTGGTCTCTTTGACCTCTCTGCAGCACTTAACATTGTTGACAGCTATCTATTTCAAAGCCAAGACCTTATCATATCTATTGTTCATGCATTCCCTAGAGAACTCGAAGAATGTTTTGGTCCCAGTAGCTATCCAATACATTTTAATAGGTAGAGATTAAGTTGGGGGCATTCCAAGTGCAAAAATGGAAGGACAGGAAGCCATGAGCCATTTTGAGGAATATTTAGTTCAGTTTAGTCATAAATGATAAGGAGGAATACTATCAAGAGGAATACTATGGCATACAACTGTATGCCAAAAAAACTAGATAACTTAGATGAAATACACAAACTCCTAGAAAGACACAGACTACCACAACTAACTCAAGAAGAAATAGACAATTTGAATAAATCTACAAGTCAATAGATCAAATTAGTAATAAAAAACTACCCACAAAGAAAAGCCTAGGCCCAGATGGTTTCACTACTGAATTCTACCAAACATAGGTGTCATAGGTACAATCAAGCCTGATGTGGGAGGAGTTTATGTTATCATTAATGAACTGCTGAAGGTTAGGAGAGTTAAATAACTTTAAGAGCAGGGTCAAATTATTTCCCTTTCTGAACAGAGCTGCTGATAAATCATCTAGGCCAATTATACCCTTAAACTGGCTAGATCCTGGCTCTGGATCTTCCAGGCCCAGATTCTATGAAATTTATTGTTTGATTGGACATTGAATATTAAGGCTGTGAAGTATTCCAGTATTTCTGAGCAGGAATGTGGTATCAGAAGCAGTCATAAATTTCTAAATCCAGGGGCGCTTGAGTGGCTCAGTCGGTTAAGTGTCTGCCTTCGGCTCAGGTCATGATCCCAGAGTCCTGGGATAGAGCCCCACATTGTGCTCCCTGCTCAGTGGGGAGTCTGCTTCCCCCTCTGCCTGATGCTCCCCCTGCTTGTGCTCTTTCACTCTTGCTCTATCTCAAATAAATAAAATCTTAATATATAAATAAAATAAAATAATTATCTTAAAAAAAATTTTCTAAATCTAAGAATCACCCGCAAGAGGGCCTTGACACCATCTACCTGCCTAGAAATTAGTCTAAAAGTAGGTTATGCTGGTATGAAGTATGTGGCTTACTGCTGCCTTAGGAAGCTAAATCAGGCCAAACTTGCTTTCACGCTCTTTTTAGCAAGGAATCAAAACTACTCAGAAAATGTGACCAAAGTTTATGGCAAGCCATAGTCATAAGCATCATCCAAAATTGTCTTACATATTATATAACCCCAAAATAAGCTTACTCCTCATACTTTCCCATTTCTAATTCTGTAGAAAGATTTACTAAAAATATGAACACAGATACTTCCATTGTCTCATAAAATTATATTACTTCTGTACATTGTCTTACTTCTGTTATAGATATTATCAGGCTATTACCTTGTCAACTCCTAAACTCGAGGACAGGAACACAACCCTTATTACTCAGGCAGCAGTCTGCTCACTTTGAGCATATTCAGTGAATATTGGTATGATTTTTCCTTCATGTTCTTCTCACTTCTATCTTTCTGCTTGGCAGCCTCTATGGAAAATCTAGTGTTCCATTTCCCCTATTATCTTAAGTTATTCATTTACCAAGTATTTATTGAGCATATTCTATGTTCCAAATACTGACATAGGGGATGCCTGGGTGGCTTAGGTCATGATACCAGTACCTGGGATCGAGTCCTGTATGGGGTTCCCTGCTCAGTGGGGATCCTACTTTTTCCTCTTCCTCTTCCTGATAACTCTGCTTGTGCTCTCTCTCTCTCTGTCAAATAAATAAATAAATAAATAAATAAATAAATAAATAAATAAAAGTCCAAATACTGACATAGGCTCTTGGGATTTGGTGGTGAACAAAATCCTTGCCGTCATGGAGCTTATGATCTAGAAAACAAGGCAGAAGATAGGCAAACAGATATGTAATGGTGTTGGTAAACGCTATGTAGAAAGAATCAGGAACTAGAGAGTGACTGGTTGATAGGTAGTCATCACATTCTATCGGAACCACCACATTCTATCAGAGACATGAAACCAAGAGGAAACTTTGCAAGTAGCTAGAGGAAGGGTATTCTGGACAGAGCGAACAGAAAATACAAATGCTCGATGAGTGTGCTTAGTGTGTAAAAAATAGCACAAAAGTCAGTATTAAACACAATATTCAGGGATACCTGGTAGAAAATGAGGTTAGAAAAGAGGTGGGAGAGAAAGGAGGAGAAATAACAACTGACACCACAGAAATAAAATGTATTATAAGAGAATATTATGAAAAATTATATGCCAACAAATTGGACAACCTAGAAGAAACTGGATGAATTCCTAGAAACATAATTTCCCAAAACTGAATCAGGAAGAAATAGAAAATCTGAACAGACTGATTACTACTGATGAAATTGAATCAATAATAAAAAAAACCCCAGCAATCAAACAGAAGTCTAAATCCAATGGCTTCACAGGTGAATTCTACAAAGCATTTAAAGAAAAGTTAATACCTATTCTTCTCAAACTATTCCAAAAAATATAAAATGAAGCAAAGCTTCAAAATGTATTCTATAAGGCCAGCATTGTCCTAATGCCAAAATCAGATAAAGACATTAGAGAAAAAGAGGCCAATATCTCTGATTAACACAGATATAAAAAAAATTTTTTTTTAAAGATTTTATTTATTTATTTGACAGAGAGAGAGAGAGAAAGATCACAAGTAGGCAGAGAGAGGATCAGGGGAAGCAGGCTCCCTGCTGAGCAGAGAGCCCCATGTGGGGCTCGATCCCAGGACCCTGAGATCATGACCTGAGCTGAAGGCAGAGGCTTTAACCCACTGAGCCACCCAGGCGCCCCGATATAAAAATTTTTAACAAAAATTAGAACTAAAGTCAACAATGCATTAAAAAATATCTTTTACCACCATTAAGTGGGATTTATTCCTGGGATGAAAGTGTGATTCAATAATCACAAATTAATCAATGTGATACATCTTACGTCAATAAGAGGAAAAATAGGGGTGCCTGTGTGGCTTAGTTGGTTAAGCATCTGCCTTCGGCTCAGATCATGATCCCAGGGTCCTCGGATGGAGCCCCACATCAGGCTCTCTGCTCAGGGGGGGGCCTGCTTTTCCCTCTCCCTCTGCCTGCAGCTCCCCCTGCTTGTGCTCTCTCTCAAATAAATAAATAAATAAAATTCTTTTTAAAAAATTTAAAAATAGTCATATGGAATTGAAAGGGACACAGAATAACCTAATTAATCTTGAAAAAGTAGAGAAAAGTTGGAAGACTCATACTTCCTGATTTCAAAACTTAACTACAAAGCAACAGTAATCAAGACAATGTGGTACTGGCACAAGGAGAGACCTACAGATCAGTAGAATAGAACTGATAGTCCAGAAATAAATCATATGTATATCATATGTGGTCTGAAATAAATCAAATACATCTATGGTTGATTTTTTTTTTAAGATTTTATTTATTTATTTGACAGAGAGAGAGATCACAAGTAGGCAGAGAGAGAGGGGGAGGCAGACTCCCCGCTGAGCAGAGAGCCTGATGCAGGGCTCGATCCCAGGACCCTGAGATCATGACCTGAGCTGAAGGCAGAGGCTTTAACCCCCTGAGCTACCCAGGCACCCCTGGTCTATTGGTTTTTGACAAGAGTACCAAGACCATTCAGTGGGGAAGAATGTTCTTTCTGACAAAAGATGAGACAACCAGATAGCCACAGGCAAAAGAATTAGGTTGGAATCTTATCCTACACCATATAAAAAAATTAGCTCAAAATGGATCAAAGACCTAAATGTAGAAGCTAAAGCTATGAAACTCTTACAAGAAAACATAGGGGGAAATCATGATTTGGGATTTGGCAAAGGATTATTAGATATGACACCAAAAGCATGAACAATAAAAGAAAAAGAAGAGATAAATTTGACTTCATCAAGATTAAAAACTTTTGTGTTTCAAAGGAAACCATATGGATCTCATTTAAACCTTAAATTATAGCTGGCTTTCTCTGACACTGCTCTAATAGGAGAAGGATGAGAGATGGGGGAGTGATCACTGTATTATTGCAAATTGGGGTATAGAAGTTCATTTGTATACTGGACTCTTTCAGCCTCTACTCAGCCTATGTTGGCAGCTGAGGTGGGGGTTGCTTTTCACTATCTATAGGGGGAGATGTGAGTTCCAGCTCTTTGTTAGGCCTCCACTGATACATCCCTGGTAGGGAGGGGTAAGAGGCCTTAACATTTCTCATGTGGACTTCAGTGACAACACAGCAGTAGGAGTGAATGACCTCTGGCCTCATTACTACCAGAGGTTGTGAAAGTCCGGACTCTCCACAAGGCTTCCTCTGATACCACACTGGTGGTGGTGGTGAGGGGGTAGCGTTAAGCTACTTCATTATAGCGTGGCAAAGTAGAAGTCTGAGCTCTTCACTTGGCCTCTACTGATGTGGGTAGGGTTGGGGCCACGGGTTTTTTGTTATTTTTTTCCTATCATGTTTGGCGAGAGTAGGGCTCTTGTTGCTTACAAATCTGTCTTGTTAGGCTGCCCTTTTTAGGTGCTTTGGCTAAAAAGAGTTCACTTTTATTGGGGCTTTCCTTCTTTTTTCTTTTCTTTTCTTTTTTTATTTGTTAAATAATCTCTACACCCAATGTGGGACTCAAACTGAAGACCCCTAAATCAAGAGTCACATGCTCTACCCACTGAGCCAGCCAGGTGCCCCTGGGGCTTTCTTTTAATTTGTGCTAGTTGCTAGCTTCCAAGTCTAGGTTATAGGAGGTGGAAAAACAACCCAGATGACTCACCCCTGTGTTGTGCCTTGGGTCCCAAGGTCTCTAATCTACCTTCTCTCCACATTTTAGAATCTACCTTCTCTCCATCTTTTATTACCTTCCTATGTTTGTTTTCAAATTATAGACTATTAAACATGAAGGAATCTTTGCAGATGATCCTGTTTAATCACTGTATTTTAAAGTAGTAGAAAATGAACCTCAAGGTTACAAACTAGTTAGCTCAATGTCAGGAGTAGATTCCAGTGTTCAAAGTGTTTTTCAGTGCATAATTTTGCCTTGATCTTAATGGCTTTGTTTCATTTTGTTAGGTGTGTACTCAAATTGATTGAAACTTTTTCATCCAGATGTTCAAATTTCGGGAGAAAAGTTAAAACTATATGTTTTGTTCAGCGAACAAACTTAATTTGTAAATTAAACTTAGGAATCATTTTCTATTGCATAGGTTTGAATCAAAACAAATTTTTATAAAAAGATACTGAATATCTACTTTATGTCAAACTCTGTGCTTTGTAAAATGGACCTTGTTACCAATCCACTGGTAATGTTCCATCTCTAAAAGCTCTGAAATGCAAAAATGTCCCAGGGTTTTTTATTTAAATACCAGTTATAAACTTGATGCCATTCTTTTAGGAAACTTGTTGATTTCCCCATGGGATTTTGTGTTTGTTTAATTTTCTATTGGAGTACATGTCTTGTTTTAAATCATTCATCAATGTATGACTCCACCAAAATAACTGCCAATGGAAAATATAAATTTAATCTCTTCAAATAGTTGTTGTACAACTGAGTTTTCCAAGAGGATTTCCTAAATTGCCTCATAGATAAGTTCAAAGGAATTATTTCTTTTTTTTTCCAAGTACGAGGCAGATATCAAATATAAAGCCATATTATTTAGTTGGTCAAAACTCCATATTGTAATTGGTAATTTGACCTTCCTAAAAGGTCTCAAAGAGACTAATTCTGACAGCACTGGGTAGCATTTTTTTTTTTTCTTAACATTAGGCTCTGTTTGCACATTACAGGGCAATCTGAAAATATGGACAAAATATTCTAAAAACATTAATGATTCTACCAACCCAAGAACTTAACACCCCTTGACATCAAGGTGTAGCCTTCCAGACATTTTCCTAGGACATGTTTAAATTTAAATGTGTATGAATATTTTAGTAGAAAAAAACCCTCAGTTATGGCAATTTTGCACTATTTAGCACAGGGCCTGGGGCTCTTAGGCTATTAGAAAGAAGGAAACATGTCATGATACATAACATTTGTTTGGGGGCTTGTGTTATTAATAGTTTTTAAGTTAGCACTTTAGGCTTATGTAGGTATAAGCTTTGGACTTAATTCATGTTATATACTATTCTACTTTGGTAGTAGTAGGCTTTCAACTGTAGGAAACAAATTTTTCTTTTAGGGAGAGAGTGCTGTGTGTCTGCATGCATACACTGGGAGTGCAGAGGGAAAAGGAGAGAGAATCCCAAGCAGGCCCAGTGCAAGTCAGACATGGGCTGATCTTATGACTCTGAGATCATAACCTGAGCTGAAATTAAGAGTCAAATGCTAAACTAACTGAGCCACCCAGGCATCCCACTAGAGGAAACATTTTTAACAACTAGATGAGGATAAGAATGAAAGAGAGGAGAAGGCAGAGTGAGACTGCTTCATTTCTAAAGTAGTCATTGGGGTTATTTCTGGGCTATTTACCATGTCTAAGTACTAATATCTCATTCTTTTTTTTCTTTTTTTTTAAGATTTTATTTATTTGACAGAGAGAGAGAAATCACAAGTAGGCAGAGAGGCAGGCAGAGAGAGAGGGTGGGGGAAGCAGGCTTCCCGCTGAGCGGAGAGCCCGATGCGGGGCTCGATCCCGGGACCCTGAGACCATGACCTGAGCTGAAGGCAGAGGCTTTAACCCACTGAGCCACCCAGGCGCCCCCTAATATCTCATTCTATTAGTTACGAATCAAGAAGTGTTAAGTCCTATAATCATTTTCTTTGTAAAAAGTAGCATTTTGGGGGGCATCTGGCTGGCTCAGTCCGTTAAGCATCCGCTTTTGGCTCAGGTCATGATCCCAGAATAGTGGGATCGAATCCCACATCTTGCTCCCTGTTTAGCAGGGAGCCTGCTTCTCCCTCTGTCTCTGCCCCTGGCCCCTCCTTCTGCCCATGGTCGCTGGCGCGCATGCGCTCTCCCTCTCTAATAAACAAAATATTTTTTTTAAATGTAACATTTATTTTCTTTTTTCTTTTTTTTAAAGAACACTGGGTTTGTTTGTTTATTTTAAGAATTTATTTATTTATTTGACAGAGAGAGAGAGAGATCACAAGTAGGCAGAGAGGCAGGCAGAGAGAGAGGGAAGCAGACTCCCTGCTGAGCAGACAGCCCGATGCGGGGCTAGATCCCGGGACCCTGAGATCATGACCCCAGGACCCTAAGATCATGACCTGAGCCGAAGGCAGAGGCTTTAACCCACTGAGCCTCCCAGGCACCCCTGGCATTTATTTTCTTGCCTTTAAAGTTAATGTTCATTATAAAGAATATAAAAAAATTAAAAGATAAAGAAAATTTAAATGGCCCATTATCTTACTAGTAATCATTATCATTATAATTAATATATTATATTATAATATAACATAATTTTTATATTATATCTATTTTTATATAGATAACTATAAAATAATTAATTAATAAAATTAATTTTATAGTTATCTAGTTGTTTCTTTCCTTTTTCTATGCATATATGTATTTTTACAAACTTGGAATGATACTCTATAAGATCACATGTGATTTGAAACACATTTTAAAATTTCTATAAATTTTAAATGACCATATTCTAAGATAAGCATAAATTAATATATCAATTTATTTAAAGATTTTACTATGTTTAGATTAGATTTTCTAATCTTTGACATTATAAATGCAGTGAATGTGTTTTATATCTAATCTTTGTTTTAATTTCTATCTTCTTTGTGTATATTTCTAGGAGGGTAGTTATTGAATAAAAGGTCATGAGCTTTTTAAAGATTCTTAATATACCTTGCCAAAAAGTATCTTAAGAATTTGAAGTATTGGGGCACCAGGGTAGCTCAGTTGGTTAAGTATCTGCCTTCAGCTCAGGTCATAATTCCAGGCTCCTGGGATGGAGTCTCATGTTGGGCTCTCTGCTCAGCAGGAGTCTGCTTCTCCCTCTCCTTCTGTACTCCCTCCCTCTCTCCTTCTCTCTCTAATAAATAAACAAAATCTTAAAAAAAAAAAATTCAAAGTATAGTTTTATTCTTTTTTTTAAAGATTTTAATTATTTATTTATTTGACAGAGAGAGAGAGACCGTGAAAGAGGGAATACAAGCAAGGGGGGTGGGAGAGGGAGAAGCAGGCTTCCCGCTGAGCAGGGAGCCCAATGTGGAACTCGATTCCAGGACCCTGGGATCACCACCTGAGCCCAAGGCAGACTTACAACTGAGTGACCCAGGTGCCCTCGAAGTATAGTTTTGAAATTTTATTTTAATTTTATCATACAGATATAGGAATTCAAGGTGGTATGCTGCTGGACAGGGGGAAAATGTACATTTATAATGGATAACACATCCCCTTATTAAAGTTGCTGCCAATTGTTCAGAATGGTTCTAGTAAATGGTACATTTCTGGAATGTATCATTATAAGTTCTATGAATAAATTAAGAAAAGCATACTAGGAATTAGTTGGAGTAGAAACATTTTTAGTAGTTTATCAGTTATAGGCTTATGCATGTCTGAGAATATGCGGCTGCTTTCATTGCCAATTAAATTGCACTAATATTAACAAATTCTAAAGAGCAAAATAGTAAAGAGAGTATCTACCATCAGGAAGGCTAAACTGCTCCACAAAGAGGTCTCATCTCAGGCTCTGTGCTGAGACGCACATCCATCCTGGTTATATCTAATTAACAAGAATGGTCATTTTCTACTGTTATGCTCAAACTTACAAAGAACTCTCCTGATGGCAGCGCTGGGTCAGTTTCCCCGAATTTCACAAAAGGTGCTAAATATGCATCCTAATCAAACTGCCCTAAGACTCATGCTTTCTCTCACCATTGTTTTCTTTTTCACTCAAGATATGTCACTGTCTTCACAATAGCTAATGAAGAGAATATTCTCTTGGAAAACTTAAAGTTGTGCAGAATTCCTAACCATGAAATCTCATTGATTATATCCTATCCTGAGGCCTTGTGGAGTTTGTCATTACTGTGGCTGTTAAACTGACCAATACATATACATCTGTATTGGGTGGGGATAGCCACTATCAGTTTAAGTGTCCTAAGAAAGCCAGTTTTATTACTTTTGGAAGGAACTGAGCTATTTTGTGTCTTCTTTCTACATGTGCATTAGTAACCATAATTGTTTAGAATACCCAATTCACAAGGTATTGATTTGTAAATTGTAATTAAAGCTTTAAATTCAAAATGTTTCTGAAATTGGTGAAACTTCAAAATGGAGAGTCATACAGTGAAAAAGGAGACAATATATTATCTTTAAACAGCCAAAAATAGCCTTTAAACACAAAAGCAATTGTGTGCCTTGCTTGTTTTGACAATTGTTCAAATAAGCATTTTTTCAAAGATGTATATATTTATTTTTAGAAAGTAGGTTTTTTTTTAAGTACATTATTATACACAGAAAATGTGATTTAATGCATATCACCAGCAAAAGTATCTCACCCTTATAAAAAAGATTTATTTATTTATTTATTTTAGTGTTGGGGGAGGAATAGAGGGAGAGGGAAAGAGAGAAAAATCTCAAGCAGACTCCCCTATAACCAGAGGTGGGCTTTATCCCAGGACCTGAGATCACAACCTGAGTCCAAATTGAGTCCAAATACCTAACCGACTAAGCCACCCAAACACTCCTGAACATTATTTATTTTTTTTAATTATTTTTTTATTACCATATAATGTATTATTTGCCCCAAGGTACATGTCTGTGAATCATCAGGCTTACACATTTCACAGCACTTACCATAGCACATACCCTCCCCAATGTCCATAACCCAGCCACCCTATCCCTACCCACCCACTTAAACATTATTTTTTCTTTTTTTTTTTTTTTAAAGATTTTATTTATTTATTTGACACAGAGAGAGAGATCACAAGTAGGCAGAGAGGCAGGCAGAGAGAGGGGGGAAGCAGGCTCCCCACTGAGCAGAGAGCACAACAGAGCTCCATTCCAGGACCCTGAGATCATGACCTGAGCCGAAGGCAGAGGCTTTAACCCACTGAGCCACCCTAAACATTATTTCTGATACAATATTTAAATCACTTTAGGGGTGCCAAGGAGGCTCAGTTGGTTAAGCATCTGACCTCATGACAGGTCATGATCTCTGGGTCGTGGAAGTCTGTTTCTCCCTCTTCCTTTGCCCCTCCCCCACTCAATCTCTCTCTCTCTCAATCTCTCTCTCTCTCTCTCGTAAATAAAGTCTTTTACAATATTTAAATTGGGGCACCTGGGTGGCTCAGTGGGTTGAACCTCTGCCTTCGGCTCATGATCTCAGGGTCCTGGGACAGAGCCCTGCATTGGGCTCTCTGCTCAGCAGGGAGCCAGCCCGCTTCCCCCCTCTCTCTGCCTGCCTCTCTGCCTACTTGTGATCTCTCTCTCTGTCAAATAAATAAATAAAATCTTCAAAAAAATATTTAAATCACTTTCTATCTTGTTGAAATAAAAGTATGGTTAGTTAAACATCTCTTCAGGAATATTCTGTCCTCTGACACTATCATTTGAATAGACTAGTTTGCAAAGAGCTTTTGCCATCCGCGATATCATCCAATCCTTCCTACAGCTACCAAAATAGGTACTACCCCCATTTTTAAAGAAAAGAAACAGGCGCACTGGGTGGCTCAGCTGTTAAGTGACTGCCTTCAGCTCAGGTCATGATCCCAGGGTCCTGGGATGGAGCCCTGCATTGGGCTCCCTGCTCAGCACAGGGAGCCTGCTTCCCCCTCTCCCACTCCCCCTGCTTGTGTTCCCTCTCTAACTCGTTCTGTCAAATAAATATAATCTTTAAAAAAAAAAAGAAAGAAAGAAGAGAGAGCCACTGAGCCAAAACCAAGAGTTGGATGCTTAACTGACCGCGCTGCCAGCTGCCCCCAAATGTATCTAACTTTTTAATGTCCTGTACTTGGAACATACTTTTGTTATACAGATTTAATACCACATACTTCAGATGTCTTTCCCAATTTTGTTAGAAAGTTTGCTTGATTGATTTCCACAACAGACTTGCATGCCCCTTAGCCATGGTAGCATCCTAGTTGTTATTTCTGTACATCTGTATCTTAAGTTTGGGAAGATCAACTAAATGAAAAATCCTTAACTGTGGTGTCACCAATCTTTCAGTGTACATGTTAATTATATATATATATCTCACCTCCATCTCTTTTTCCTCTGAAACTCATGTATGAAATCATCATAATGTTTTTTTAAAAAAGATTTTATATATTTATTTGAGAGAGAGAGAGAGAGAGCAAGCACAGGGGAAGGAATAGAGGGAGAGGGACAAGCAGACTCTGCTGAGCACAGAGCCCGATACAGGTCCTGTATCCAAGGACCCTGAATCATGACCTGAGCCTAAATCAATCAGATGCCTAACCAACTGAGCCACCCAAGTGCCCCCGTAATGTTTCTTTATCATACAAACATCACATTCATCCTGCATGATTGTTTTTTGAAGATTTTATTTATTATTTGAGGGTGAACATGGGGTGGGGGGCATTAAGGGGTGAAAAGCAGAGGGAGAAGGAGGAGACTCCCGCTGAGCAGGGAGCCCAACATGGGGCTCCATGCCAGGACCTGGAGATCATAACCTAAGGGGAAGGCAGATGCTTAACTGACTGAGCCACCCAGGTGCCCCCTGTATGATTTTTTAAAATTAACTTTACTGGAGTATAATTTACATAAAATGCACCCATTTAAACTATATATTGTAATGTGCTTAGATAAATGACACACTCACATTTTGGGTGTTTTTAAGATCATTTATTTATTTATTTATTGGAGAGAGAGAGAGAGAGAGCACAAGCAGGGGGGAGGGTCAAAGGGAGAGGGAGAAGCCAACTCTGTTAAGCAGGGAACCTGATGCAGGGCTCCATCCCAGGACCCTGGGATCATAAGCTGAGCGGAAGGCAAACACTCAACTGACTGAGCCACCCAGGAGCCCCTCTGCATGGTTTCTAATTTGGAGAAATGGGTGACCTGAGTTCAATTCTAAACTGGTCACTTACTAGCCATGTGACCTTGGGTAAGCTACCTTTTAACTTCTCAAAGCCTTGATTTATCTCCCTATAAAATGAGGATGATGATCTCACAGAATTGTAAAGGTACAGTGAAAAAATGAACAGTAAGTATCCAGAATATAGCCTATTCTCAATTTACCTTTTATTACTAAGGAAATAAAAAATATTCATATATCTAAATTTCTACCTGAAATCATAGAGATCTATGAACTCATCATTTCTTCCTCACTCCTGATTATTCACCATATTCATTTATTATTTTTCTTTTTGACAGATCCTGCCTCATGTTTATTTGTACAAATAGCACAGGAGGGCACCAGCCCCATGTAAGCGGAAGCCTGGAGAGGGGGAGGGTGTAACACCAGAACTCATATCCTCACATTGACAGACAGAAGCCTCTACACTAGAGCCTTCATGGGGGCTTGGGAGCACCTGTGGGAGCCTGAGCCACAGGCATAGCCTGGGCCTTGGTTTGAGCCATGGTCTTTAGCCGGTAGAGGCTGAGACCCTTGGCAATATGGCACCTGCACAGTTTCCTGAGCTTGGGGTGAGCAATGTAGGCAAGCTGACTGAGCCTGCAGCTGCAGCCGCCGCCATTTAGGATCTTGGTTCTGATCTCCTTGGGCTTGACTAGGGCCTTCATAGGCTCAGCACATGCTCTCATGGCCTTGGTGGAGTTCTGCACCTTCTTCGGGCCTTTCTTGTTATGCTTCTTGGCAAAGCACATGTTCCTCAGGAACTTGGGGCCTATCCTCTAAGAGATTCTGATCTTTGTGACCAGGGTTTTTTTTTTTAACGCTGTTTCGGTGCCATTTCTGTGACTGGTTGTCTGTGATACGGTCTTGGACTTGGCCATGTCTGCATGAAGCCTGCAGCTCCTGAATGGTCTGGGACTCCCATATTCACTTATTCTTCATGTCAGAGGCAGAAGCAACACTAGAGAAAAAGCATGATTTTATATCTCATTTGCCCACAACGCTCAGAATTTTCAGTATATCCTTGTTAGCACTGACAGGATATATGGTTGTGTGTACCTTTTGCTCTACTACCAACCACTGCCAAATAATTTCCAAAGGACAAAGTTTCACAACAAATAGGACTTGTCTCACAACCACACATTTCCTGAGGCAAAAAGTCACAGACGCTAAAGCATAGCTTCTAAAACTGTTCAAGTACAATTCTAAGCACTTGAAGCAGGTGTTTTTTTTTGTCCTTTAAACTCCCTACAAGTGTGTTAGGCAATGTTATTCAGCATCTGAGAACATAGGCAAACAACTGTATGCGCTAAATCACCTGGCTTCATTTTGATCACAAGGGCTTACTCCAGTGAGTAACTTGTGAATACAATCTGATGTCAGACATGGAGAAACACAGATAACAGTGGCATTATGCTGTTCTTGATTATGCCTGGGATATAGATTCATTGGAGGTTTCCCCCTACTATCTTTCAGATATCTGAAAGGAACTCTGAAAACATCAATACCCCATTTTCCTGCTTCCTACCTGTATTTTTCTAAATAATCCGATCTGAGCTTAGTCTGCAAGTATTAGGACTGGTGTCAACTGTAATTAACAGGCATCCTGTTAGCTGTAATTAATTAAAAGGCAGTTTGAAATTAGCAATACTTTGATGGTGATTCCAGCCATTTGTATATTTTAACTCAACTCACCTCAAAAAATTTTAGTACTGCCATGTCCTTGCTCCCTGATTTTTCTTCGGCTAGGCACTTCGCAATTCAGGGGCATTTTCCTTTCAACAATCTATTTATCTATTCCCCTTCTTGTCACTTCCACTTGGGTGGGGCTGGGGCATCAGGAGGAATAAGTGCCCAAACGGTTCTTTAAGATCCACCCTCCCTGACAGGTTCTCCATGCAGAGATGCGCCCGGGAGAAAGAAACTCAACCTGCTGCCTCCGGATGACCAGGCCCAGAAGCGGCCCTAATGAGAAAATACCCTTGGTCTTCCAGGTTCCAGTCTCTGCCAGGCCTTCGGAGGAGGAAGTAAAGGAAGTGCCCCATCGAAGCTCCGCTCGGTGCTGGCTTGGGCTCCAAGGAGGCGTGGCCTCAAGGGCGAAAGCAGAGGAAGGGCGGAACCTCGTTGGGGTGGATACGCACTGGGCGGGGAATCAGGGAGGACGGGAGGGTGGGGGTCTCATAACTCCCTAAAATGGGCGGTCGTGCTACACCAGTCCGTGCAGTAAGAAAGCAGCCTCCCGCCCCCCAACCCCTTACATACACACACACCTCTGCCCAGAGGAGAAGGCACTCGCAGAGCTTCCCATCCTCTCACCCAGCCTAAGTCACCAGTGCGGGTCTCAGCCAGATAGGCAATCGGGGTAGCTTCTGTTTTTATTTTCACTTTCCTGATTGGGCTGCAGACTTGGGAGTGGAGAAGGTGAAGGGGGCCAGCCCTGGTGTCACCGTCTCCGCCCCCAGGCCGGCCTCCTAACTGCGGCAGGCAAGGGCATACAAAACTCTACTCTACTCCAAGATTTCCACCTCTGAAACAGTACCGGATAAAATGCAAATATACTAGGGTCATGATAAGTAACTAAAGTATTCCTGGCCCCCAATTACCTAAAAGTATTGTTCTAGTTAACCACTTAACTTTTCTTTTAAGTAGAAAACCGGACCCTTAGAAATACATACCAGATGTGGTGGCTAGGTTAGTCTGAAAGCAGCTGGACAGGGAGCATCTCAAGGAAAGCAAAGACAAGATTTTCCCTCTCTCCCAAGTTGTCAAAATGTGACATGGCTCCACTCTCTTGCAAATGATCGGTGTTTTCAGATCAAAAAGCCAATTTTTCTGGCTTTGGAACAGCTTCTTAACTGAATCCCTCCACGTTTAGTTTAATTTAAATCTTGATTGTGTCATCTACCCCAATGCTAGACCAAAGAGTTAAAGGACCAAAGGAGGCTAATAAGCCTTTGGGGGGCGGGGGGGGGGAGGGGGCATATAATTACCTATGCAAAGCATACTTCAACTGAAAAACTGTAAGAGCAAAATTAAAGCACCCTGACATTTGAGATTCCTAAAGACAAGCACTCAAAACAATGCACAATTCTGGACTAAGCCACACCCAGGTTGGCAGCAGCTTTCTGTTGGTTTCCCCTTTCTCCATACCTGTTATGGTGCTGACAAGCACTCAAAGGACAGTGAGTGGCTTTATTGATTCTTTAAGGATGTTCCACTCAGTAGCCAGGGGAAACCCATTGTTAAGCATCTCTTCCTATACTTCATAAACCACAATCACATTGTCTTTTATTACTAGCTCTGAACTGACTCTAAAATAACCCCTTTGAAAATACAATATTTATAATATATATCATTCTGAGACTAATAAAGTAAAAGAATCTTCCTAGAGAATAAGAAAAAATATAAGCCAAAACAAAACAAAAAATACCTCAGCTTACTTACCTGAAGCATTCTTCAGCTTCTGTAACTGCAAAATATGGATCTTGTCTTCATGCTTTAATAAAATCACCTTTTTTGCACCAAAAAAAAAAGTTTGTTTTAACCAGTCAAATTCTGTGCTAGGTCCAGGGAAAAGAAATATATATCACAGACACTAATAGGGAAGATGGGCCTATAAATAGAGAAACAACTAATTCATTGTTACATGTTTAATAAAAGCACTAGGTACAAAAGCAGCCTAATCAAAGAAGTGACTAATTCTACAAGTTTACAGGGGCGAGTGTATAAGAAAAGGTTTGACTCAGGAATGATGTCCATTTGAGGGGGTATTTGAAACAAAGAAGCATAAACAGAAATGTGGGGAAAAAAAGCTAATGAGGTAGACATTAATAAATGACCACAAAATGCTGAATGACAACACAGAAGAAATTAAAATATAAAGAGGCACAGAATTCTATTAATTTTAAATTGACAGTGAAAAGATTGTTGGAAAATGGAGTGAGAGGGAAGAGAACTCTTTTTACTCAAATCTTAAATAATACAGAAATTAAAACAAGAGCCCTTTAGAATTATAGTCCAGACAAAACCAGCATTGTTACATTGGTATATATTTCTTCAGGTTATGTATTTGGAACTGACACCGTTTTCTATAAAAATAGACTCTCCACACATTGAGGCAACACAGGAAAATGCCTAAATGTGCTGGATTTAGCAGTCTGGTGTTGGCCGGACCAGAATGCAGGATCCACTACTTCCCATTTGGGAAGTTACTTCTCTCTCTCTCTCTTTTTTTTTTTAAGATTTAATTTATTTATTTGACAGAGAGGCAGGCAGAGAGAGAGAAGGAAGCAGGCTCCCTGCTGAGCAGAGAGCCCAACTCAAGGCTCCATCCCAGGACCCTAGGACCCTGAGATCATGACCTGGGCTGAAGGCAGAGGCTTTAACCCACTGAGCCACCCAGGTGCCCCTGGAAGTTACTTCTCTTTATTTCAGTTTTCCCCTCTGTAAAATAGGTCTATAACTTTACCAACTGTCACTGGAGATTTAAATGTCAGCAGAGACTTTTTGTGCATGAGAAAGAACCCAGAAAGCTTCTTGTTTTTTAGTTGATATTTAAATTTATTAGTGTTATAAATTTTAAGTCTAGCTGTTATTAAGTATGTAAACACAAATCTCAAATTCATTTATAAATCAATTTTATGTTAAAAATGAAATACTTCCACATGTTCTTTGCTTAATGCTCAATGAACTAATTTGACATAGTAAACTTTCCATTTAAACACTATTATGGGGCGCCTGGGTGGCTCAGTGGGTTAAAGCCTCTGCCTTCCGCTCAGGTCATGATCTCTGGGTCTTGGGATTGAGCCCCTCATCAGGCTCTCTGATCAGGAGGGAGGCTGCTTCCCTCTCTTTCTGCCTGCCTCTGCTCTTGTGATCTCTTTATCAAATAAATAAATAAAATTTTTAAAAAATTTTAAAAAATAAACACTGTTATAAATGTGATAGAATTTTCTTAAGCATTATATATTAAAGTAACAAAAGCATCCAAATCCAACAAATCATCTTACACACTTGCAGTTTATAAAATTAATTTATTAAATTCCTTTAAAATATGCCAAAATCACACATTGCTATATCTGATTGTCTCAGGTACTTCATGCCCCTAACAAGGCAGATTTACACTGTAAATCATCTTGGCCCATTTTCTGCCCAGTCCAGAGCACTTACAAAGTATTCCTATGGGTCCTCTGAGCACTGAAAGGAAACAGTTTAGAAGAGCGGGCTGCCAGCCAGACTGCTCTGCTACTAATCGGCTGTGTGACCTTGGTTAAGTCATGTAACTCTTTGTGCCCCTGCTTTATCATCTGAAAGTGGGGGTAGAAATAGTACATAACTGTGAGCCTTACCTGAGTCAGTGCATGTAAAACACTTAAAACAGTGTCCGGCGGGTACTAAGTGTTCAACAAATAATTATGATGTTAGTGTAAATCTACTAGATCAAATTCTCTCAGGCATCTGTGCAGCATAAAAATCAAATCTATACATTGGGTCAAATTCACTTAAGCAATGAAATATTCAATATATCCCTAATTGGTCAAATTCTAATATTTCAATACAGGATGCCTGGGTGGCTCAGTCTGTTAAGCATCTACCTTCGGGCTCAGGTCATGATCCCAGGGCCCTGGGATCAAGCCCCATATCTGGCTGACTCCCTGCTCTACAGGAAGTCTGCTTCTCCCTCTCCCTCTGCCCCTCCCCTCCTGCTTGTATGCACGCTCACTCTCTCTCTCAAATAAATAAATAAAATCTTTAAAATATATATATTTCAATTAAAAATCTATCTAATGTCAGAGTTTTTCCCCAACCTGTGAGACTCTCTAAAATATTCCAAGTTTCTTAAATACAGAGACTATGTACACAGGCAACACAGTGAGTTAAGTTTGTTACTACATCTTGTAAATAGAAGGTGGCATTAAAATGATGTTAATTTCATCAGCATGTATATGTTAATGGGGCCGCAATCATTATCCAATGACATTATTCAAGGAAGTGGGCAGTAGATTTATTTTGGCACTATTAATCTGATATGTTCAGGGTTTAGTCAAAGATGTGAGATTGGGGTTACGGTTTGGGAGTTTTTGGTCAAAGATTCCAGACAGGGGAAAGTTAGGTAGGAGAGGAGGGAGTGCACCTTCTGAGGGTTCTATCCAGTGTGCCAGTCCCAGCTTGTAATCGCTGGGAACTCGTAATAGCTTGTAATAGCTGGGAACTGCCTGCCATGTGGTAGGAACTCAAAGCATTTTAGATGGGAATTATTTTTACAACCTAGGGCATCATCTATCCCCTGCAAGTTTTGCCTTTGCCTGATTTTTACAGTAACTACTTTTAACTTTTCCCTGCTTGATTTGAGAGGATGGAATTATACTTCCATGATTTTAGAGTATGTACACTGGAAAGTACACTTTCCTACTGGAGAGTTCTGCTAATCTCTTTGCTTTTTGAAGTTAATTAAATTCTTCATCTCTTTCATATTTACTTTCTTATCTGTCAAATAAACAGATTAGTGCCATTATAACATCACAGTATTGTTGTAAACCTTAAATGAAATTTTGTGAATCACAATGTCGGGTATATAGTAAGTGGTCAGGAGATGTTAACTATTATTATGTGGTTATTTTTTTCAACTTTTTCTTTTTCTTTTTTTAAGATTTTATTTATTTATTTGACAGAGGGAGATCACAGGTAGACAGAGAGGCAGCAGAGAGAGAGGGGGAAGCAGGCTCCCCACTGAGCAGAGAGTCCAATGCAGGGCTTGATCCCAGGACCCTGAGATCACGACCCAAGCTGAAGGCAGAGGCTTTAACCCACTGAGCCAACCAGGCACCCCTCAACTTTTTCTTTAAACATTTCCACATTCTTTAAATATTTTATTAAAATGCAAAAGAACAGCGTCTTTCAATCAAAACTCAAACTTGTACTACCTTATGGTAAGACACTGTGTTAATTTCCTTTTGCTGCTACAACAAATTACCATAAACTCAGGGACTTAAAAAACCCTCAAATTTATTCTCTTACAGTTCGGAAGATCAGAAATCTAAAAAGTTCTACTTAACTAAGATCAAGGTATTGGCAGTAGGTAGCATTCCTTTCTGTAAGCTCTCAGGGAGAATCCATTTCCCTGCCTTGTCCAACTTCTAAAGGCCACCCACATTCCTTGGCTCATGGTCTTTTCCTTCAGCAATAGTATCACTCTGACCTCTGTTTTTGTCGACATATTTTCTTTTGACTCTGACTCCCTCTTTAAGGACTCTTGTAATTTCTCTGGGCTCACCCGGATGATTCAGGATAATCTCTCCACCTCAAGATCCTTAATTTAATAATATCTGCAAAATCCCCTTGCTAAGGTAACCTATTTACAGATTTCAGGAATTAGGACCTGGTTGTCAGGAATTAGGACCAGCCACTATTCTGCCTGCTACAAATACTATTCCTGAAATTACTGACTACGAAACCAAAGTTGGCATTATGTAACAGCAAAAGGATGAAAAAAAGATTATTTCACTGTCCTTTAAATAGACCTGTGTCAAGTGCTAAGAGCATTTGAAGACAGACCCTTTGGCTATTTGTTTCCTTAGAATTGGGCAAATTTTTAAATCTAAAGGGTTCTAAGTATCTCCCAGGTATTCCAGGTATTATATGTCATGTACATATTTATATATAGTATCATCTCATCTCTCCAGAACATGGCAACATGTTCTTGAGCTGCTAAAACTTAGGAACTGCATATGCATGTACATGCACACACACACACACACACACACACACACACACACAGGAACTGCCCTGAGTAGCTAAAATAGCTGACAAAAAGTTGTACCAAGACTCCTGTGTTTCACTCACAAGAAAACCTTAGACTTACACGCAGATCCCACCACTTGACACATGTTCTATTAGCCTATCTTACTGCCAAACCTTGGCTGACCTGAAGTAGGAAATTAGAAGGGCTAGAAAGAAAGCTCTAGGCAGGTAAACTGACAGAACTAAGAAGACCTAAAGAAACATATCTCAGTCAATAATGTGCCTTGTTTATATGATATAGTCAAATGAAATAAAATATGCTAAATCTGTGTATTTGAGTCAAGAAAGGACGGTAAGGAATAAGAGGTATTTTAAGTAGAATCTATTAGGTTGAGAACTTTTAAACTTCACATCTTCATATATACATTTTAAAAAAGACTATTTGATGTCTAGACTCCTGTTTATGATAGAATTCTATGATTTCAGGTGACAAGAATAGCTTGTCACCAAGGAGACAATCAGAAGTGGTATGTATTCTGGAATGCACTTGTTTATTATATTTATTACGACGACAACTACTACGGTGAATCTAGCATTTTATCATCTCTTAAACACTTCCATTGTCTAGGACAATTAAGAGTAGGCAGGTAGGACAATGTGCTTCAGTGGAGTCAAAGGCATCACTTTTTCGCAGTCAGAACAGTAACTAATATTTGATGCTTTTATCGAACCAGCAGTTAATAAACACGTGCCAAGCATTGTGTTAGGTACTAAGTCTTCATGAGAAATGAGTTTATTTTCAGGTTTCATGGAACAGGTGGAGCCCAATAATCACATCAAAATTTAAAGATGTATAAACACTTTGATCTAGAAATTTTTCCCACAACCTGTCCAACAGAAAGTTTCATGCAAGTGCTCAAAGGTATCTGTGCAAAGATGCTTCCTTATGCATATTGTTTGTAACAGTAAAACACTGGAAATGATCTATACAACCATCAATAGAATGAGAGAGACCTATATATACCAACATGTAAAGATGGCAAGATATAGTACTGGGGCACCTGGGTGGCTCAGTTGGTTAAGCGACTGCCTTTGGCACACGTCATGACCCCAGGGTCCTGGGATTGAGTCCCACATCAGGCTCCCCTCCTCTAAGGGGAGCCTGCTTCTCCCTCTCTGCCTGCGACTCTCCCTGCTGATGCTCTCTCTCCCTGTCAAATAAATAAATAAAATCTTAAAAAAAAAAAAAAGATACAGTACTGGATGATAAAAGAAAGTTATAAAACAGTACATTTTTCTTTTGTTGACATACAGATATAAGCATGTGCAAGAAAAATCTCACGAATATATAACAAAGAATTTTTTTACAACAAAGTATTAATGAGGCACCTAGGTGGCTCAGTGGGTTAAAGCCTCTGGCTTCAGCTCAGGTCATGATCTCAGGGTCCTGGGATCGAGCCCCGAATCAGGCTCTCTGCTCAGCAGGGAGCCGGCTTCCCCCTCTCTCTCTGCCTGCCTCTTTGCCTGCTTGTGATCTCTCTCTCTCTGTCAAATAAATAAATAAAATCTTAAAACAACAACAACAACAACAACAACAAAGTATTAATAAGGGGAAGGATTATGGAGATTTTTTCCCTTTCTACATTTTTTTTACAGTGTTTACTTAAAAATAATAAATATCACACAGGAAAAACCACAAAGGTAAAACAAATACAATAATACAAAATAAAAGGTAAGAAATTAAATAATAAGTTTTAGCAATGTTTTTATGAGAAAGTGTTGAAATGTTATTTAAAACAACATGTTGGGGCGCTTGGGTGGCTCAGATGGTTAAGCGTCTGCCTTCAGCTCAGGTCATGGTCTCCAGGTCCTGGGATTGAGCCCCAAGTTGGCTCCTAGCTCAGTGGGGAGTCTGCTTCTTCCTTTCCCTTTACCTCTCTCCCTGCTTTTAGCCTTTCTGCCTCTCTCTCTCTCAAATGAATAAATAAAATCTTTAAAAAAATAAAATAAAACATGTTTTCCAAGAATTTGGACTAGATAAGGTGTTTTACCTGTGGTTTTCTGACCCAGTAGCTAGAAGTTGAACTTTCACTCAGTTTCCCCTTTCTTCATTCTGTTTGGTTATGGCTTTCAATAAAGCTTTTCACCTGAGGTTGTTCTTTAAGAGCCCTGGCTTCAGGGGGCGCCTGGTTGGCTCAGTTAATTGGCGTCTGCCTTCAGCTCAGCTTGGGTCATGATCCTGGCATCCTGGGATCAAGCCCCGCACAGGGCTCCCTGCATGGTGGGAAGTCTGCGTCTCTCTCTTTCCCACTCCCCCTATTTGTGTTCCCTCTCTGGCTGTCTCTCTCTCTGTCAAATAAATAAATAAAGTCTTAAAAAAAAAAAAAAAAAAAAAGCCCTGGATTCAAAATATGGGATAATAGTGAGTGCGCATATGTCAATTTGTTTACTGAGAGTCTCTCAGAGGAAATCATGTGCATCTGTCTGTTTACTTTTCCTTGGAACCTAGAAGGTCACCTCTAAAAATAATCTTGCTCAGTGTCAGAGCTTCCGTGACACAGAGGTACATGCCTCACATGCTCTCCGCAGTTAGTGCCCTGTGCCAGGCATATCCAGTTCCCAAAGGACTGAGACCAGAGAAGGAGGGGAAAGCACCTCCCAGCTGAGCTGTCCAGCTACTAATTTATTTTAATAATAGGCACAAAGGAAGCCCTTCAAAAAATAATACACACCTTTTCTCATGGCTGTCACTCTACACTAGTGATGTTGAACATTTAAATGTTGGTTGGCTCTTTGTATTTTTCTTTTCTGATATTCTGAAAGAAATATGAAGAGAATTTCTCAACCAGAGCCCACGTTATGGTTATTTGACTTTGCAACAGGCACATTTGGGGGGCCTAACCAGTCTTTACCTCTTCTGGTAAGGCTCTGAAGCTCTGTTGAACAGGCAGTTCTGAGAAACAATGCTTGTACCTGGGGAACATGTTCCATTTGCCCTGACCTTCACCTCATTCCACCCAGCTTGCACCTCTTCAATAGCCCCTGCCGGGCTGGGACCCATTGTGTGAGTGGGGCAAGTGAAGAGAAAGAGATAAATCAGTTAGAAGTCTGCTGTCCAAGTCAGAAATATTGAAAGGCCAAACTAAAGACATGGGCAGAAGAGAAATGACTAGAAAGATTGCAACTATAGAGTTGGAATCTGGAATTTTATAGCTTACTGGATCTGGGGGCAAAGGAGCTCCTCACGTTCCAGAAATTTCCTAGACTTGTGGCATTATGGAGGAGATGTCCCATACTGGACTCTGAACTCATCCTTGTCTCTCCAGGGACCAGGGCAACAGCTGTTTTGCCATCTAATCTTCAATTGTTCACTTCCATTGATTCCTTTCCATTTAACCCTATTCAAGAATCTCTCATATTTAAAAAACAAAACAAACAAAAACAAACCTTTCCCCATGAGAGAGGTGGTGGGAAGAGTAAGCTACTAACATCCTCATCTTAAATGTAGGGAGTCAAGAAATGCTGTGGTTAATGGAATGAAAGATAGAGCTTATGTAGGTTTTGTGGCCAGTGGATGGTGACACAACCACTTTGGATGACAAAGAAGAGAAAGGTATAAGTAAACTAAATTCTCATTTAGCATAGCAGGAAATTAACAGATAACGTCTAAGGCTGATAAGCCAAGAAACAGTCATTAGGAAGTTAACTAGTGATAAGGAGGTTACCAGGACACAGAAGCAGTTCAAAGTGGTTGCTTCTGGGCTGGCAAAGAGTGGCTCAGAGGATTGTTGCTTTTTTTTTTTTTTTAAACCATTTGCATGTATTTATTTGATGATACAAATAAATACATTTTTTTAAAATGTTTTTAAAAACATTTTATGGCAGGGGGTGCCTGGGTAGCTCAGTCAGTTGAGTGTTTGCCGTCGGCTCAGGTCATGATCCCAGGGTCCTGCGATGGAGTCCCACATTAGGTTCTCTGCTCAGTGGGGAGCCTGCTTCTCCCTCTGCATGCCTCTCTGTGCTCATGCTCTCTTAAATAAATAAATAAATAAATAAATAAATAAATGTAAATTAAAAAATAAATAAATAAATCGCCCCTCTTTTCAATATGGTAAAGAGAAAGGCCTTAAAAAGGATCCTCCCTAAACTTCATCTCATGGTTTACCACTCTATCCTCTTCCACACCCAGTGTGGAGACCAAGGTAGGGCTCAAATTCACTACTAGGAGCTCAAGACCTGAGCTGAGATCAAGAGTTGAGCACTTAGCCAACTGAGCCACCCACACACCCCAAGATATATTCCTTAATATATAGTAATAGTAGTAGTAGTACCTAAAATTTAGATTATTGTTATGTGCCACACACTGTGCTAATTGCTTTACTTTCATCATTTTGTTTATTTTTTATTTTTATTTTTATTTATTTGACAGAGAGAGAGAGATCACAAGCAGACAGAGGCAGGCAGAGAGAGAGGGGGAAGCAGCCTCCCTGTTGAGCAGAGAGCCTGATGTGGGGCTCGATCCCAGGACCCTGAGATCATGACCCGAGCCAAAGGCAGAGGCTTTAACCCACTGAGCCACCCAGGTGCCCCTCATCATCTCGTTTAATCTTCACAGTGAACGTATTGCAAATAGATATTTTGAAGGAGTTTTCTTTTCTTTTTTAAAGTTTTATTCATTCAAGTAATCTCCACACCCAACGTGGAGCTTGAACTTGAAGGAATTTTCTGTGTTCGCCATCTACATTTGCTTACCATCCAGTCTCCCCTCACCCGCTGTAGACTGGCTAAGGTTGCTCTCAAAAAGTGCACCCATAACCTCCCTACTGTTAAAACTAGTTATACTGTCAGCATCTTTACCTCTACTCCTACCCTCCCTTTGCTTACACAAGACTATACTTTTTTGGTTTTTCCTCCTGTTCTCTGGGTTCTTCTCAGTCTCCTTGAAGGTCTTTCTTCTACTTATCTCCTAAATGTTTGTATGTCTCAGTTCCTTCTTCAACCCGCTTTTCCTCTCATTTTATATCTCTTTAGAGTATTCATATACCCCTATTGCTTAAGTTACCATTGATGAAACTCAAAACTCTGTTTCTTTCTTTTTTTTTTTAAAGATTTATTTATTTATTTGTTTGTTTATTTATTTGACACAGAGAGAGAGAGAGAGAGAGATCACAAGTAGGCAGAGAGACAGGCAGAGAAAGAGGGGGAAGCAGGCTCCCTGCTGAGCAGACAGCCCAATGCGGGGCTCTATCCCAGGACCCTGGGATCATGACCTGAGCTGAAGGCAGAGGCTTTAACCCACTGAGCCACCCAGGCGCCCCCTGCTCTGTTTCTATCCCAACAGTTCCTTCTCCTCAGCCACAACCCCACAGACCGCTGTCTATCAGACATCCTGAGTTGTGTATCCTACTGGCACTTCGCTTTCACATGTCTCAAGTGAAATGCATCAATATCCCTTCATATTTGCCCTTTCTTGTGTATCTCTCTCTTTCTCTCAATGATTCTACCATCCACATAGTTGCCCGCTAAGTCCATTAAGCATGGACTCAATGAGGTCAACGATGTCCTTGGAAAGAGTGTTGATGATTGCTTTGTGTGGTTAATCATTTGTTCTAGCTTAGAATAGAAAGGGGGGGCGGGGCATGTAGGACTTGAGAGTTCCAGAGCAAAAGCCATAGGAACAGATAAGGGAGAGGGAGAACTGAAGATAATAGTAGCAGCAAACAGTGTTCATAAATTAACCACTGGGCTGAGCTGGGGTGCATGCAAGTACCCAGATGCCTGTGCCCTTCCCTACTTCTCACTGCCACCCTCACTAATTCCTGCCCTGCTTAAGAATACCAAGGAATAACTAGGCACAGGTGGCAGAGAGTGGTGGAAGCATATACAAACCATATACAGAGTTAGTTTTTTAATAACTACCATTTATTCTTTTCTGTGTGGCAGGCATTGTGCTGAATGTCTGACGTACATTACCTCTCTTACTACTCGCAACAATCCTTTAAAATACTGTCATCGATTTATTAATGAGAAAACTAAGGCTCAGAGAAGTTAATTAACATGTTGGAAGTCAACCAGTAAGTGATGAGCTGAGATTCAAATTGGGATCTTTGACTCCAGAGCCCTTGTTCTTTAATGGAGTGAGGGAAAGGACTTGCAGAAGTCAGTTTGAGAGTCAAGGGAGAGACATCTCAAGGCTCCTGGGAAGTTAAGGAATCTGTTTTGTGTACACAACGTACTTCCCTGACTCTGTCTGGCTAAGTAATGAATCAAGTTTACACTAAAGGCTAGAACTATCTAGACCTGCATAGTCCCATAACACCTTCTGCACGGATAGAATATTCTCTATCTGTGCTAATATGGTTGTCACTAGCCACCCATCGCTAATGAGCAGTTGGAATGTGGCCATTGTGATTGAAAAACTAAATTTTATTTATTTATTTATTTACTTACTTACTTAAAGATTTTGTTTATTTATCCGACAGAGAGAGAGATCACAAGTAGGCAGAGACCTGAGCCAAAGGCAGCTGCCTAACCAACTGAGCCACCCAGGTATCCCAAATCTCTTATTTATTTTTGATTTTAAAATAAAGTGGCCTCTTAATAAATAACTTTTTAATTGAAAAAAAAATAGGGGCACCTGGGTGGCTCAGTCATTAAGCGTCTGCCTTCGGCCCAGGTCAGATCCCAGGGGCCTGGGATCGAGCCCCGCGTCGGGCTCTCTGCTCTGCAGGAGGCCTGCTTCTCCCGCTACCGTTCCCTCTGCTTGTGTTCCCTCTCTCGCTGTGTTTCTCTCTGTCAAATAAATAAAATCTTTAAAATAAATAAATAAATAAATAAATAAATAAATAAATAAATAAATAAAGTGGCCTCGGTTTCTTTATATGTAAATTGGGGAAAACAAGAGAGGACAATTTAATCTGAGAAGATTAAATGAATTCAGAAATGTAAAGTGCTTAGATCACTCTCTAGAACATAATAAACGCTCAACTCTATCAATGTTAACTTTTAATTTAAAATAGGTATAGGATACTCCTAAATACCAGAACCTAAGCGATCACATATCATGAACGGCTAGTTCTGATTAGATTATGTATTAGAAACATAATAGACTATCCTATGCAATAGAAGGAAAAAGTTAGAACAATCAAATCTAGAAGAGCTGGATACAGGTGGACCTCAAGCAACTGAATGCTGCATGCATTCTCTATCTCGTCTTTGTAGTTCTCTGTGTATTAACTTCATTCTCACTCACTGTAGATGGGCTTCTTCACACGGCCAGAAACCAGTAACTGTGGAGTGTACCTCTTACACCTTCCTTACTGGAGAGACTCTTTTTTCAGTTACAGTTAAAAAAAAAAGAAAAAAAAATCTAAGAGAAAGACTATGAGTGGCCACCTATCTGTAGTTAGGCATTCATCCTTAGATCAATCGACTTTGGTGGTGGGAGCCAGGACACAGAAGACCACGGTTGCTCCTTTTGGAACCCAATAGTTGGGGCTGGGGTAGAGAAGTTCCCAACTGTAAGAGTGCTGGGCACATGCTCAGTGCCCAGCACTGGGGCTGGATGAAGAACAGCTTGGCCTCAGCTCAAAAACCACAGCAGAATTCAACATAGTGCTAGAAGTCCTAGCCTCAGCAATCAGACAACAAAAAGAAATCAAAGGCATCCAGATTGGCAAAGAAGAAGTCAAACTCTCACTCTTTGCAGATGATATGATACTGTATGTGGAAAATCCAAAAGACTCCACTCCAAAACTGCTAGAACTCATCCAGGAATTCAGTCAAGTATCAGGATATAAAATT
>CM053610.1:66338531-66348688 GCA_028646535.1 Procyon lotor
ATTCATCTGTTGAAGGGCATCTTGGTTCTTTCCACAGTTTGGCAATTGTGGCCATTGCTGCTATGAACATTGAGGTACATGTGGCCCTTCTTTGTAATGCATCTGCTTCCTTGGGGTAAATACCCAGTAGTGCGATGGCAGGGTCATAGGGTAGCTCTATTTTTAATTTCTTGAGGAATCTCCACACTGTTTTCCAAAGCTTACATTTTAAAATGAGATAGTTTTCTTTGACCCTCTGGGACAGAGAATGGATACATGATAAGGATGGAGGCCAACTTATTCATCCTAGTCACCAAGAGGCTTGGAGCTTTAGGGAAAGATTTCCCCAGAGATGAAAGGTTGTCATTTATAATGACAACAACTTGAAATGCTCCTGATCAATTGTAAGCAAAGCTGACGCAGCATGGCTGGAGTTTGTAACCTATGAATATTCAAGAAAGGCAGGACTGCCTAGTGGTTAAGAGCACCGGCTCGGGAATCTGATAACCTGGGTTTGAGACCCAGGTCTCTTACTCAGTAGCTATAACACTTGTGCAAGTTCCTTAAACTCCCATCAGTGAAAAGGGAACAATAATAGTATCTACTGAGCCTTAATATAGTGCCTGGCACAGTCACAGGTGCTCAGTAAATCTTATTAGTAAAAAGAAAATAAGCATCAGCATCAGCAAAACATTATATCAACCAGACTTTGTACTAGGTCCTGAGGATACAGCAATGTGTAAGATATGGGTTGCATCCTTCCCAGGCTGACTGGAGAGAAGGGATATATACAAACATAGGTTTATTAGACAGATAAGTTGAGATGGCACAGCTATGAGTGAGTGAGGGGAAAATCTATCGAGGAAGAAAGACAGGTGCTTGGCCTCGGTGGAAGGACAAGATCCAGATATGCTGACGACAAGGCTGGGGGCATTCTCAAATCTGTCACAACTGCATAAATTACTCTTCTTGTCAACCTCATTGAACATCTCAGGTACCTCAATGACTAAGAACGCATGGGGCAGGAAGATAGGAGGATTAAAAGGTTATTGGCTTTTTTTGAATGCTTTCATTTTGGTCATTTGAAAACAAAGATTTGTTGCTAGTTTAAAAATACTTCTTTTCCTTAAGGAAATGGAGTATTTTGTCAAATGCAGAACAGAAATAATCCTCTGCCACAACAAAATAAAAAATTATGTATGTGTCATATTTACTTAGGTTTCTTTGGAGATAACATAAACAGATAGGATCCTTGGCCCTGAGGTATACTCAAAACTGAATCATCCAAGTTTATATATAATTTAATAAATCATGCTTAGGCAAAGGTGTGTGGTCCAATTCAGTCCAGGGGAAATATGTGAGCTTACTAGGGTGGTGGCAATGAAGAGGGGAAGTGTATAGATTCAAGATCTCTATAGACAACCTATTTTAGACATGACATATTGTAAGGAGAACAAGGTAGCCGACAGCAGTCTTTTTCCAAAAGACTCTTCTCTAGAGACAATAAAGGTATTTGGTACTGTATTATAACCAGAAACTTTATAAAAAGATGGTAAAATAATATCCAAACACTGACATGTTAGGGAAAGAACTATTGGAATGTCTCTCTCGGTACCCTACTCTTTCATTCTTTAATTCGTTAAAAAATCTATTGTGTTTCTTACTATATGCCATGTAGTATGTGTTAGGTAATGCATATGTGGTTGTGAACAAAATAGATATGTTTCCTTCTCTCATGGAACTAGAAGACGATGATAAACAGGTAGGCAAATAAGTCACCATGTAATTATATACTCATCCATTTATGCATCCAGGAACTAATTATTGAGCACATATTATGTGTTGGGGAACATTTTGCATTCTCAGGATATAATGATGAGCAAAAGTAGATCATCCCTGTCTTCAGGGATGGCAGCTTACTCAAAGAGTCACACTAAAAAAGGTGAAGTTGTAACTATGTAAGAGCTATGAAGGAATATACAATGGGGAAATATGACCTCACAAGGAGGTCAGAGGAAGCTTCCCTGAGGAAGTAAAGAATGGATGGAGAAAAACTGAAGGATAAGGAAGACTAAGCTGGCAAAAGGAAGGAGAGGAGAGCATTCGCAACAGAGGGAAGAGCATGTTACTAAGTCTATGATCTGTCTGAGAGGCTGAGAGACTGTGAATGTGGCTAGAAGAGGAAGAGTAATCCACAAAGGAAACAGAGAGGGAGCAGCTCCAGGTGAAGGAACAAACTCAGAGAGTATTGGTCATAGAAGCCATGGGGAAAACAGTGTTTCAAAGAGCAGGTCATGGACTAGAGTCAAATGCTGCTGAGAGGTTAAGAAATGTGAGAACTGAAAATATCTCCTGGATTTCACAACATGCAGGTCACTGGTGAGCCCAGTGGAATGATGGGCCAGAAGCCAGAATGGAATGATTTGAGAATGAGTAGAAGGTGAGAAAATGTAGAGAGCAAGAGTATAGATTAAGGATTGCATTTGGTCACACGTAATGGATCCTGATGACAGTTGCTTAACTAAATAGGGTTATTTTCCTCATAGAACAAGAATGATGGAGGGAAACAGTTAAGACTGGGGCAGTGACTCCATGATGTCATCAATGTCCTAGAGTCCTTTATGCTCTGTCATCCCCAGTATGTGGCTTTTTTCCCATTGTGCATGCAAGATGGCTGCTCTCAAGCCAGTGTTTTAGATAGGTAGAAGAAACAAACATCAAGGGGAAAGGTCTGGTACCTAATACCAGGAAAGCAAACATTTTCTGTAAATCCTCAGCTGACTTCAGTTTACTTATCATTGGCCAGAACTGTGTCATATGGCTACTCCTAGCAATAAGGGCAGCTGGGAAATGTACCTTTTTTTTTTTTAAAGGTTTTACTTATTTGACAAAGAGAGAGAGATCACAAGCAGGCAGAGAGGCAGGCAGAGAGAGAGGGAAGCAGGCTCCCTGCTGAGCAGAGAGCCCCATGTGGGGCTTGAATCCAGGACCCTGGGATCATGACCTGAGCTGAAGGCAGTGGCTTTAACCCACTGAGCCACCCAGGTGCTCCGGAAATGTAGCTCTTTAGTCTGACTCATTATCATTCTGAACAGAATCAGTTTCTGTAGAAAACAGGGGAGATGGATATTGAGAAGGCATCCATAGCAGCTACACAGCATGTACAAATGATATGTTGAAAAAGTGTGAAAAAAAAAAAGTGTGTCCACAAGGGAAGGAGATTATAAGATGACAGTTGGAGGAGGGATGTGAGATTGAGTGACCTTTTAAAAAACTGAGGATGACTTAAGTGTATTTAAAACTTGATAAGAAGGGTCTAATCAAGAGAGAGAAAGTTTGAATATACAAGGACAGAAAAGGATAACTGACAATATAATGTTCCTTTGAGGAAAGGAATGGAATCTTAACAAAGAGAAGAGGGATTAACTTTAAAGAGCAATAAGGATGGGCTCTCTGTTGTAACAACAGGAAATAGCGAAGTAGGCTTATGTTTTATATTGAGAAAACGGGGCTTCTATTTCCTCTACTGTGTAGGGGTAGGTTTGCTATTGCCAATGATAGAAGGGAGTGACCAGAGCTTTGGGAAGTTTGAGATGTTGAAGGCTAAAATCACTGTTGTGGGACAAAACTGACTCAAATATAAAGGGCACAGATTTTTTTGCAACGGGTTTGCCACCAGAATATAGGTGTTATGAAAACCACCACTCAACCTAAACCAAAATGGGAAAGGAAAAGACTCACATCAACATTGTCGTCATTGGACATGTAGATTAGGGCAAGTCTACCACTACTGGTCTTCTGATCTACAAATGTGGTGAGATTGACAAAAGAACTATTGAAAAATTTGAGGAGTATGCTGAGATGGGCAAGGGCTCCTTCAGGTATGCCTGGTTCTAGAATAAACTGAAAGCTGAATGTGAATATGGTATCACCACTGATATTTCCCTGTGGAAATCTGAGGCCAGCAAGTATTATGTGACCATCACTGATGCCCTAGGCCACAGAGACTTTATCAAAAACATAATTATAGGCACATCTCAGGGTGACTGTGCTGTCCTGATTATTGCTGCTGGTGTTGGTGAATTTGAAGTAGGCAGCTCCAAGAATGGGCAGACTCATGAGCATGCCCTTCTGGCTTACACAGCGGGTATAAACCAACTAATTATTGGTGTTAATAAAATGGATTCCACTGAGCCACCCTACAGCCAGAAGAGATACAAGGAAATCATTAAGGAAGTCAGGACCTACATTAAGAAAATTGGCTACAACCCTGATACAGTAGCATTTGTGCCAATTCCTGGTTGGAATGTTGACAACACACTGGAGTCAAGTGTTAACATGCCTTGGTTGAAAGGATGAAAAGTCACCGGTAAAGATGGGAATGCCAGTGGAACCACACTGCTTGAAGCTCTGGATTGCATTCTGCCTCCAATTCGTCCAACTGACAAGCCCTTGCATCTGCCTCTCCAGGATGTCTACAAAATTGGTGGTACTGGTACTGTGCCTATGGTTTGAGAGGAGACTGGTGTTCCTAAACCTGGCATGGTGGTTACCTTTGCACCTGTCAATGTTACAAGTGAAGTCAAGTCTGGTGAAATGTACCATGAAGCTTTGAGTGAGGCTCTTCCTGGGAACAAGGTGGGCTCCAATGTCAAGAACGTATCTGTCAAAGATGTTCGTTGTGGCAATGTGGCTGGTGAAAGCAAAAATAACCCACCCATGGAAGCAGCTGGCTTCACGGCTCAGGTGATTATCCTGAACCATCCAGGCCAAATCAGTGCTGGATATGCACCTGTGCTAGATTGTCACACAGCTCACGTTGCTTGCAGGTTTGCTGAGCTAAAGAAGATAGATCGTCGTTCTGGAAAAAAAGGTGAAAGATGGTCCCAAGTTCTTTAAATCTGGTGATGTTGCCATTGTTGATATGGTTCCTGGCAAGCCTATGTGTGTTGCGAGCTTCTCTGACTATCCTCCTCTGGGCCATTTTGCTGTTTGTGACACGAGACAGATGCTTGCTGTGGATGTCATCAAAGCAGTGAACAAGAAAGTAGCTGGAGCTGGCAAGGTCACCAAGTCTGCCCAGAAAGCTCAGAAGGCTAAATGAGTATTATCCCCAATACCTGCCACCCCAGTCTTACTCAGTGGTGGAGGAACGGTCTCAGAACTGTTTCTGACAATTGTGTCAACTGTTTGTGTCATTTAAATTTAATAGTAAAAGACCTGGTTAATGATAACAATGCATCATAAAACCTTCAGAAGGAAAGGAGAATGTTTTGTGGACCATTTTGTTTTTTTGTGTGTGTGTGGTAGTTTTAAATTATTAGTTTTTAAAAATCAGTACTTTAAAAAAAAGATTTTATTTATTTATTTGACAGAGAGAGAGAGAGAGAGAGATCACAAGTAGGCAGAGAGGCAGGCAGTGAGAGAGGGGAAGCAGGCTCCCTGCTGAGCAGAGCCTGATGCGGGGCTCAATCCCAGGACCCCGAGATCATGACCTGAGCCAAAGGCAGAGGCTTTAACGCACTGAGCCACCCAGGCGCCCTAAAAATCAGTACTTTTTAATGGAAACAACTTGACCAAAAATCTGTCACAGAAGCCTGGGTGGCTCAGTTGATTAAGTGTCTGCCTTCAGCTCAAGTCATGATCCCAGGGTTCTGGGATCAACTTCTGCACTGGGCTCTCTGCTCAGTGGTGAGCCTGCTTTTCCCTCTGCCTGCTGCCCTCCCTGCTTGTGCTCACTTTCTCACAAGTAAATAAAATCTTAAAAAAAAAAATGAATTTTGAGACCCATTAAAAAAAAGTTTAATGAGAAAAATATACTATAAAGGGCACAAATAAACGGTTTTCAAGGAATGCTGTTCTCATGTGCCTTTCCCAGGAATATACCAGAGAATGAGAGTCAGAAATCAAAATGCCAAGAAAAACATCAAGATAAGGTCTAGTTCTAAGTATTAAATATATAATTACTTATAGAATTACTAGCACCCATGCCCATACCAGCTGAATATCCTCCCATTCCCATCATTAACATGAACAACATTAATTCAACAAATATTTAATGAATATCTTTACAAGACAGGTACTTAGTCGTGTCTTGCAGCATGCTAGGATGCTAGCCAGCATGCTAGGATGGGTTGAGGTGGGTGGGAAACAGAGCCTGGATAAGACAGCAGTAGGAAAGCAACTGATTGAAAAGGTGGAGGCTCTCTTAGCTACAGAGGTGTATAAAGTCTTAACATCTAAGCCCAGGGAGAGCAGCTAAACTGCATCCAGACAATGGCATGCAAGGGGTGATCTGATCTGAGGAGTAAGACAGGAGTGATGACATTTGGCTTTGGGAACTCTGGGCAATTGTCATGGCACCAGGGGCAGATCAGTTGGAAGTGAGGATACCTAGAAGACCAATCCAGCTGTGGAGATGGCAAGTGCAAAATTAGAGGGTGGAATAGGTTTTAGGAGGCCTGCTTCCTACTTGGCTGATTCCTCAAAATGCAAGCCTCAGGAAGCTGCCGGCATCTAGATGTTAAGATATCCAAAAGTACAGATGCCTGATAGGCTGACACAAAAAAACTGCATTTGAATAATGCTGTTCATGTCAAGAGCTAGGTTGTCCTGCATACATGGTCTATCTTAGAATGCCTAGTATAATAGAAAAATATTTCTATTTGTATATTCCTCTTACCACTATCGATATTTCTACATTCTACTTACCACTATGGAGAGAATATATCATATTCAGTGGGGCAGATAATAATAACCACCATTTATTGCACGTACTATACGCTAGACACTGTTCTAGCTACTTAATGAGCTGTATCTCATTTTATCCTTACAACAACCCTCTGAGTTAGCAATTATTGTTTAGAGAAGAGGAAACTGAGACTGGTCTAGTAAGTGTAAATTAATTTGCCCAAGATCACATGGCTATAATTGGCCAAGCTAGGATTCTAGCCCAAGAGTGACTCCAGATCTATCATTATGTCACACCCATTTTATCATACTGTTCCAGTACCGTGTTGAACCCTTATTATGTGTCATTTAAATAATGATTAGATTGGTCTGTTCCTTTAGTAAGAAAAATTGGGATCACAGCACATCTCTTAGGATGTGTTGCTAAAATGACAAGACCATGCTGCCCTCTATCAGCTTCAGTGACATTGGCCACTAGCAATTTTCAAAATAAATAATACCTGACATTTATATTGTGACATACATTTTATAAAAACATTTTACTCAAACTTGCCACATATATTATGAGCATCAAAGCCCACACATGACACACAAAAATCAATGCAAAAATTTTAATGAATATGAATTTGATTTGTGGTAAAGGCCAGCTATACTCATTGTAGTATTTGCTTTTTCTAGAACCTATCACTTAAAACTTTATTTTTACTTTCACAGAAGTAAAAAAGTGATTTAGGTTTTCCCACGCTTTTATTTGTTTGCTTATCACTTCTTTAATGGAAAATTTTGAAGATCTACAAAAGTAGAGAGAATTAAACCTCTGAGTATCATTTAGCCTCAACAATGACCATTTCCCAGTAAGTTTGATGACATGATTTCTGATAGAGTTATCTCATAAATCCTTTCTGATATAATTACTGCTTTATTCAGATATTATCTTGGTGTTTCCATATCATTGGCACAATTACTGCCAGATACTAATTAACCATGGCTGTTGCAGGGGACATTTGATATACTACTAAATACTACTGTTAAAGTTAGCTTACTAGAGCCCACAAGGTATTTCTGTTTTACCTGGAAATATGACTGCTATGAGTTTTAGGTTTTGTCTTAGCTTGAGTTTGAAAATGAATCTATTTGGTATGTGTTGCCCCCATTGGGTTATTCTGTGTTTAACTACACTGACCATCCAATTTTAATCCACTTTCTGTTAACACTGTAACACAGAGGAAATTTACCCTCTGCAGAGATAATCAGAACAGAAAATGTAGCTGCTGGAATTATGGCAGTGGACATAATGATATATTTCATAGCTATTTATAGTGGGTCCATTTAGAGAGTTATCTGATGTTTGTGGGTTTTTTTGAAAGATTTATTTATTTAGTTGAGAGAGAGAAAGAGATAGAAAGAAAGAACAAGCACACAGAGGGAGAGGGGGAAGCAGAGTCCCCTCTGAGCAGGGAGCCCAAAGCAGGGCTCAATCCTAGGACCCTGGGACCATGACAAGAGCCCAAGGCAGATGCTTAACCAACTGAGCCACCCAGCTGCTCCAAGTTATCTGATGCATATAATCCCACAAGTTTGATGAAGTGCGGGCCAGTGCGGGCGTGACTTTCCTGGTTCTGACCCTTAGCCAGGCTTCTTCACAACATGACAAAGTGGATCAGGTCAAAGAGCATAATATTTCAACCCAAATCCAGCCTGCTACCGGATAAAACAAGCAAAAACATTTACAACAAAATTATACTCAATTCTTTGCATTCTTGAGAGTGGAATCATAAAGCTGTATTTTTAAATAAATATAATAGCCACACTTTTTATATTTTTAATATCTGTTTATTTTTTTTCTTCTCAGTTATATTGGTAGATGTCAAATCCCTAATATGCAATTGGTTTAATAAGACCTGACAATACCCCTGGGGCAAATAATATATTATATGTTAATTTTTAAAAATAAATAAATAAAAATGCAAAAAAAAAAAAAAAAGACCTGATAATACTATTTGCTCCCACCCTTCTTTCTTTCATTTATGGTCACTTACTCCATAGTAATTGTAATTTTATAGATTCAGATTTTTAAATTGTATTTCAATTGTATTTCAAACTAGTTGGTGAATTATTTAACTCATCCAGTTATATAATTAAGATTTTATCTATATGCTTATTTTAAAGATTTTTTTTTAAGTAATCTCTATACCCAGGATGCCTGAGTGGCTCAGTCAGTTAAGCATCTGCTGTCAGCTTGGGTCCTGATCCCAGGGGCCTGGGATCCAATCTCACAAATGGCTCCTTACTCAGTGGGGAGCCTCCTTCTCCCTCTGCCTGCCCCTCCCCCCGCACAGGCACTCGTACCTGCTCTTTCTCTCTAATAATAAATAAATAAAATCTTAAAAAAAAAAAAGGTAATCTCTACATCCAACATGGGGCTCAAACTCACATCCCTGAGATCAAGAGTTGCATGCTCAACCAACTGAGCCAGCCAGACGCCCCTATAATTACCATTTTAAATTATTTTCTTGGGGCACCTGGGTGGCTCAGTGGGTTAAAGCCTCTGCCTTGGACTCAGGTCATGATCTCAGGATCCTGGGGTTGAGCCTTGCATCCAGCTCTCTGCTCAGCAGGGAGCCTGCTTCCCCGTCTCTCTCTGCCTGCCTCTCTGCCTACTTGTGATCTCTCTCTGTGTCAAATAAATAAATAAAATCTTTAAAAAAATAAAAAATAATTTTCTTATAATTGCTTCTTTAAGATATTTGAATCTTTTTTTTTTTTTAAAGATTTTATTTATTTGACAGCGAGAAACACAGTGAGAGAGGGAACACAAGCAGAGAGAATGGTAGCAGGAGAAGCAGGCTTCCTGCCTAGCAGGGAGCCTGATGCAGGGCTCGATCCCAGGACCCTGGGATCATGACCTGAGCCAAAGGCAGACGCTTAACGACTAAGCCACCCAGGCGCCCCAAGATATTTGAATCTTGACAGGTAGTTATCTTCCTAATCAAAGTACTGTTTAACATTTTGATATATTTTTAATTAAATAAAAATAATTATCTATTTACAGGAGACACACTTAAAACATGTCAAAAAAGGAAAAATATAAAAGAATGGAAAAAGATTCACTAAATGCTAATGAAAAGATGAATATAGAACTTTTTTTTTTTTTAAAGATTTTATTTATTTGACAGAAACACAGTGAGAGAGGGAACACAAGCAGAGGGAATGGTAGCGGGAGAAGCAGGCTTCCTGCAGAGCAGGGAGCCTGATGCAGGGCTCGATCCCAGGACCCTGGGATCTGACCTGGGCCGAAGGCAGACGCTTAACGACTGAGCCACCCAGGCGCCCTGAATATAGAACTTTTATAATGATTTTTCTACTTGCATATTATTCTGGATAGCACTACAGTATTGTAAATGTATAACTGGTATTTACCCTAAAGATACAAATGTCATGATCCGAAGGGGCACATGCACCCAAATGTTTATAGCAGCAATGTCCAC
>CM053610.1:66348788-66379158 GCA_028646535.1 Procyon lotor
ACAATGGAATACTATGCAGCCATCAAGAGAAACGAAATCTGACCATTTGCAAGGACATGGATGGAACTGGAGGGTATTATGCTAAGCGAAATAAGTCAGTCAGAGAAAGACAATTATCACATGATCTCTCTGATATGAAGAACTTGAGGCAGGGTGGGGGGTTGTGGGGGGGTGGGGGAGAGAAATGAAATAGGAAGGGATGGGGAAGGAGACAAACCATAAGAGACTCCTAAACTCACAAAACAAACTAAGGGTGGCTGGGAGGTGGGGGGGTAGGGATAGGGTGGCTGGGTTGTGGACATTGGGGAGGGTATGTGCTATGGTAAGTGCTGTGAAATGTGTAAGCCTGATGATTCACAGACATGTACCCTGGGGCAAATAATACATTATATGTTCATAAAAAATTTTAAAAAAATAAAAATTAAAAAAAAGAATCAACAGATCAAAAAGGGTAGTTGAAAAAAATATATATATGTAACTGTTTTATGTACTAAGTTAGCAATCTGAAGAAAAACAGGTTGTAACCGTCCCTCAGAATAATATACTGCTGAAAATATAACTGAGGAGTTGTGCCGGTCATGTAAGCATGCTTAAAGATAACCTTGAGAAAAACATGTACTAGCAGTAGGACTAGGTGGAGGGGAGCTCGCTCAGGGCAGAACACTGCCTGCTTCCCTTTTTCTTGCCTGCTTCCCTTTTTCTTATCTCCCCTGTCTCAGGGAGAGCTTGCTGATGGGGTTATCCATTTAAGTGCTAAGTGCGCTTACTCTACAATGAATTCCATGCTGACTGACCAGGCACACCCTTCTCTTCTTCTTCTTTAATCTATAAGACTCGAGATCAACATATGACTCACATTCCTTCTTGTTTACCTACAAACAACGTATAATCTTCTCCTTTTGTTGGTTGTATCTATTAAATATGGGATTAAGGAGTTGTCAGGGCTGCAGTCTTCTCAACTGCCAACCCCTGCTCCCAATCTCCCTTGAAGAAGACTTGTTTGTGCCTCATTCTTTCAGGAAGCAGCACAGGTAAAAGTGATTACTTCCTAAACCCACTGTATCATCCTTGCCTACCCCCACTCCATTGCCTATACTATCCTCCACAACTATGTAGACATATCCCTTAACGCCTTTCCCTCAGAATCTAGCACTGAATAAAACCAATTGCGCTTATTTTTTTAAAAGATTTATTTGAGGGGCACCTGGGTGGCTCAGAGGGTTAGGCTTCTGCCTTCGGCTCGGGTCATGATCTCAGGGTTCTGGGATTGAGCCCCGCATTGGGTTCTCTGCTCAGCGGGGAGCCCGCTTCCTCCTCTCTCTCTGCCTGCCTCTCTGCCTACTTGTGATCTCTCTCTGTCAAATAAATAAATAAAATCTTTAAAAAAAAAAAAAGAAAAGATTTATTTGAGACAGAGGGAGGGAGAGAGAGAAAAAGAGAGGGAGAGAGAGAGCACAAGCAGTGGGGAAGGCCAAAGGAAAGAGAGAAGCAGATTCCTTGCTGAGTAAGGAGCCTGATGTGGGGCTCAATCCCAGGACCCTAAGATCACGATCTGAGCTGAAGGCAAATGCCTAACTGACTGAGCCACCCAGGTGCCCCCCAACTACGTTTATAACTGGAGCTCAACCAACTTTAAAGTCAACAACCTTGGTTGTCCTCCAAGCCCAAGTTTGAGATCTCCGCCCCAAACTGGCCCCCTGCAAAGCCTGTCCATATCAGATTCCACTAAAGGCCCAAGCTCAGGCTGAATTTGGACCCAATAAGAGACTTCCCAGGGTCCTAAGTCTACAACCAATTATGAAGAGACCTCTAGGCCTTGACCTCCAACCATACCACAAGGGCTCTGAGCTTAAGGGCTGGTCTAACTGTGACAGTCTTCCTCCGTCCTCTTTCCTTCAACCCCAAATAATTAAAACAATGCCCCCAGACTTATTCCCCCCAAATACATATTATGCTGATGTTACATTTTTTTTTTTTTTTAAGATTTTTAACATTTATTTATTTGTCAGAGAGGGGCACCTGAGTGACTCAGTTGGTGACACATCTGCCTTCAGCTCAGGTCATGATCCTAGGTCATAATCCCAGGGTCCTGGGATTGAGTTCTGCATTGGGCTCCCTGCTCAGCAGGGAGTCTACGTCTTCCTTTCCCCCTCCCCCCTGCTTGTGATTTTTCTCTCCCACTCAAATGATAAATAAGTAATATTTAAAAAAAAAAAAAAAAAACAAAAAACAAGCGTCTGCCTTTGGCTCAGGTCATGATTCCAGCGTCCTAGGACCGAGCCCCGTGTCGGGCTCCCTGCTTGGCAGGAAGCCTGCTTCTCCCGCTACCATTCCCTCTGCTTGTGTTCCCTCTCTCGCTGTGTTTCTCTCTGTCAAATAAATAAAATCTTAAAAAAAAAAAAAAAAAAGACCATTAGTGCTAAAAAAAAAAAAAGGAAAGAAAAAATTTATTTGTGAGAGAGCACAAGCAGGGGGAGTGGCAGACAGAGGGAGAAGCAGGCTCCCCCTGAGCAAGGAGCCCGATGCAGGACTTGATCCCAGGACCCTGGGATTATGACCTGAGCTAAAGGGAGATACTTAACTGACTGAGCCACCCAGGTGACTCACTGATGTTACATTCTTATTTTGTTCTAGGCATTTGGGTCACCCAACACCCCTAGTTTTTTTTTGTTTGTTTTATTTTTCATTTTGACCATGACCCACAGTAAACAAAACGAAATTATATTGTGACCAGTTGCATACAAAAGTTTTCCCTAAACGATACTGATTTTTTCTTCTTTATTCTAGTGAAAAAATTCAGCCACTAAATTGATTTCACTAACCACTAATAGGTCGAGACCCTCAGTTTGAAAACCATTGTTCTAAAGGGCCCCACATTCTTTAAAAATAAAATAAAATAAAAGGGCACCTGGGTGGCTCAGTTGTTTAAACGTCTGCATTTGGCTTAGGTCATGATCCCAGGGTCCTGGGATTGAGCCCCATGTCAGGCTCCCTGGGGAGCCCACTTCTCCCTCTTCCTCTGCCTGCCACTTCCCCTGCTTATACTCTCTCTCAAATAAATAAAATCTTAGGGCATGTGGGTGGCTCAGTGGGTTAAAGCCTCTGCCTCCAGCTCAGGTCATGATCTCAGGGTCCTGGGATCAGGCCCCGCAACAGGCTCTCTGCCTTCCCCCTCTCTACCTGCCTCTCTACCTACTTGTGATTTCTCTCCTCTCTGTCAAATAAATAAATAAAATCTTTTATAAATAAATAAATAAAATCTTTAAAATAAAATGGCCCCCCAAGACTCTTTTGGCATCTTGTTTATCAGAACCAGATCAGGTAACATGAGGGCATATTTAAAACAATGACTACCTAATTTTTTGTATTTTCTAAGGAAGAATTCTTTTCCATAGGACAATAATCTCTCTAGGATATAAAAGAGGTACTTTTAGTTGTTGGAATTGGTAACGATTTTTTAAAGCCTTTTAGAAAATTTTCACAATCCGAAATCTTATTAAAGAACGTAAGATTGAGGGGCACCTGGGTGGCTCAGTCATTAAGCATCTGCCTTCGGCTCAGGTCATGATCTCCATGTCCTGGGATGGGTGCATTGGACTCCCTGCTCAGCGGGGAGCCTGCTTCTTCCTCTCCCTCTGCCTCTCTCCTCCACTTGTGCTCTCTCTCTCTCTAATGAATAAATAAAATCTTTAAAAAACAAAAACAAAAAACAAAAACATAGGATTGCAAGTCAGGAAACCTAAGTCCTTGTCTCACCGTGCCACTAAATGTTAGGAAGTAAATCACTCAGCCTCTCTGAACCAAGGGGTCTTGATCATGCAAACCTAATGATATGTAAACCCTACAAATTTAATGATTCATTCACTCATTCATTTGCTCATTCATTTGACAAATGCTTCATTAAGTATGTGCCAGACAGGTTTCTCACTGCTCATCTGACAGTTTAAACTGGGAGGGCCAATGTTACAAATTCATCACACATCACATATGATCACATGCCAGGGTTTTCCCATCAAATTTATGCTTCATCAGGCACCATAGGGGAATGAGCTGCTTCTTATAAGCACATCACTCAGAAAAATGATGCTCATTTATATAAACCACTTAAAAATCTCTCTAAAATGTATTAGAGATTATACTGTACTTAACTTCATTAATGGTTTAATGAGTTAATTCTAATAGTAAGGAGATTAATTTTAAGATTTATGAATTCTTATACTAGTTTAAGATATCAAAAATGGAATTTTCCTCTAATTCCATTTTCTTTGATTCCCCCCACTGCTTAACTCCTTTAGTTTAAATGTCACAACACCAGGTGAGTTGACATCCGTGATTAGAGTATTACTAAAAGCCATTCCTATACCAACACAGATAACAATTGCTTGACTGTACACAAGTGATTGTGAGCTACATAAAATATCACAGAAAACCCAAACTAAATGTATCCCCAAATCCCCAATTCAGTATAATTCCAATGTCCTCTGATGTAAGGGAAACTGTGATGGAGGAGGAGTTGAACGGAAGGAAAAGCATCTTAAATGATAGCTCATTTTATAAAGGCACATGGCCATGTGGACACATCATTAAGGACCCCATGCCCAAGGCTTTGGAAGAGGTTTGTACAACTCAAGGGCCTGAACTTAGGCTTCACTAGTTCATGGTAAATCTGCTTCTACAAATATCAATTATTGAGTGAAGGGGTGAATATGGTAAGCTTATTATTACTCTGGTTAAATGGATCTGTGTCTGATTTTTAACTTCACTTACTAGTTTGTGACTACGAGGAAATTAATTTCTCCATGCTTCTGCTTTTTGATCTGTGAAAAGGGATAATAATATCTAACACATAGGGCTGTTTTGAGTTACTGAAAGATAAACATATAAAGCATGTGGCTTGGTGACTGGCTAATGCTAATAAACAAGACCAATGCTTATGTGATAATGATGATGATGATGATGATGATGACAGTGCTATATTGAATATGACAAGGTGGTCAGAGAATGTGAGGGGTATAATGCTTTTTTTTTTTTTTTAAAGATTTTATTTATTTGACAGAGAGAAACTCAGCGAGAGAGGGAACACAAGCAGAGGGAATGGTAGTGGGAGAAGCAGGCTTCCCGCGTAGCAGGGAGCCGGATGCGGGGCTCGATCCCAGGACCCTGGGATCATGACCTGAGCCGAAGGCAGACGCTCAATGACTGAGCCACCCAGGCGCCCCGGTATAATGCTTTTTGATCCTATAATAAATATTCTGCAAACAACTGGGATTTAAAAAAATTCATTTGACTGACTTGGTTTTAGTTTCCAAAGTCTTTCAAAATTCTGCAATAAATGTTCCTATTCTACGCCCCTCTGTAAAAACTTTGTTTTTGCATAGTTAAAGGTTTAGCAGCAAGGACAAGTTTAGGATGGAAAGAACATTCTGCCACCCACTGCCTGGCCCCATTTAGGATCATCCTTTACTCTTCCATCAGTTTTGCCAGTGTTTCAAAATGGCTAGATGCTGGGCTCACACATTAAGACCATTAGAAACCTCCAAAATAACTTGTTCACTGATCCAGAGACTTCCCAACAGATGTTCTTTAGAAGGGAAAGTTGCAAATATATACTTTTCTAAATGGGACATTGGCAACTCATATACATATATATAAAGTAGTATATACGTGTGTGTACACACACACACACACACACACACCACATACATATATGTATGTGTATTTCAATGTCCAGTGGATAAAGAAGTTTAGCATATTGAGAAATGGAAGAGGTGACAGTTATTACAAATATTCTGTCTCTAGAAGTAGAGATGAAAATGGAACCTGCAAAATGAAAATGACAAGCAGGAATTGATCGACTGTTCTTGGAGACCCCTGTGAAGACATGTGCAGGCTGTTGTAAAGCATCTGAAAAGTTAAGATGTTAAGCCTTTCATTTAGGGATACAAACTGGAGTATTATTAGCAGGACTACATGCTTTCAGAGTAAGAGAGCTGTTTTTCTCTTTTGTTTTTCTAACTGCCAATGTAGACTGGAATGTCCCTGAAAGTGATGGTTCTTGCAAGAGGTATTTGTATTTTTGTTAAAGTATTTGTTAATGGGAGATTTTAAGACTAGACAGTAGGCAGGATAAGTGCATATCTGAACTTCTCTTTCCCCTATCCTAGAAGAAAAGCTGTGAAAAGGACTTGAGTATGTGAAATAATAGAACATGTACATATTGGCCTCTGTCCCCAGTTCCTAGCACAGAGATCCTAAAACCCTTGTAATTTCCTAAGTGATAGAGTATCTTTTGTACTCATGAGTCAATGATTGGTGGGCTCCAGATGGGGGCTGGTCACCAGAAAGACCAAGCCATGATTAGAAACTTAGAACTGTCAGCCCCACTCTCTATATCCTTCAGGAAGAGGAGGCTGAAAATTGAGGTGTTGATCAACCATGCATACATGATGATGCCTCCATAAAACCAAAAGTATGAGTTCCAGTGAGCTTCCGGCTTGCTGAACACACTATGGATGGAGGATGGAGGTTCTGGGGAGGGTGGTACCTGGCAAGGACCTGAAAGCTCTGAGCCCTACCCCCTATAGCTTGCCTTAGGCATCTCTTCCATCTGGATGTCAGTCAATTTGTATCCTTTATCATAGCTTTTTATAATAAACTGGTAAAGGTAATCTAGCTATTTTGCTGAGTTCTGTGAGTCACTGTAGCAAATTATCAAACCCAAGGAATGTGACATGAGATTTACAGACAAAAGTACAGATGTCCACCTGGGACTTGAGATTGGCATCCAAGGGGAGTGAGGGGGGTTGGGCAATCTTGTGGGACTGAGACCTTAACTTGTGGGATCTGATATTAACTCCAAGTAGATAGTGTCAGAATTCAATTAAATTGTGGGACACCCAGCTGCTGTCAGAGAATTGCCTGATGTGTGCGAAATCCGCACATCTGGTGTCAGAAGTGAAGTGAAGTATGGCAGTAGTGTGAGAGCAGAGAAAAAACACAGGGAGTATTTTTCCCATACAGGGTATTTTGGCTCAGTGCTGCATGGATTACATTGCAGGTTGGGGTAGGGGGTGTCCAACAGTGGCATTATTCAAGACACAGTAAACAGCTTTGGAAATAGTCTGTCATCCATACTGATTGCTTCATTTTGGCCATATGGAGCTTGACCACATCTGGGAATATTCAGAACATATAAAGAACTCTCAAAACTTGGGACGCCTGGGTGGCTCAGTTGGTTAAGCTGCTGCCTTCAGCTCAGGGGCCTGGGATCGAGTCCCGCATTGGGCTCCTTGCTCAGCAGGGAGCCTGCTTCTCTCTCTGCCTCTGCCTACTACTCTGTCTGCTTGTGCTCTCTCTCTCTGACAAATAAATAAATAAAACCTTAAAAAAAAAAATAACCAAACACCCAGCATTATAAAAAAAAAAAACTCTCAAAACTCAATAATAAGGAAACAAACAACACAAAAATTTTTTAAATGTGAAAATATCTGAAAAGACACTTCACTGAGAAGAGATGAAGATGTCAAATAAGCACACTGAAAATATATTCTACATCATTAGCTATTAGGGAAATGTAAATTAAAATCACAGTGAGATTCTGCTACCCTCGTTAGAATGGCTAAAATATAACACTGACCATACTAAGAATCAGCAAGAATACAGATCAACTAGGGGCACCTGGGTGGCTCAGTGGGTTGAAGACTCTGCCTTCAGCTCAGGTCATGATCTCGGGGTCCTGGGATCGAGCCCCACATCAGGTTCTCTGCTCAGCAGGGAGCCTGCTTCCCCTTCTCTCTCTGCCTGCCTCTCTGCCAACTTGTGATCTCTCTCTCTCTCTCTCTGTGTTAAATAAATAAATAAAAATCTTAAAAAAAAAATAAAGGTGTTAAAAACAGCATATTTCCAAGTTAATTTGCTCTTTAAAAAAAAAAACAAAACACACACAACATATATAGTATTCACTTTCCTCTCAGCCAGATCCTAAAAAAAGGCCCACAGCTACTCCAGCTCCAACACTATCCCAGACAGGGAGAGTATGAAGGAGCAAAAGTAGTAGCAGAAACAGACAGAAGTCTCAAATTATTGCAATTAAAATCCAACTTCTACAAAAACAAACACCCATTTGGACATATTGCAAGGGCTTCTCCCAGGGCCTTGGAAGAGGCCACTTTGGAAGCGAGGGACTGATGGAGATGACAAGCACTCCTAATCACTCCTTGGATTTGTGGGAGGTGGAGAGGAGCATATGGATTCAGCAAAGGAACAGACTCCTCAGCTTCATGGGCTCAGAGCTATGGTTTGGATATTAAGGCACATGGCCTTGTTTAGAGGTCACAAACTAGTAAGGCGTGAAGACATATCAATTACTCAAGGAATGGGGCAAGTTTTGAGAGGTCAATGACACCATCCTCTGGAGTTTATGCATGATCAGCCAGCACAGACCTGCACAGTCGCTCAAGAGATATATTCGAGCGCTTAGGCACAAGGCTGTAAGACAAGACTCACAGATACTATTACTGTGCGGCTGCTACTGCTACTATTTGCTGATTTGTGACTTGAGGAAGATCATATCATCTCTGGGTGCTGGTTTCAACACTAGTAAAATAGACTAACAAGAATTACCTATTTGTGGGGTATATTGAGGTCTCACCACAGAAATAATTTTTATCCTTGTTCTGAAATCTTCTAATCCCTTCTATTATCTAAAGTTACTTCTGGGCACTTGGGTGGCTCAGTTGGTTAAGTATCTGTATGCCTGGGGCTCAGGTAATGATTCCAGAGTCCTGGGATCAAGCCCCGCATCAGGCTCCCTGAGCAGTGGGCAACCTGCTTCTCTCTCTGTCTGCCACTCCCCCTGCTTATGTTCTCTCTCTGTGTCACATAAATAAATAAAACCTTAAAAATAAATAAATAAAGTTCCTTCTGCAGCTGGAAGAAACAGAAACGGGGAAGTAAAAGAGAATTAGATAGCATAGGCAGATGGCCCTGTGTAGGGCAGCTCTCTACAGGGGGAAGGCCCTGACTACTCTCCTCACTACAGAGAGACCTCACTGAGCCTTATAAGGAGCCTGTGCTGGTTAAGGGTCATGAAATATAAGCCCCATTTGCTTCAAATTAAATCTACCTCTGTCTAGAAGTTTTCTGTTACATTTTCCCCAATTTTTTTAAAGTTATCATTTATTGGGTGCTTACTTTGTGCCAGCCATATATGTATTTGTAAATTTTTCTCACCTTGTCAATACAGTAGTATCACCTGGGAAGCTGATTTAATTTAAAATTTAGCAACCAAAAAAAAACCTCAAAATGGATTAAAAACCTAAATGTAAGACCTGAAACCATAAAACTCCTCAAAGAAAACATAGGCAGTGGTCTCTTGGAACATAGGCCTTAACAACATATTTATGGATATGTCTCCTCGGGCAAGGGAAATAAAAGTAAAATTAAACTATTGGGACCACATCAAAATAAGAAGTTTCAGCACAGCAAAGAAAAACCATCATCAAAACAATAAGGAACTTACTGAATGGTAGAAGATATTTGCAAATGATATATCTGTAAAGGGTTAATATCCAAAATATATAAAGAACTTATACAAGTCAACACCAAAAAAATCCAATTAATAAAATGGGCAGAAAACCTCAATAAACATTTTTCTAAAGAAGATATACAAATGGCTGACAGACACATGAGAAGATGTTCAATCTCAATAATCATCAAGGAAAAGCAAATCAAAACCACAATGAGATAGTTGCTGGCACCTGTCAGATTAGCTAAAATCAAAAAGACAAGAAATAACAAGTGATGACAAGAATATGGGGGAAAAGGGCCTCCATGCACTGTTGGTGGAAATGAAATTGGTACACTTACTGTAGAAAACAGCATGGAGGTTGCTCAAAAAATTAAAAATAGAATTACCATATGATCCAGTAATTCCACTACTGGTATTTACCTAAGGAAAATTAAAACACCAATTCCAAAAAATATATGTATTCCTATGTTTACTGCAGCATTATTTACAATAGGCATGGTATGGAAGGAATCCAAATGTCCATCCACAGATGAATAAAGATGTGGTATATATATAAAATGGAATACTGCCTAGCCATAAAAAAGAGTAAGATCTTGCCATTTGCAACAACATGACCTAAAGAGTATTATACTAAGTGAAATAAGTCAGACAGAAAAAGATAAATACCATATAATTTCACTCATATGTGGAATTAAGAAAACAAAGAAAAAAGAGACCAAAAAACAGACTCTTATATACAGAGAACAAACTGATGGCTGCCAGAGGGGAGATGGGTGGGAGAATGAGTGAAATAGATAAAGAGTAAGAGTACACTTGTTGTGATGAGCACTGAGTATGTATAGAATGTATATAATTGTTGAATCATTGTATTATATACCTGAGACTAATATTAACAGTGCATGTTAGTTTTACTTCAATTTTTTAAAAATGTAAAATATACCAACCTGGAACCCACTGAAACTAAATCTCTAGGGGTAGGGGTTGACTATAGTTTCTAAAAGCCCCATGGATGATTCTAATGTGCAACGAGGGTTGAAATTCTTGGCACACTATACTACTTTAAATTTGTTAACTTCTTAAATCCTTACACAAACCTGAGAGAGGGAGGTCTTATGACTGTTATATGTGAATAAACCAAGGTTCAGAGATGTTAAGTATTTTACTCAAGATGAAATCACAGAGTCATAATTCACAGAACACTTTACTATACCAGTTCCCAACTTTATATGCCTTTGTAAGAAAGAACAACCTTTTAATGCAAACTTTTGCAATTGGCAAAATGTAGTGATGAGTAAAATATCATGTAATTATTTTCACAACAAATGTGACCTTAACTCTAATCCTATAAGAAATAATAGAGTAAAGGGGCGGCTCGATGGCTCAGTGGGTTAAAGCCTCTGCCTTCGGCTCAGGTCATGATCTCAGAGTCCTGGGATCGAGCCCCACATTGGGCTCTCTGCTCAGCGGGGAGCCTGCTTCCCCCCCTCTCTCTGCCTGCCTCTCTGCCTATTTGTGATCTCTCTCGGTCAAATAAATAAATAAAACCTTAAAAAAAAAAAAAGAAAGAAAGAAAGAATAGAGTAAAGCCATAATCAAGTTTACTTCTAAGTTGGAAGAATCCTTTACATCCAACAAAATTTCTAATTATCTTTTTAAAAGAGAAGCTTTTTGGTGATGAAAATCCTAAGTACCATCTAGGATTGGAATGGGTCCTATTTGGTGTGGCCTTGGAGGTCCAGGATACAGGGTAATTAGCAGTAACTGAGAACACACTGGACCTCAAGCCTACCCATTCTCCCTTTCACAATGCTACATCTTCCTTTTACTTGGATTCATTGTTCACTTTGCTAGATTGCATTCCCAATTAATTATTTCAACAAAGATCTGTAGGAGGTAAAATTTCTGGACCTTTGGGTATACAAAAGAAATTATATTTTGTACTCCTACTTAAAATCTAGTTTTGCTCAGTATTTTTCCCCACATCTTTCAAGATACCATTCCATCATCTTCCAGCAGTGTTGTCAATGAGAAACCTAATGCCATGATTTGCATTCCTTTAAGCTTAACCTGTTTACCCCTCTGGAAGCTTTTAGGATTTGATCTTTATTCCCAGTTTTCTAAAATTTCACTATGACAAGTCTAGCTGTTGGTTCTATTTCATTCATCTTGGTTAACATTTTCAATTTGAAGATTTGTAGCTTTTTCTTTTCATTGAAATACAGTTTGACATGCAATGTTACATTAGTCTCAAGGGTACAACTTAGTGATTTGACAAGTCTATACCTTATACTACACTCACCACAAGTGTAGCTACCATCTGTCACCATAGGACATCATTACAATACCACTGACTATATTCCCTATGCTGCACCTTTAATCACCAAGACTTATTCATTCCATAACTGGAGACCTGTATCTCCCATTCCCCTTCACCCATTTTGCCCATCCCCCTAGCCCCTGACTTGTATCTTTCTTAAACTCTGAGCAATCTACTTTTACCATTACTTTATTTTCTCCTCAACATTTTCTCCTTACTCTTTCTAGTGCCTCTATATATGAATATTTAAACTTTCAGATCCATTTTGAAATGCACTGACGGAGAATTCCTTGGCCTCTACCTTCCATTCACTAATTTATTCTTCAGCCACCTCTCTCCTATTAATAAAACTTCTATTGATTTATTTCAAAAACCAAAAATTTAATTTCCAAGATTTCAAACTGACTCTTTGATATGGTTGCAGTATCCTTTCACAACACACTAAAAATACTAATTTTGTTTCTTTACCCGAAGAGTCCTTCTGTTTCTGTTTGCCCACATCAGGCTCTTTGCTCAGCAGGGAGCCTGCCTCCCCCTCTCTGTCTGCCTCTCTGCATACTTGTGATCTACCTCTCTCTGTCAAATAAGTAAAAAAAGAAAAAGAATAAAAACCAAAAAAAAAGTACCATAAAAAATAAATTTATGGATTTATTAAAGGGAATTATTTCACTTGCTGGCTCCTTGGCCAAGAATTTGAACTTTAAATGAGAAAGAATCAAGTGAGATGAAAAACAAATTACTGGTTGGTATTCAAGTTATTATAAATGTCCCATATGGGACATATGGCAATAAATTCAAATTTATTCATTCATTTATATATTCAAATATTATCTTGATGGGCATTTATTATGAGCTAGGACTTTGCTATAGATTACTTATTTTTTTTTAAAGATTTATTTATTTATTTTAGAGAGAGAGAGCAGGAGCAGGAGGGGCAGCGGGAGAGGAAGAGAAAATCTCAAGTAGACTCTGTGATGAGTACAGAGCCTGATGAGGGGCTTGATCTCATGACCGCGAGATCATGACCTGAGCCAAAACCAAGAGTCAGATGCTCAACTGACTGTGTCACCCAGGCGCCCCATCCAGTGGCTCTTTTATCACCATTGTACTCCTTGGCATGGGAGGAGCCTTTAGGAGAATTGTGATGTCTATGATATTTGTTTTCAGTTCTCTTTTTTTTTTTTCTTTTTTAAAGTAGGCTCCATGCCTAGTATGGAGCCTGACATGAAGCTTGAACTCATGAGCCCGAGATCAAGACCCGAGCTGAGATCAAGAGCTGGACACTCAACTAGCTGAGCCACCCAGGCGCTCTGTCTTCAGTCCTCTGATGCCACTTAGTTCATACCCAAGCCCATGTGCATTAAGTACGGCGGGAGAACAGTGTGCTGCTGCGTCAGCAAGGTCCCAGGGCAGATCCCAGCCCCACTGTTTACTGGCTGTATGGTTTTAGGCTAGCATGGCAGCCACAGAAGTGTTCCACTTGGGCCTCTTGCTTTGGGAGCCTAGTTGACTGAGGTCCCAGTTCCTGCCCCTTCTAGATACACTGCGCTCGGGCTGTGCTTCCTGCCAATGACTGAGTGCGGTCAGTGTACCAGCGTAGGCCATTCCCGAGACAGGCGGGACTCTTCCATTGGGCCGCTTTGGCTTGAGGCCCCATTGGCCTGGCTGAGACTTTCCTAGAGCCATGCCACAGCCCAATACTCTTCCTTTGAACTTCTGCTCCCTTCTGTCTTTCCTCTAGGATACTTATTTTTTTAACTACTCATTTTCTATATTGAATCTGCACTAAACATAATTTACACCTTTTTTTTTTTTAAGATTTTATTTATTTGACAGTGAGAAACACAGCAAGAGAGGGAACACAAGCAGAGGGAATGGTAGCGGGAGAAGCAGGCTTCCTGCCGAGCAGAGAGCCCGATGCGGGGCTGGATCCCAGGACCCTAGGATCATGACCTGAGCCGAAGGCAGATGCTTAACGACTGAGCCACCCAGGCGCCCCTAATTTACACCTTCTTTAGCTTTAGTTCTTAACAGATGACATTGTAAAATTTCTTCAGATGCGGATTCTTCATTCAGTATCTATTGAGACCTACCATAACCCAGGCATGGGGGATATAATAGCAAATGGATAAGGCTCCAGCCATCATGGAGCTTGTATTTCAGTTGAGGAAGGAGGCAGACAAGCAAAGAAGTAAAATAGTTGCAAACTGCAGTGAGTACTAAAAAGGGACACAAACAAGGATGGAAGGTGGACAATAACAGGGAAGACGGCTTCATTTGGGTGATTAGGGGAGGTCTCTGAGGACAGGGATCTTTGCTTCACTGCTCTCTCCTAAGCATCTAGAACATGTCTGGAATGTAGTAGGCATTCGGAAAATGAATAAGGAGATAATACACAAACTGAATCAAAAGGATGCTAACCCTTCAAGAAGAAGGGCATTCTAGGCAGAGGAAACAGCATGAACAAAGACTCTGAAGCAACCTAAGTTTCCATCAATAGATAAATGGATAAAGATGTAATATATTTATAGATATATATAGAATTATACTTAATGGAATATTACTCAGCCATAAAAAAGAATGAAATTGGGGTGCCTGGGTGGCTCAGTGGGTTAAGCCTCTGCCTTCAGCTCAGGTCACGATCTTGGGGTCCTAGGATTGAGCCCCGCATCAGGCTCTCTGCTCACTGTGGTGCCTGCTTCCCCCTCTCTGCCTGCCTCTCTGCCTACTTGTGATCTCTCTCTCTCTCTCTGTCAAATAAATAAAATCTTTTAAAAAATAAATAAATAAATAATAAATAAATAAATAAATAAATAAATAAATAAATAAATAAATAAAAGAATGAAATCTTGCCATTTGGGATAAGATGGATGGACCTAGATAGTATTATGCTAAGTGAAATAAGTCTGAGAAGAACAAATACCATATGACTACACTTATATGTGGAATCTAAAAAACAAAACGAATGAATAAACAGAGTCATAAATACAGAAAATAAACTGGTGGCTGCCAGAGGGGACGAAATTAGGGGGATGGGCAAAACAGGTTAAGGGGATTAAGAGGTACAAACTTCCAGTTATGAAAATGAAAAGTACAGCATGATGAATACCACCAATATACTGTAATAACATTATATTTTAACTACACTTACCTTAGTGAGCATAGCTTAATGTCTATAGAATTGTCAAGTCACTATGTTGTATGCCTGAAACTAATATAACATTGTATGTCAACTATACCTCAATAAAAAAAAAGTTCATAGAAAAAAAGTTTAGGGGCGCCTGGGTGGCTCAGTCGTTAAGCATCTGCCTTTGGCTCAGGTCATGATCCCAGAGTCCTGGGATCGAGCCCCACATCAGGCTCCCTGCTCGGCAGGAAGCCTGCTTCTCCCACTACCATTCCCTCTGCTTGTGTTTCCTCTCTCACTGTGTTTCTCTCTGTCAAATAAATAAAATCTTTAAAAAAAAAAAAAAAAAGAAAAAAGTTTAAAAATAAAATTGCAGTGTTATACGCAACTGATGAATTACTGAACACTACATCTAAAACTAATGATGTTTTGGCTAATTGAATTTAAATAAAGAAAATAAAAATAAAATTGCATTCCTTACCTCATGTTTATGGATCAGCCACTAAAGTAGGAGGAACTAATGACCTGAGTATACATTATTTCTTCACCCCAACTGACCTTATCAGTATTTCTTCCACTATCAAAGGCAACAAAGGGACCAAATAAGCCTCTAACAGGACAGAAAAAACTATTATCCTGCAATTATTTGGAGCCATCAAAGTGGGATTAAAAACAGATTGAATTACTCAAGGACAGCAGAGTGACAACCAAACTTATCCAACTCATCTTTTCTATCCTCCAACCTACAACTACAATAAGAAAGAAACAAATTTGGAATAATTGTGATAATTGTTATGGGGTGAAATGTATTATGAAATATTCCCTGGGTGCCTGGGTGGCTCAGTGGGTTAAAGTCTCTGCCTTCAGCTCAGGTCATGATCTCAGAGTCCTGGGATCAAGCCCCACATCGGGCTCTCTGCTCATTGCGGAGCCTGCTTCCCTCCTCTCTTTCTGCCTGCCTCTCTGCTTGCTTGTGATCTCTCTGTGTCAAATAAATAAATAAAATCTTTAAAAAAAAAAAAAAGAAAAATTTCTTATGTGTACAAATACCTTAATGAAAGAGAAAACATTAGATGTGAACTAGTTAGTTCAAAAGGAATGAATAGTTTTTGCTTTAAAAAAATTCAAATCAGGGGCACCTGGGTGGCTCAGTGGGTTAAAGCCTCCACCTTTGGCTTGGGTCATGATCTCAGGGTCCTCTGCCCTCTCTGCCTACTTGCGATCTCTTTCTATCCAATAAATAAATAAAAATAAAATAAAATAAAATAAATAAAAATAAAATAATAAAAATTATTTTATTTTAAAATAAAAAAAATTTTTAAATAAAATTAAAAAAAAATTTTTAAATCAGATGTACTTTTCATTATTGCTCCATATTAAACAGTTAACATACATTATTTCATTTAATTCTCACAACTACCCTGGAGGTCAATTTTAATATTTCCATTTTATAGAGAAGGTTTAGAGCAGTTAGTCACTTACCTAAGTCACACAAATGACATTACCATGATAATAATGGCAGAGTCAAGTCTGACAATTTTTTTATTACTTTGTGTATAGATATAACACCTTCAGTAATTATTTTATACTGGCATTATTTGAAAATGGCTCATCAAGGATTCAAAATAAGTTGTTTAACTGGAATCATCTTGTTTTTTGGGGTGCCTGGGTGGCTCGGTGGGCTAAGCATCTGCTTTTGGCTCAGGTCATGATTCCAGTGTCCTGGGATTAAGCCCCGCATCAGGCTTCCCACTCAGCAGAAAGCCTGTTTCTCCCTCTCCCTTTGCCTATCTTTATCCCTTTCTCTGTCAAATAAATAATTAAAATCTTAAAAAAAAAAAAAAAATCATTCCATTTTGAAAACAACCCCTTTATATTTTTATAGTATTTGTCACAAAGTGTTTTCATTGGATTTTTACCACATCCTTTGAGGTAGTGGAGCAGATGTGATAGAAAAGGAAATGGAGGCGAAGCACATGGTCTCCATGTTACAGCCTCTCTCTGCTCCTCTGTGAATTGTGTGCTTCCATGTCTGGGCCCCACACTTGAGCAAAAGCCCTTTGAGGGAAGGGGTTCTGCCTATATTCTCTCTGTAGCCTGTGCCAGCAGCCCTGTGGGCACTCAGTCACTATTTTAAAAAGCTTCGGCGAGGCATAAATGACTTACAGCAAACTGCCCACAAAGTGTTAAGTTCTGACTTATGTACACATCTGTGAAACTAACACCACAACCAAGGTATTAAATATATCAAACATATCCATCACTCTCAAAGTTTCCATGAGCATTTATGAATGAACAAAACCCAAATCTTTAGGCTCCTAGGATGGTGCTGCTTCTCTTATATTTGATGAAAGTCTATGCTTTTATATGTTATTTGTGCCTGTTGTATGCTGTTGTACATTTATGGAAAAGAACCTAATTGAAGATAAAACATTTTATTTGTAGAAGCCTGAAACATATATCGCTTGAAGCACATATGGAGTCTGCCATTTGGGAACTAGAACATCCTACCTGCTTCCTGATGAATCACCACCTCAGCCAGAGACTTTGCCCCGGTCCTGCTCTTGGATCCCGGGAAGCACTCAGGTTTGCTGTCTTTATAATTACTTCCCTTTTTGCTTTCTGCTTTTTAATTTTAAGCAGTACTGCCATTTGTTTCTGTTTATCTGCCAAGAGTGATGGTGAAACTCTTAGGTTCCTAACCCAGACTGCCTGTGTTCAAATCCCAACTCTACTTATACAAGCTATAGGGCTTTGTGCAGGTTACTTCTCTGTACAGAGCCTAGTGGTTTGACAGTACATTTTTGGCAAATGTTACATATAACTATTTTCTTGGAAAACTGGCTTAGCCCACATGGCAGAAATGTCCAAAACTCCTGCCTCACGAGAGAATGATCCTTCCTTCCTCCCACAGGATCCCTCCTTCCCCAACTTCTACCTTTAGTTTTTATGTCTCTACTTTTTAAGAGACTAGTCCATTAAAAGCAGAATTCTAACCAATAATATAATGATGTCATTTAGAAAACAATTACTGGGGCACCTGGATGGCTCAGTTTGTTAAGCGTCTGATTCTTGATTTCCACTCAGGCCATGATCTCAGGGTTGTGAGAGTCAGGTGTGGAGCCCACTTAAGAGTCTCTCTCTCTCTCTCCCTCTTCCTCTGCCTCTCCTCCCCCACCACCTTTCTCTCTCTCCCTTTCTAAGAAAAAAAAACCAAAAAACTAAAATTGGTTCCACTTCTCTATTTCTCTCTGGAACCAAGGAGTATTTTAAGTCTAACCTACATGAAAGGGGCTTTAAATATTTTTTGGCAAATATATGTATGTATATTTATATATGTGTGTGTATATATATATACACATACACACTATATATATACTTATATAGTACATATATTTAGTGTGTATATACATATATGTATAAATACATATGTATATGAACACACACAGATAAAGAACAAATCTTGGGGTGCCTGGGTGGCTCAGTGGATTGGGGCCTCTGCCTTTGGCTCAGGTCATGGTCTCAGGGTCCTGGGATTGAGCCCTGGATCGGGCTCTCTGCTCAGTCTGCTTCTCCCTCTCTCTCTGCCAGCTTGTGATCTCTCTCTCTCTGTCAAATAAATAAATAAAATCTTTTTAAAAACTCCTTTAAAAAAAAGAACAAATCTTATTACACAATCAAAATCTGCTATCCAATATTCTCCAGTGAGTTATTCACTTTCAATCACATTGTTTCATTGTACATAAAGATGTTAGCTAGCATAATCTCTCCCGACATATAATAGCTAATAAAGACACATTAATGAAGCAGTCATATCAAGTATTTTATGTATGTATTACTTTTGAAGTTTATTTAATTTTTCAGTAATTTCTACACCCAAAGTGGGGTGTAGAAGACCGCCAAGATCAAGTGTCACATGTTCTTCCTATTGAGCCAGCCAGGTGCCTAGTCATATCAAATACTTTAAACTGTCCTTGAGGGGTTCCTCAGTGGCTCAGTGGGTTAAAGCCTCTGCCTTCGGCTCGGGTCATGATCTCAGGGTCCTGGGATCGAGCCCTGCATCTGGCTCTCTGCTCAGCAGGGAGCCTGCTTCCCCCCTCTCTGTGCCTTCCTCTCTGCTTACTTGTCATCTCTTTCTCTCTCTGTCAAATAAATAAATAAAAATCTTTTTAAAAAAATTGTAAACTGTCCTTGAAAGGGTGGACATCAAGAGTTCATTAACTCCCCCATTGTTCTTAGAATAAAGCTACTTTCTCTTTGTACCTCCTTTCCTCTGATCAAAATTCTTCCAAAGAATTGCCAATACTTAATTTCTAGTGACTCTCCTTTCTGTCTTGAGTCCACTCCAATCAGGTCTTCCTCCTACTGTCATCAAAACCGCATTTACTAAAATCACCAATGACCTCCATGTAGTCAAATATAAAGGACAAATCTCAGTTCTTACTTCATTATGCCTATTGGTTGTTCTTTTCTTCCTGAAATACTTTCTTCACTTGGTCTCCAAGACACCCTCCCCCACCCCCAGTTTTTCTCCTACCTCAATAGCCTTTTCTTCTCTGCATTCTTTGTTGAGTTCTTCTTTATGTTCCCAACCTCTAAAAATTGGATGTCCTCTTCTCTTACCAATCTATACACACGCACACTTGTTGGAGTTCTTATCCAGACCGTAACTTTAAATATTTATATGCTATTGCCTACCAAATTCATATATCTAGCCCAACTCCCATCCAAACTCCAGACATGTTTTCATGTCCATTAGGCTATATAATATCTCCACTGGGGTATCTGCAGGCATCTCAACAAGCCCAAACTAAACCACTAACCTTCTGCCATATATTACTTTTCTTTCATCTTCTCCATTTCATAAAAGTAGTAACACCATTCTTCCACTTGCTCAGGCCCGAACCTTGGAGTCATTCTTGACTCCTCTCTTCTCACATCCCACATCCAATCCATCAAAACATGCAAGTAGCTATACTAAAAAAATTTATTCATAATCACAATTTTTTTCATTACTTCCTCTTTTGCCCCCTTAGTCAAAGCCCCCATAATCTCATGCTTCCCCACTCACTTTTTTACTCAGTGAAGTGATACTTTTAAAATGTAAATTTGAGAGCACCTGGGTGGCTCAGTTAAGCTTTTGGCTCAGGTCCTGATCCCAGGGTCCTGGGATGGAGTCTGCATCTTGGAGTCCCTGCTGAGCAGGGAGCCTGCTTCTCCCTCTCTCTTTCTCTCTCTCAAATAAATTTTTTAAAAATGTAAATTCGATTGTTAGTTTTCTGCTTAAAACTCTTCTATAGCTTCCCATTTTACTCAGAATGAAAAGTCTTTAATTGTGACTTATAAGCGCCTATATGATCTGTCTCTACAACCACCATCTGTATTAACTCTCTGATGTCATCTCCCATTGCTCTCCTTCTTGCTCACCCCACTCTATCTGCAATGGTGTCCTTATTACTCCTTATCCACACCAAGCATATTCTCAGGGCCTTTATACTTCTAATATTTTCCAGATATTCATATGTAATTCTCTAACTTCCTTTATCAGCTAGGCTTTTCCCAATTATCCCAAATAAGATAAATCTTCTCTTTCAGTCCTCTATTCTGATTTATATTTATGGCATTAAAAAAAAACACACACTTTATTGGGGCACCTGGGTGGCTCAGTCAGTTAAGTATCTGCCTTCAGCTCAGGTCATGATCCCAGGGTCCTGGAATCAAGCCCTGTGTCAGGCTCCCTGCTCAGCAGGAAGCATGCTTCTCCCTCTCCCTCTGCCTGCTGCTCCCCTGCTTGTGCACTCTGTCTCTGTCAAATAAATAAATAAAATCTTAAAAAAAACAACAACCCAACAACTTTATTTTGAAACATTGTAGATTCATAGGCAGTTATAAGAAATAATACAGATAGATTCTGCATACTCCTTACTCAGTTTCCTCCAATGGTCACATTTTACAAAACTATAGTACAATATCCCAACTAGGATACCGACATTGATACAGTTAAGATACATTTCCACAGCATCACCACAGGGCTTGTGTTACTCTTTTATAGCCACACCCACTTCCCTCCAACCTCCACCCCAGCCTTACAGCCGTAACCCCTGGCAACCACTAATTTGTTCTCCATTTCTATAGTTTTGTTATTTCAAGAATGTTATATAAATGGAATTATACAGTATTAACCTTTTGGGATTGCCTTTTTCTAGTCAGCATAATTCTCTGGAGACTCATCCAAGTTGTTGTGTCATAGCATTTTTTTACCACCTAACATACATATTTATTGCTAAGTTCCCTGAGTGCAGGGAATCCATTTTGCACACTATACTCTTAATATAGACATACTATAAATATTTGTTGAATAAATGAAATCCAAACTCGGTTTAACCAACTGAGCCACCCAGGTACCCTGGATGGTCAGGCTTATTAAAATACAGATTGTTTGGTTTTACCTTCAGAGTTTTTGATTAAGTAGATCTGTGATAGGGCCTGAGAATCTGATTTTTTGACAAGTTCCCAGGTGATGTTGATGTTGCTGTCCATGAACCAATCACACTTTGAAAATCCCTGTCAGAACATTTTTTATTTCTGACATTCACTTGCCTAATTTTTTACTTAACCTTCAGTCCTTCTCTCACCCCAGAACGTGGTGTTCCATGGCACACTCACTTACACTATCATATCACTTATCTCACGATATTACAGTATCCTATTTATGTGTGCTTCTCTACTACCAGACTGTATCCTCAGCACCTAGCACAGTTTGACACAGAGTAGGCACTCAATGTATATGACTGAATAGGTTCCTTAATCTGGGTACTTTAAAAGAGTCAACTGAAACAATATCTTCACAGTCAGAGGATATTTAGAAGGAAAGGAGTCTATGTGCTAGAAATAAAAATATTAAGGATCCCTTCAATTCTTGGAACACTGAAAAAAAAATTTAAAAAAAAAGGATCCCTTCATTGATAAGTTTAAGGAAAAATATAGCAACTTTTTAAATTAAGATTTTCTAAGAACTGTTAGTGCTTACTGCAATTCTTTCCAACCAAAACACCACACACTGACATAATGACTCATGACAAAGCTCAAGAATGCAAGTTAATGGGGCACCTGGGTGGCTCAGTTGGTTGAGCACTGAGCGTCTGACTGTTGGTTTTTGGCTCAAGTTATGATCTGAGGATCCTGAGATGGAGTCTCACTCTAGGCTCCAAGCCCTGGGCTCAGCACAAGTCTGCTTGAGATTCTCTCTCTTCCTCTGCCTCCCTCCCTGCTCTCTTTCTCTCAAAAAAACAAAATCTTAAAAAAAAGAAAAAAAAAAGAATGCAAGTTATTTTACCCATTACTTTTTCAATAATTATTTCAAAATCTGTATTTTGTTCTTCTAAAAATGTACTCCTTTGCCTTCAGACTAAATCACCCAAATCACAGGACTATCTAACACAGCCAGGACTTCAAAGAAGTCTTTCACTGACCTCCAGAGCTGGCCAGATACTGAAATCTGAACATATTTACCTGCATAGTTCTATAAAACATCACCTAAAATTCCAAACTTCAGAAAAGCTTTAGAAACCTAAAGTTTTTCATAAGGTTAAGGCAAACTCATTTAGCAGCAAATTTGACCCGAACATATATACAGATATTATATAGATTATATAGCCTTTATTTTATATTTAGGATTAATACTAATGCATTCTTCTTATGAATGCATGAATATTAATATGTTTCATTATAAAATGAATATTGCATGAATATTAATGTTTCATTATAAGATGCTACTCCACACCCACTGAGGTGTTACAGAAAATATGGTATATGTATTATATTCCTGTCTAAAATCCTAATAATTCTGAGTTCTGAAACACATCTGGCCCAAAGATTTTAAAGGAGAATGCCTATATTAAGTATGAGATATCAATTCATCTTAATCTCTATTTTTTATCTGCTATATTCAAAATATTTACCTAAATAATGCCCTGTATTTATTATTTTGTATCTGAAAAAGTGGTCTTATTGAAAAGTGCTTTCCTCATTTTTTTTTTTAATATTTTCTTTATTTGACAAAGAGAGAGAGATCACAAGTAGGCAGAGAGGCAGGCAGAGTGAGAGGGGGAAGCAGGCTCCCTGCTGGGCAGAGAGCCCGATGTGCGGCTCTATCCCAGGACCCTGAGATCATGACCCAAGCCGAAGGCAGAGGCTTTAACCCACTGAGCCACCCAGGCACCCCTTCCTCATTTTATCTGTTTTAATATCAGCTAAACATTGTTGAAAACTCCATGTTTCTATTCACATGTGAGACTTTTTAAATCAGTTTACAGGAAATTCTATACTTGTTGGGATCCTTGTGGCTCATTTCCATCAGATGAATCATCATCATCCTCACATGAATCATCAGCAGAACAATTTAAAGTATAGAACTAAAAAATATATTTAGTAGAAAACACTATTTCAAAATGCATTTAAAAGACTAATTCACATTTACAAACCACTGACATTTAGCAGTCTCAACTGATGAAAGTAGAATTTTTATAGATTAAGATGTAAATGGAATAACAATAAACATATTATCATTATAAGAGCAAAAAACAACTAAAATATATTTAGGAATGAATTGAACAAGAAATGTGTAGGATTTATGTAAAGAAAATGCTACTGTGAAACCAAAAGAAAATGGGTAAATAAAGGGGCTATGTTTTTAGATGGCATAATTGGTTTCAAAAGGAAAAGTCATACAGGTGAATTTAAAGTGAAAGAAGTTTATTTGAAGGAAGAGAAATACCTTATGTAGAATCCCAAGAGCAAAAAGGATAGTAGGGGCAAACCAGGCCACAGAAAGCCCCAAAATCCCAGGCAGCTGCCCTGCCACCCTCTTCTGGGCTTCATAGCTCTGCTTTTCTCCTGACTGCCTCTCAGTGGCCCACTTTCTCTATGCTACCTATCTGTGGGTCAATCCTCTCCCCTGCTTTACCCTTGTATCATCACTTTCTAGCTCAAGAGACCAGGTAAGACTAATTGCAAATTTCTGGGAGAAACAATCTGATTGGACCAGCTTTCTACAACCTGCTAGTCTAATCAGCTATACCAGAGGAGGGGAGGGTCAAGTAGGTATCTACTCATTAACAGAAGATAAAGATGCAGACTGGAACATGGGGGAATAGTGCAGACAAGTTGAATGCATGTCCATTACAGATGAGCAGACTCCATATTGTGGAGAGGCAATATGACATAGAGGTAAAGAGCACAGGCTCTGTTTCCTGACCTTCAACAATGCATGAGTTTCCTCATCTGTAAAATGAGGGTGGTAACAATTGAGTTGTGTAGATTAAAAAAAAACCAACACAGCACTAAATAAAAACTACAGAATTATTTTTATAAATATGTCCATTTTCTCTAAATTAATCCAAAAAATTAATGCAAGTTCAATCAAAATCACAACTCTTTTAATTTGACAAAGTAAGTTTAAAGTTTCTATAAAAGAGACAATGAAACACTACATCTATGGCAAGGATGACACAGAGTAGAATGAGAAGAGAACATAGACTGATGCAAGTTATTGGAAATGTTGTAGTTCTTAGGTTGGCAGTTTGCTTCACATTAGTTTTTTAAGTTTTATGTATATCAAATAGATTTTAAAAAGACAGTTCTTAAAGAATACTCTGAGGGCGCCTGGGTGGCTCAGTGGGTTAAAGCCTCTGCCTTTGGCTCAGGTCATGACCTCACGGTCCTGGGATGGAGCCCCACATCGGGCTCTCTGCTCATCAGGGAGCTTGCTCCCCCCACCCTCACCCCCCCGCTCTCTGCATGCCTCTGCCTACTTGTGACATCTCTCCTCTCTGTCAAATAAATAAATAAAATCTTAAAAAAAAAAAAAAAAAAGAATTCTCTGAAAACTAAGTCTACTAAGCAGGGATTTACCCTACCAGAAATTTTTTTTTTTTTAAAGATTTTATTTATTTATTTGACAGAGAGAGATCACAAGTAGGCAGAGAGGCAGGCAGACAGGGAGGGGGAAGCAGGCTCCCCGCTGAGCAGAGAGCCCAACGCGGGGCTCGATCCCAGGACCCTGAGATCATGACCTGAGCTGAAGGCAGAGGCTTTAACCCACTGAGCCACCCAGGCGCCCCTACCCTACCAGAAATTTAAAAACAACTTGAAGATATATTAAAATACTAATGTTGCCATCTAGTAACAAATAAATCAATGTTATAGAAAATAAAGTACATACGGAAACTTAGTGCTATACAGATTTTAAATCTATACAAAAGATTGAGTATTCGATAAATGGTGTGTGGGCAACCAGCAAGTCATTGAGGAAAAAAAAGAAAATCAAACTAGATTCTTTCTTCCCTTCCTCCTTATAAATAAATTTTAGATGGATTAAAAATTGAAAAATTTCTTAAAAGATATCAAAAATGCGAGAATACACAGATAAACATGACACCAAAGCTAGAAACAAAGGAAAATACTAACAAATATGCCTACATAAAAATGAGAAACTTCCAAACAAAAATCCCATCACCTTGGGGCGCGGGGGTGGCTCAGTCAGTTAAGTGTCTGCCTTCAGCTCAGGTCATGATCTCTGGGTCCTGGGATTGAGCCCTGAATCTGGCTTCCTGCTCAGCAGGGAGTCTGCTTCTCCCTCTTCCTCTGCCCCTTCTCCCCACTTGTGCGCTCTCTCCATCAAATAAATAAATAAAATCTTAAAAAAAAAAAAATCTCATTACCTTAAACTTCTACTTATTTTACTTACTTATGGGTTCTGATTCTAATTAATTGTACATAAACTGAGTTTTTACATAGTACAAAATTGTGCATAATTTATGGTATACACTTTATATAACCTTACCAATTATTTTTTCTTGTACTCCTACTTATCTTTATATTTAGTCTACAGATCATGTCAGGAGAGTCCATTCTCCTCCACTCCACTTTTCTCTCCCCCTTTTAAATAACTTTCTTTGAAAGTTATGACCAGGGGAAGAAAAAAAAAAAAAAAAAGAAAGTTATGACCAGGGACTCCCGGGTTTCTCGTCTGGTTAAACCTCTGCCTTTGGCTCAGGTCATGATCCCAGGATTCTGGAATCAGTCCACATCAGGTTCCTTGCTCAGCGGGGAGCCTGCTTCTCCCTCTGCCTGCCGTTCCCTCTGCTTGTGCCCTCTCTCTCTCTCATTGACAAATAAATAAATAAAAGTCTTAAAAAAAAAGTTATGACCATTTACAGTTGTCCCTGGAACACAGGAATTAGGGGCAAAACCCCTCCCAAGTAGAAAATCCACATGTAACTACTGACTCCCCCAAAACTCTATTATCATTTAAGTAGGCTCCACGCCCAGTGTGAAACCCAACAGAGGGCCTGGGTTCACAACCCTGAAATCAAGACGTGAGCTGAAGTCAAAAGTTGGACACCTAACCAATTGAGCCACCCAGGCACCTCAAAAAACTTTATTAATGATAAATTGACTGTCCTTACTGACAACATAAACTGTTAGCACATATTTTGTATGTTACATGTACTATATACTGTATTCTTACAATGAAGCCAGAGAAAAATATTAAGAAAATAATAAGGAAGAGAAAATACATTTACAGTACTATACTGTATAAAAAAAATCCACATATAAGTGGATGGAAGCAATTCAAATCTGTGTTGTTCAAGGGTCAACTGTACTTTCTCAAGTGAATTTCAGTACCATTTTCTTAAGATCTATATTTTTTGCATTTTAATTTAAACTTTTGATATAAAAATAACTTAGAGATGAATTGTATTCTTTGCTATGTTAGTCCATTTGGCATTATATGTTCTTCCTTTTTGTAAGACTTTTCTTTCCTTCAGCAAATGACCACCACAGGCCATATTAAAAAATGAATTAAAAAATGGTAATAATGGGGCACCTGAGTGGCTCAGTGGGTTAAGCATCTGCCTTCAGCTCAAGTCATGATCCTGGGGTCCTGGGATTGTGCCCCACATTGGGCTTCTTGATGAATCAGGAACCTGCTTCTCCTGCTACCCCTCCTCCTACTGCTTGTCCTCTCTAACACTCTCTGTCTGAAATAAATAAAATATTTAAAAATATGGTAATAATATTTGTAATTATTTTTCATTCAAAGGTTAATATTCCTGATATACAAAAACACTTGTAATTTTTAAATGTAAATAACTTCAATTCTAAACCAGGAGTAATTTACTGGCAATGCACAAAAACAGAGCCAATAAATATATGAATGATGTTGTTTTATACTTAGTCAATAAAAATGCAAATTAAAACAAGACGACAGAGATGATAAAAACGTTCAAAAGGTGATAAAGATCTCAAAGCCTGACAGTACTCAAGATTAGCAAGAAGATGAAGACATATGTGGAAAATAAATATATTTCAAGGGGAGAGTCTGGTAACATCATCTAGACTCTTATCAGAGTGCATTCCTTTGATCCAGTAATTATATTTCCATGAATTTATTATAAGGAAATAATCAGGAATATGTAAAGATTTATCTATGAGAATAATCATCTAGTAGTGTTCTTTTCATGAGTATGATTCTTCTTTTCAGTTTTTAATTATAGTTGGTTAACATTTAGGTTGTATTGGTTTCAGAAGTAGAATTTAGTGATTCATCACTTAGATATAACACCCAGTACAAGGGCACCTGGGTGAGGGCACCTTGGTGGTTCAGTGGGTTAAGTATATGCCTTTGGCTCAGGTCATGATCCCCGCTTCCTGGGATCCAGCAAGATACCGGGCTCCCAGCTGAGCAGGGAGCCTGCTTCTCCTTCTCTAGCTCCGCCATGCTTGTGTTCCCTCTCTCGCTCTCTCTCTCCGTCATAAATAAATAAAATCTTTAAAAAATAAATAAGGAAATCTTTAATACCCATTGCTCATCACAAGTGCCCTCCTTAATACCCATTACCCATTTTGCACATCCCCAACCACTCACATCCCTCCAGCAGCCTTCAATTTGTTTCCTATAGGTAAGAGTCTCTTAGGGTTTGCTTCTCTCTCCTTTTTTTCTCTCCTTCTCCTATGTTCATCTGTTTTGTTTCTTAAATTCCACATGAGTGAAATCATATGGCATTTGTCTTTCTCTGACTTATTTTTCTTAGCATAATACACTCTAGCTCCATCCACATCACTGCAAATGCCAAGATTTCATTCTTTTTGGACATCTGGTATTGTTTGCACATGTGAAAAACTGTAAATACCCTAAAAGTCCAACAATTTAGGGACTGGTTGAACAAATTATATCCATACAACCATTAAATGTTAAATGGCATTATATCCATACAGCCATTAAAAATGATTATTTAAATTTACCTGTAAAGCTATGAGACACTATTGTCTAAAAAAAAAAAACACTTTCTGAGCATATGTGTAGTCTCCCAATTTTACGTAGCAGTGTGTTAATACTGTTATTTCTGGGTGGTGAGATCGTGGGTGAGCGGTGAGTTCAACTTTCTTTTATAAACATTTATGTACTTACTATCAGTTTTGCAGGGAACAGGCACTTTTTGAAAGCAGTTTTCTTCTTACCCAAGATACGAGGAACCTATTACTTTGCTGGGGGAAGCGCGCAAGGGGCGAGGACCCAGGGGCGGGGCGGAGTGAAAAAGGCTCGCGGACGCCGGAGCCTCGCCTCAGCACGCAAACCGGAAACACGCCATGCGGGACCTCGGGAATTCTGGGTAATGCACGGAGGCCGCATTACTTCTCGAGAACTTGTCATTTTTTAGAAAAAATGATCCGCTTTCCTTTAACATAACATTTGCTATTGCCTTAAGCTGGTGTAGCGATGTTTCTAACCAGAGAGGCGAGCGGGGGAAGATGGAAAGCGAAAGGGGTTTTCGTGAAAGTGAAAAACCCTTACTCACTTCCCACCCTTCCCCCACCACCCGCTTTCCCTCCCTCGGGAGGCGCCTCAAGGCCGCTGCTCGGACGGGCGTTTCCATGGGCGACGACTTAAGAGTACTTCGCAAAGGGAAAGTCCGCTGCTCGCTATTGTATTAGAAAGCCGCCCTTAAAGGAAGAAGAAAGCGCGCGGAGCTGGGGGGCGTAGAGGCGAGGCACGCTCTGATTGGCCCGGCTCCTCAGGCTTGGCGCGCGCCGGCGGCCGGGCGGGAGCGCGCGCGTGCGCAAAGGCGTGGGCGCTCGCGGGCCTGTAGCGCTCGCGGGCGTGTCTCCCCTCACGCCCTAGTGGGGTGCGGGGCTAAGACCTGAGCGGAGGGAAGGGAGTGAGTGGTTCGTGCTAGTCCTTGAGTTGGGAGCGGCTTGATCTTTCTCGCACGCGTGGTTAGTGGGCTGCAGGAGTCAAGCGAGGCTTTCCCCCCGAGGCCGGACCCACTGCAGACGTGGGACTGCAAAGCAGGAGGAAAGGGGAGACCCAGGCTGAAGGGTTGGGTCAGCTACCGGCTACTGCCTGGTTTAGCTAAGGGCAAGGAAGGCGGGAGGGGAGGGACCCATTGCACCCAAAAACCCTGTAAGACAGCTCGCTTGGACGGCGAACCGCCTATGAGAGACTGTTAGGTGGAGAGGCCTGAGAGATGAACAGGCCCACGCCCCTGATAGAACTAAGTTTGTATTTGGGATGAAAGTTGATAACCAATTTTTGAAAGATTACAATTCAAAATAAATGCTCTTTGGGTTTGAGGTATCAATAGGATATTTAGGTGGAAAGTTTGACATGAGATCTTTTAAGGCAATCTTTGTGAATTACCGTACAGAAAATAGGTGCCTGATTTGTTACCCTGGGTGGCTCAGTTAAGCCTCTACCTTCAGCTCAGGTCATGATCCCAGGGTTCTGGGATCCATCCCCTCATCGGGCTCCCTGCTCAGGGGGGATCCTATGTCACCCTTTCCTCCCTGCTCCGTTTGCTCTGTCGCTATCTCTGTCTCTCTCTCTCTCTCTCAAATAAAATCTTAAAAACAATCCATGAACGGTGTCGTAAAATTCATTCTATTGTCTTTGGCAAATTATCTGACTTTATGGTGATTAATTAGTAACTTTAAACGTCTAATGATTCTGTCCCAGGGAGTGGACAGGAACCACAAAGTTTTGGGGAAGTAACACCTCCTCTGGAAGCCTGAAAACCGGGCAAGGCTTGCAGATCAAACATTTCTAGACCATCTGGTGAATTATGTTAAAAGGGAAAGTTAAGAGTTTGCTCATCGATGAAACTCTTAAGGCTTAAGTACTTGTTCTAAACACAAATTACATGATTAAGTGATGGAAACTGTATGGCAGATTGTACTGATTCTTTGATTTTATTATAATTTTAAAATTCTTTTAATCTGTAGACATCAGAGAGCCTTATACTATTCTTGGATTTTTTTATTCTTGCAATATGAAATGAAAAATTTTATTTCAAAAATTGCAAAAGTTTGAATATAATTACATTTGAGGAAGAGA
>CM053610.1:66379658-66403011 GCA_028646535.1 Procyon lotor
TTCCCATTCCCTTTAGACCATAGGCTTCCTGAGGGCAGGAACTAGGTCTTGTTTACCTTGATATCCCCAGTGCCTGGTACCGTCCCTGGCACATAATACGTGCTCAAGAAACAAATGTTTTGTGAATAAATGAAACAGAATACTTAAAAAAATTTTTTTAATTTCAAAGAAAAAATATATATGCTGTCAACTTTATGGGCCTAATCAGAATCAAAGTCTGTTTTCAGGGGCGCTTGGGTGGCTCAGTGGGTTAAAGCCTCTGCCTTCGGCTCAGGTCATGATCTCAGGGTCCTGGGATTGAGCCCTATATTGGGCTTTCTGCTCGGCGAGGAACCTGCTTCCCCCCTCTCTCTGCCTGCCTCTCCACCTACTTGTGATCTCTCTCTCTCTCTCTGTCAAATAAATAAATAAAATCTTTAAAAAATTTAAAAAATAAAAAAATAAATAAAAGTAGGTTTTCGGGTAAAGGAGAAACTCACAATTTACTCTCACAATTTTATTTTGAAAAGTACTAATGCAAAAAGAAAAGAAAAGAAAAGTACTAATGCAAAAATAAAATTAAACAAAATTAAAATGTTCCTCTGAATTCATTATAAATAAAATGAGACTCATGAGAAGCATTCAAATCTTTTTTTGTTAGACCTGATCTTCTCAATAGAATATATTACTTTTTTTTTAAGATTATTTATTTATTTGACAGAAAGAGCTCACAAGTAGGCAGAGAGGCAGGCAGAGGGAGAGGGGGAAGCAGGATCCCCATTGAGCAGAGAGCCCAACCCCAGTGGGGCTCGATCCCAGGACCCCGAGATCATGACCCGAGCTGAAGGAAGAGGCTTTAACCCACTGAGCCACCCAGGCGCCCTCAATAGAATATATTACTTAATAATGAGATTTTTATAAGAGCAAATACTATTATGAAGAATAAATGTGACTACACACTGATTAAATTTGACCATATTTAAATAAATCCCACTAATGGAATATTCTTTCCCACTAAAAAAGCAGTGAAAATACTTTGAATAAAGTGAGGGAAAAAAAGTTATAGAATACCTTTTTTTCCTTTAAAGAAGCCAAAAGGCAGGGCAAGTACAAATTCTGGGCTTCCAAATCAAATTCCAGAGAGGCTTGGGGCACCTGGGTGGCTCAGTTGGTTAAGTGTCTGCATGATCCCAGGGTCCTGGGATCAAGTCCTGCATTGGGCTCCCTAATCAGCGGGGAGAACTGCTTCTCCCTCTCCCTCTGCCTGCTGCTCCCCCTGCTTGTGTTCACTCGTGTTCTCTGTCAAATAAATAAAAATCTTTATTAAAAAAATAACAAAAAAACAAATTCCAAAGAGGCTTAATTGCACCAAAATGGCCTTATTTGTGAATGATGCCTGTTTGTCTTTCATCGTAGGGGCTCCCAAACACCCCAAAGGCTCTGGGGCCCAGCTCGACCTGTGAAGCTAGACACCACTTTGTTTCTTGGCAATTGGTAAGCACCCTAAGGTCACAGCCTGCTTTCGTGAGGTGGAGATTATGACTCTAAGAGGTGAACCGTAAGGATTTCATATTCTGTCTGCAAATCATGATGAGATCTCATGGTACAAGGTACAAAATAATTTGTTCTCAAATACTGCTTTGCCACCTCCACTGTTCATTAACTTAATTTTGTGGGAGTTTCTTGATGGAAGACAATCAAACACATTTATGAGTGAGTCACAAATACGACTCCACTGATTCTTTGGAAAATAGAATTCTATTGTTAAGATGAAATAAAGAGTCATTGCCTTTCTTAGTTTTCCAGAAATAAACATGTTTTCTAAGGAAGGGAAAAGACAAAAGCAGAAAGATAAAGATATGTCGTGGTATTCTCCTGACAGAGACTTCCCTCCAGCTCTGAGAACATTAGTGTGATGGGCTGAATGATGGCCCCCAGAGACATCAGGTCTTTTCCTTGCAACCTGCAGATGTCACCTTAGCTGGGAGAAAGGTCTTTGCAGATGTGATGTTTTTCAGAAGGGGAGATTACCTTGGATTATCCGGTGGGCCCCAAAAGCCATCATATCCCTCCTCACAAGAGAAAGGCAGACAGATTTGATGTAGGCACAGAGGAGAAGTTGATGTGAAGACAGAAGCAGCGATTGGAGTGATAGACTCACAAGCAAGGAAGGCCAGCAGCCACCAGAAGTTGGAAGAGGCAAGAAATGGAGTTTCCCCCCAGAGCCTGCAGAGGGAGAAGACCCTGCTGATCCCTCGATGTGGGCCTAGTGATACTGATCTCCTACTCCCGGCCTCCAGAACTGTGAGAAAATAAATTTGTGTTGTTTGAAGCCACCCAGTTTGTGGTCATTTGTTACCAGCAGCAGGGGACTAATACAACGAGGGTCTCATTAACGTGCATTATAATGAGCTCATTATAATGAGCTTAGGGGGCAAAATGTTTATTTCAGTGCATTGATTACAATCCTGAGTATTTGTTCAACAAATATTTATCAGACACTTACTATGTACTACTAGAATATAAGCTCCATTGGGCAGAGATTTTTCAGTTATTATGTTCACTGCTATATCCTCAGCATCTAGCAGAGGCTCAGTAAAAGTTTTTGGACGATGTTTGCTAGCCACTCCTCTAGGCCCTGGGATATAGCAGTGAACAAAACAGATGATGTCTCTGCACTTGTGGAGCTTCCATTCGTGTGGAGGAAAGATAATAAGTAAGCAAATAAATATATTACATAATGCCTAGTAATGATAAATGCTATGTGGGCAAAGCAGAATAAAGGGGGTAGAGAGAGACAGGGATTATGAGGCAGTACCATTTTAGATATGGGAGTAAGGAAGTCTTCTCAGAGGAGGTGACATTTGAACAAGGGTCTGAATGAGGTGAGAGTAACTGTGGTGACTGAGGAAAAAGTATTCTAGGCAGAGGGAAAGTCATGTGCAAAGGTCCTGTGGTGGGAGAGGGCTTGGTGTATAAGAAGAACCAGAGGAACAGCAAAAAGGCCAGTGTGGCCTTGGAGTGGAATGTATAGCAGTGGAACTGTGGGAAATTAGACCAGAGATGGGCAGGGCAGGAGCCAGATCATAAGGGACCTTTTTTTGGCTAGGACTTGGCTGAAATAGGAGAGGAAACAATTCACCAAGTTTCTACAAAGAATTTATAAGTGATCCCAAATTTTCTGAACTTCATCCAGCTAAAAGAAACAGGGGGGTTTTGCATATCTACCTTTCTCCTCACTCTTTTTTTCCTCCAGTTCTAACTTTTTTTTTTTTTTTAAAGATTTTATTTATTTATTTGACAGAGAGAGAGATCACAAGTAGGCAGAGAGGCAGGCAGAGAGAGAGGGAGAAGCAGGCTCCCTGCTGAGCAAAGAGCCCGATGCAGGGCTTTGATCCCAGGACCCTAAGATCATGACCTGAGCCGAAGGCAGAAGCTTTAACTCACTGAGCCACCGAGGCACCCCGGAACTCTAATTTTTTAGTGTGCTGTTCAGTTTTACGAATATATAGAGAGTTTAGGTTGTTTCTTCTAGTAGGAGTGGAGCTTGGACTTACTAAGGCTTGTAGTGGTGTTGTCTTTAAATGAGTAGCACTGTTGTTCATCAAGACACATTAAAGATGCAAGAAAGACTCTGCTCAGCCCATGCTTGCTCACTTTGTTTAGAGTTTATTTAGGGAGACAGGAACTAGAAAAGACTTGCTCTGTGGGGTAATTTGTCTCCAGAATTCACTGCAAATAGAACATATGGTTACTTGCAAAGGTGTGAAATGACTTTCTTTATATAGAAAACACTACTATGCACAGGACTTTTCTCTGTGGCCAGGCCAATGGAAATAAAACTTTTTTATTTCCATTATCCAGCGCATTTTTTAGAAGCCCTAATGATATGGTTTTTTTTTTAAATCTACCCAGACTATTAATGGCAATTCTGACAAGGGTTAATATCTGTATCTAAGAATCCGACATTTCTGCTTTAGTGGATATATGCATTCCTTTTCTAAAGATTGAAGATCATGCTCTAAAAATCAATTGGACTTAGGGGGAAAATGGACCTGGTGCAAACTTTTAAAATTCTATGCAATGCTGTAACCACAGCACTAGTGAAAACAATAAGAATTCTGATAAAAAATATTAGCACATCCAATCTGCACATGTAGCCGCACCTACCTTCATGTCCTGTCAGGTTTTTTTGAAGATTTTACTTATTTATTTGTCAGAGAGAAAGAGAGAGCACAAGCAGGGGGAGTGGCAGGAGAGGGAGAAGCAGTCTCCCCACTGAGTGAGGAGCCTGATGCGGGGCTCGATCCCAAGACCTCAGGTTCATGACCTGAGCTGGAGACGGACCTTAACTGACTGAGCCGCCCAGGTGTCCCCATCCTGTCAGTTTTTGCGGCACTAATCCCTAGGGCTTGCGTGACCTGCTCTGGGATGTACATGATGAAATTAAAGATCTTCACTGGAGGAAACAACTCTTCTGTAATTCCAGAATTGCCCTTTGGTCACATTGTCTGGGATAATTTAACATTGGAGGAAAATTGGCAGGTTTTTTTTTTTTAAGATTTTATTTATTTGACAAAGAGAAACACAGTGAGAGAGGGTACACAAGCAATGGGAATGGTAGCAGGAGAAGCAGGCTTCCCGCTGAGCAGGAAGCCTGATGTGGGGCTTGATCCCAGGACCCTGGGATCATGACCTGAGCCGAAGGCAGACGCTTAACGACTGAACCACCCAGGTGCCCCAAGATTGGCAGTTCTTAAGGCCCCTGAATCGCCACTACTTGTATTAAAGAAAGGCACTTCTGTAAGATTTTGAGCTTTTTCCCTCAAGAGTTTCATGAGTTGCTTCAAAATATGAATGTGCTGTGAAAACCTGTATAAATCAATGGGGAGGGGCACCTAGGTGGCTCAGTGGGTTAAGCCTCTGCCTTCGGCTCAGGTCATAATCTCAGGGTCCTGGAATCAAGCCCCTTATCGGGCTCTCGGCTCAGCAGGGAGCCTGCTTCCCCCCTCCCTCTGCCTGCCTCTCTGCCTGCTTGTGATCTCTCTCTGTCAAATAAATAAATAAAATCTTAAAAAAAATCAATCAATCAATCAATCAATCAATGGGACTTCCATGTCGTGCTGTTCTTATTTCCCTATCCACCAATTGCATGTGAGCTAATGACTGACACAGAAACACATGTCAGAGAATGAACTGCAGTTAGCAGGTTGGGCAGGGGAAGACTTCATGTAATAATGGTCCTGTTGTTTAGTCTTCTCCCTGGAGCTTTAAAGAATGCAAAAAATGGGAATACTAAATGTGTCCCTCAGGCATTGCACCTGGATACATGCAAACAGAAGCCCAACTACAATGGCTTCACCAAATAGGGATTTGTTTTTCATATGGAAAGAGTAAAGGTGGGCAGTCCAGTCTGGGGCAACTGCTCAAGGAAGTCACCAAGGGCCCAGGCTCCTCCTGGCTTCCTAGTTATCTCCTTAGATAACTCTTTTTTCCGTCCTGATGGCAATAATGTCAGTGAGTCAGGCAGGAAAAACAGGGGAAAGGCAATGGGTATGTTCCCAGAAGCTCCACTGATCCACCGTTTATAGAATCGAGAATTGACCAGAACCATGTTATAGGGTATCCACAACTACCAGAGAGGCTGAGAGTTCAATATTTTAATCGGACACTCTGTGCCTAGAATAGAATTGTATTCTGTGAATAAAAACAATGGCTATTGGGCAAGCCACTCGCAATGTCTGCCACACTGGCATACTATATATCTTAAGGATGCTAATCACAAATCTGATAATTATTGAACTCTGTAATTTCTTAGGATGACATAGGGTAGAAGCTCATGGAAACATTAATGCTTCTCTGTGGGGCAATATTAAAGAACACCGCTTCAAAAATTAGTGGAATACATTCTGAGGACCCTCTTAAATAATGTTAATAAGGGACTTAGAATAGTGCCACCAGAAGTACTCTAGGAATGCAATACAACTTTAAGACTCAAAATGACAAACACAAAAACTTGTATAATTTGTATTCTCCCCACAACTCTTTATTTATGAACTGTATTAAACGGAATCAAAATACATAAGACACATAAAATCAAATTTAACTTTCAGAATAAAACTGCTGATATGCTCTCAGGGTAAAATTTATTAATTCCTGAAAACATGCTATAAAATGAACTTGTAAAATACACATTGTTACAGCATTTTCCCTTAAACTTCTTTTGATTTAGGAGAGCTGAGTTTGAGTGCCAGTTGGTGACTGCAGGGGACATACTACTGACCCAGGAGGCACTCCCACCTTCTTCCATCCTAGTAGGATCCCAGTCTTACTCAAGCATCCTCTTGCCCCCTCCAACCCTGGCATTTTAGGAGCAGCTGACCCCATCTTCAGCACCATGAGTAATCCTCCTTCCCTTGCCTAGTAGTTTGGTCAGAAATAGGCATTTGTCAGTATAACTTGGGATTTCTATTATTAGTGGCCAAAAATATTCTAATTAATAACATGAATGTTGAACAAATTACTTAAATGCCTACCATCCCAATGTTTAATCTATAAAGTGGGGGTGATACTGTCTTCCCTATCTATACAACATAATCACTGTAGAAGCATAATTTTGTTTTATAAAATGGACTATATCTAGAATGGGGTGTTATGCCAAAATAAATAAAATTAGACTGGGTAGCTTGGGGTATTTCCTATAAACTATCAGATTACTGTTGGATTTACAAATTATGGAAACTATTTTGAAAAACAACTATTTCAGGTGCACTTGGGTGGCTCCGTCGGTTGACCATCTGACTCTTAGTTTCAGCTCTGGTCATGATTCAGGGTTGTGAAACTGAGCGTTTGTAGTGGCTCTGTGCTGGGCGTGGAACCTGCTGAAGATTCTCCCTTGGCTCCTCCCCCACAAACAAAACAAAATACCCCACAACTATTTCAAATATATGCATTAAATGAATGTTGCTACTTTGAGTCAGTACCCTTGTGAATGGTTGCCTTGACTTATTCATCCAACCAATGTTTATCGGGCACCATCTGTGTAGCAGTCACTATAGTAGGTGCTGGGGGTACAGTAATTGGCCAACTGGGCACAGACCCCACCCTCGGGGACCTGTAGCTGCCCCTGAAGCTGCTGCAGTGTCCAGAACACTTGGGGCACAACGGACTTGTCTCAGAGGCAGTGTCTGAGCAAGGCAGGAACACCTGTCTCATTATTTTTACTGCTGGGCTTTTTTGGCTAAGTCAATGCCACTGTTATGATCGCCCATCTTATTCACTAGACTTATTATCAAATTCCTTTGATCAGTTTTTTTAAAAAGTAACCAGTTCTCAAAGAAGAAATACTTGGCACTATTGAGATACTCAAAAGAATATACCCTGGAGGGCATCTCGGTGGCTCAGTGGGCTGAGCAACCAACTCTTAGCTTCAGCTCCAGTCTTGATCTCATGGGATTGAGATCTCATGGGTCATGGGATTGAGCCCTGTGCCAGCTCCATGCTCAGCAGGGAGTCTGCTTGAGATCCTCTCCCTCTGCTCCTTCCCACCGCCCCCCCCCACTCTCTCCCTTTCTTTCAGATAAATAAATCAATAATCTTAAAAAAAGAAAAGACTATACCCTGGGCTCAGAAAGCAATTTCAATCCAGAAGGATGGTTCTATTAAATATGTTTTGATCCCCCGTGGCTCAGAAGATATTGAGAACCCTTCTTCTGATGGAGCCATCACCACTGATCTAAATGCATATTGAAGCTCTACTGAGAAACTCCCATTATTTTTCAGTTGTGGTGTGCAAACCTGGCATTACTTTACCATGAGCAGGCTTCGGTGTGGCGGTGACTACAGGGGTCTCCTGCCATCCTGTCACTGTCAGTGTGAAACGTCCATTTTAAACACCTCGGAAACGGGAAAATGAACGATGCCTTAAAATCAGGGAAAAGACCAGCCATCTTGGAAATGTAATACTAAGTCTCAGATTCTATTTAGAAGTAACTGTAGGAAAAGAAGATTTTTATGAGTAATTGATATTAAACAGCTTAAATCATGGGTATGTATTTTTCACATGAAAGCAGTTTTGCCTTTTATGTCTTCTCGTTTGAAAGAATCAAAGCTCACATTTGCCAGATGAAATCGCTGCCTAAGTTATCGACAATGATTTTCACATTCTTTTGTGGAAATCAAATTTGGTAAGGTCTTAGAATTAGCAATAATCGCGCCTCGGATAAACCTCATTGGCTACGATACTGCCACTGCGCAAAGCTAGGTCTTAGAATTAATTTAGAAATGACAGTGGTATGTGTTTTCTTCTAGGAGAGCATTGCTAATTGAAGTTGAAGCATTAAATGTCCTCCTGAAAACGCTAAAGCTAATGAGGTAACAAAAGGCCAGAGGACAAAAATTAAGCAAAGCAAGTTAGTTCTTGAAAGGAGACTCTTGAAACCCCAACCTGAGAAAATAGGGAAGCAGGAAAAGAAAAAATTAGAGAAAAAAATGACTGAATATGAGGTGCTTATGAAAGGAACTATTTTTTGTTAAATTATTGATTTGGCTTTTTCAATTACATGCATTGCATAAATTATACTGTGGTTTTGAAGTTGTAAAATGTGGCAGGGTGTCCAGGTGGTTTCACCGTTAAGCATCTTGATTTCGGCTCAGGTGATGATCTCAGGGTCATGAGATGGAGCCCAAGTCGGGCTCTGTGCTGGGTGTAGAGCCTGCTTAAGATTCTCTCTCTTCCTCTCCCTCTACCCACCCCCACTGTGCACACTCTCTCACGCTTTCTCTCTCAAAATAATAATAATAATGATGATGATAATAATAATAATAGTAATAGTAGTAATAATAATAATAATAAAATAAGTTGTAAAATGCGTTCTCTCTCTGCTTTAAAATGTAAAAAGAGGGGCTCCTGGCCGGCTCAGTCAGTAGAGCATGGAACTCTTGATCTTGGGGTTATAAATTCAAGCCCCATGTTGGGTAGAGAGATTACTTAAAAATAAGATCTTTTTTAAAAAATGTAAAAAAGAAAGATCTCCCCTTACCTGTGTCTTAGGAGTGTGCAAGATTGCAAACCCAGATGTCTACACGGCGGCTCCCAGAGAAGGGTGCTCAGAAAAGAGGCACTGGCAGCCTCAGAAGGGTCAGTGCCTCTGGACTCCGCTGTCTGTGGTCCCGGGAAGTGCTGTCCCAGTGCTGCTAGACATTTCAGGTATTCAGAAGGACGCTGTTTGGGCTCCCCCAAAAGCCAGGCCTGAGACAGGGATTTGAGAACAAGGGTTTATTTGGGAGGGGACTGCAGGAACTGATGGAGAGGTAGGGAAGCCCCGCGGCCACAGTCATCTGGTAACCATAGAAAGGAGGGCCTGGGGAAGTTGTCTGGTCTTGTCAAAGGAACTATTTTGAGGTTTCATTCATTAACAGTACGGGTACTTAAAACTTCTTAGTAATTGTTTGCAGACAATGGAAAAAGTTTTCTGAATGTGCCTTGAACCCAGGATTTAAGGTAGGCTCTTTTTCTTTTAGGCAAAGGATATAGTATTAGGGAAATTAGAGCATTATTGTATCTGGAATGCATGACAAGAATAAGTTCAGGAAGACACGGAGGGGGAAAGGTAAATTGTTACTCCTAAGGGAAGAGGACAAAACCACTTAAAAATGAGGTCCATGGGGCACCTGGGTGGCTCAGCGGGTTAAAGCCTCTGCCTTCCGCTCAGGTCATGATCCTGCAGTCTGGTCCTGGAATGAAGCCCCACAGGGGACTCCCTGCTCCAGAGAAAGCCTCCTTCTCCTCTCCTACTCCCTCTGCTTGTGTTCCCTCTCTCACTGTGTCTCTCTGTCAAATAAATAAATAAAATCTTTAAAAATAAAGTAAAATGTGAAATACTTATATTTTTTTAAAATGAGGTCTACAGCTAGCTGGTTAGCTCAGTTGGGTAGAATGCAACTCTGACACCACCAAGATTGTGGGTTTGATGCCGTCCCCAAACAGACCAAGAAAGGCATTAGTTCTGGTATTTAATACAAATTTTTTAAAAATTTTATTTATTTATTTGAGAGAGAGAGAGATGACAAGTAGGCAGAGAGGCAGGCAGAGAGAGAAGGGGAAGCAGGCTCCCTGCTGAGCAGAGAGCCCGATGTGGAGCTCAATCCCAGGACCCTGAGATCATGACCTGAGCCGAAGGCAGAGGCTTTAACCCGCTGAGCCACCCAGGTGCCCCAATAAAAATTAATTAAAAAAAATAATAAAATGAGGTACAAATAGCACAGCAGAATTGATTTTGGGAGGCAAGTGGTAAAACCTGATCACCAACTGACTATAAACGAGAAATACAATGCTGCTTTCACTTTAACTGTGAAGTTTAAAATGGTTTGATCCTCTAGCTCCTTTGGAGAGCAGTAACTCCTGTATGCAGGATGGGCTATTGTGCTGCATATGTGCTCTTTGCCCTCCTTGGGTTCCTTCTCAACTCCATCTTGATTTACACACTTGCCCCAAAGGGACATGTTCTGCTTACCTCCATCTTTGAGTTGCAAAATAATTTTTTTAAAGATTTTATTTATTTAGGGGCACCTGGGTGGCTCGGTGGGGTAAAGCCTCTGCCTTCGGCTCAGGTCATGATCTCAGGGTCCTGGGATCGAGCCCCGCATTGGGCTCTCTGCTCAGCAGGGAGCCTGCTTCCCCCTCTTCCTCTGCCTGCCTCTCTGCCTACTTGTGATCTCTCTCCCTCTGTCAAATAAATCAATAAAATCTTAAAAAAAAAAAAAAGATTTTATTGATTTATTTGAGAGAGAGAGTGTGTGCAGGAGCAGGGAGAGGGGCAGAGGAAGAGGGAGAAAAAAACTTGCTGCTTAGCAGGGAGAGCACAACATGGGGCTCCATCCCAAGACCCCGAGATCATGACCTAAGCCAAAGCCAGGTATTTAACTGACTGAGCCACCCAGGCGCCCCGCAAAATAATTCTTAAAAATGAATGAAGAAAAATATAATGAAGATGGATGTTGTTAAGTAACAAAATTCAATCAGGTAAAGTTGAAGATCTAATGGGCTTTATTAAATGATTCATGAGGGGCGCCTGGGTGGCTCAGTCGTTAAGCGTCTGCCTTCGGCTCAGGTCATGATCCCAGCGTCCTGGGATCGAGCCCCGCATCGGGCTCTCTGCTCCATGGGAAGCCTGCTTCTCCCGCTACCATTCCCTCTGCTTGTGTCCCCTCTCTCGCTGTGTTTCTCGCTGTCAAATAAATAAAATCTTTAAAAAAAAAAAAAATAAATAAATAAATGATTCATGAATTGGGCAATATCCCATCTGGCAAACAGAGAGGCACTCCAAGGAGTTACACGAAATAGAAGGTTTTTCTAGAAAAAAGGTGAGGGCAAGAAAATTATTAGGAAAAGAAAAGAATTAGGAGCAGCTGCTCTTTAGGGAGGAAAACAAAGCATTTTATCAAGCAGATGACTTATTCTCTGGTGGAGGGAGGGGCCCAGGAGGCAGATTCATCCACAGGGACTGAAATATTCCTGCCAACAGGTTCAGACTGTATTTCTGGGGGAGGTTGAAATTGAAATTCAATTACATATTAAGCATCAGTTTGGGAACTCAGTCTAAGTAACACCATGTAGGACCTGTGGGTTGTTGTTTTTTTTTAAACAATATAAAATGCTGACATATATGAATCAGTGAGCTCAGGTCACTTTATACAAAGAGTATATGGAAGCTCCCCCCATCACAGTTTATCTCTCAGAAACGCTCTTTCCTTGGCCTCCAGGACACCAAGGCTACTCCTTCCCAGTGTCCTCTGCTGGCCCCTCACCCTCTCCTTAGCTTCTCATCACTGGTAGTTCAGGACTCAGTCTTCTGACCTCCTCTCTCTACCCATGTTCCCCATATGCTCTTATCTGGGTCTATGACTTTTAATATTTATATCTATTTCAATGACTCCCAAACTGTATCTCTAGCCCAGACCTCTGTTCCGAATTCCGGACCCATGTATCCAAGTGCTAATTCAAAATCTCTCCCTGTTTTTCTCTAATAAGCATCTCACAATTTGCATATCCACACCAGAGCTTTGATGCCTACCCATGTCCATCTTAGTTTCTGATCCCCAAAGAGCAGACTCTGAAACAGGGACCTAGAGCAGTAGTTACCTTGGGGAGTAGGGGAGATGGGGAGATTGTGTGCAAAGATGGGTAAGCTTTCCTCCTTTCCCATGTGCCTGCTCCTGTGCAAGGTGACCCTGACGACCCTTCCAATAAGAAGTGGGATTTATCACTTCACCCTTTGAATCTGGCCCTGCATGGTGACTTGCTTTGACCAAAAGAATGTGTAGAAGTGACAGTGTGGGACTTCTGACCCTAGGCCCCAGGATGCTTTGTGGCTTCTACCTTCACTCCCCATAGGATGCAGCTCTGAGACTGCCATGTAGAGTCCCAGTTTATGCTCGTGGAGGATGAGAAGGCAGGGGGAGTAGATGAGCCATTCCATCCGAAGCCTCTTAAATAAGCCAGCTGACAACTAGCATCTACCATCTACCAGCAGAGCTCAACTTAAACCATTCAGCACCAATCAGGCTGCCAGATCACTGTAGCCACTAAGTGACGTGGGCAAGGCCAGCAGAAGGGTCACCTAGCAGAGTCCAGACCAAATTGCTGACCCACAGAATCTTGAGCAAAAATAATAGTTGTTTGAAGCGACTACTTTTTGAGGTAGTTGGTTATGCAGCAGAAGCTAACTTATGCAGGAGGCTACCCCAGAAAGTCTAAGCAAAGTTCCCCAGCACTTCGACTCGGCCGAACAAGTCCCCCAGAAATGGGGGAGTCCCCAAGGCAGGGAAGCAGAGGGATGAGGGTGAACTGTTTGCTGAGCTGCAAGTAAACTCAGAAGCAGAACAAGGGGAGGTGGGACAAGGCATCAATAGCATTTGCTAACTCCCCAAACCCATTTCTTCCCAAATCTTTTCTAATCCAGTAAGTGGCAACTCCATTCTCCTCTTGTTCAAGGTGGAAACTCCATCCTTGGACTCATGGCTTTAGTTCACACTCCACACTAGAACCCTTCTAATGTTATCTTAAAATATACCCAGAATCCAAACATTTCTCATTATCTCCCTCATGACAATTTCTAGTCGAAGTCCCCATCACTCTCAGCTGGATTATGCCAAGAGCCAGAATGACCATTTAAAGATGAGCCTGGGTAAAAGGTGAAAGATTTATATGATCTAAAGAGAAACCAGAATATAGAATGGGAGAAGATATTCACAAATGACATATCAGATAAAGGGCTAGTATCGAAAATCTATAAAGAACTTCTCAAACTCAACACCCAAAGAACAAATAATTCAATCAAGAAATGGGCAGAAGACATGAACAGACATTTCTGCAAAGAAGACATCCAAATGACCAACAGACACATGAAAAAGTCCTCAACATCACTTGGCATCAGGGAAATACAAATCAAAACCACAGTGAGATACCACCTCGCACCAGTCGGAATGGCTAAAATTAACAAGTCAGGAAATGACAGATGTTGGTGAGGATGCAGAGAAAGGGGAACCCTCTTACACTGTTGGTGGGAATGCAAGATGGTACAGTCATCCTGCAAAACAGTATGGAGGTTCCTTAAAAAGTTGAAAATAGAGCTACCCTATGATCCAGCAATCACATTACTGGCTATTTACCCTAAAGATACAAATGTAGTGATATGAAAGGGCATGAGCACCTGAATGTTTATAGCAGCAATGTCCACAATAGCCAACCTAGGGAAAGAACCTAGATGTCCATCAACAGATGAATGGATAAAGAAGATGTGGTGTGTGTGTGTGTGTGTGTGTGTGTGTGTGTGTGTGTACACACTGGAATATTACTCAGCCATCAAAAGAAATGAAACCTTGCCATTTGCAACAACATAGATGGAACTAGAGGGTATTATGCTAAGCAAAATAAGTCCAAGAAAGACAATCATCATTTGATCTCTCTGATATGAGGAATTTCAGAGGCAGGGCTGGGGTGGGGGGTGGTGGGGGGGTAGGGAGGGAAAAATGAAACAAGATGGGGTTGGGAGACAAACCATAAGAGACTCTTAATCTCATGAAACAAACTGAGGGTTGCTGGGGGGTGGGGGGATAGGGATAAGGTGGTTGGGTTATGGACATTGGGGAGGGTATGTGCTATGGTGAGTGCTGTGAAATGTATAAGCTTGATGATTTACAGACCTGTACCCCTGGGACAAATAATAATTATATGCTAATTAAAAAAAAAAGAGATGAGCCTGAGGTAGGGAAGGACAGTCCTAGGCTGAGTCTCTGTAGGGCCCAAGTCCCTTGGCCTTCCAATCAACATTTTCCCTCCCTCTGGGGATACATGTGGGATTTGCACACAATGGCTATAAATTATTATTCTCTAGTAAATCACCCCAGGTTCTGGGAGGACCTTTCTCAGATTCTACATAATTATAAAGTTGTGTGGAAAAAAACTTTGTCTAAAAGCCATGCTGGCAAGCTGCTTCATGGGGTGCCAGGAGAGCAGAAGGGAACCTGCCCCTGGAAGGAGCCTCAGGGCGGCGATGGGTCAGGACTAATATCCGGTGGCCAAGCATTCTGTTGCAGGAGAGCACACCCCAGGCGGGACGCAGAAGCCTCTCTCCTCAGAAGCCAACTGACCACCCTCTGAAGAGGGGGTGTGGTGTGTGTGTGTGTGTGTGTGTGTGTGTGTGTGTGTGTGTGTGTGTGTCTTCAGACTTTTGAAGATAAACAGATCTTACTGCAGTGGAAACCAGGTGGTAAAAGCTAAACACAACGTACTATATTTTGTGTAAACAAGGCACAACAACTGAATACTCCTTTCAGTCCTCTCTAGGTCTCATCCTGTCCTGAAAATTCCACCATATCATTATTTTTTCACAAAGGGCAGGGGAGAGGGAGAGAAAGATCTAAATTAGGCTTACCTGAGGGATTCTGATAAGTGTTTCTAGTTTACCTCCTTCCTGAGAAAACACACAGAGAGAGCCCCTGATAAGGTTTAAAAGGTTCTTTTCCAAGTAAAGGAGAGCAGGGAGTGGAAAATCAGGCCTTAAGCCCTGCTCTTTTGGATCCATAAATACTGGTTCTCCTTCAGTTCCTCTCTCCCTTATTTTCCAAAGTCCCTCCTTCAACTTCTCCCTATTTTCTGTTCCTTCTCCCCCACTACACCCTCTATTACCCCTACCCTGGGAAACCAATACTCCCAACAAAAATAATGGAACTCTTACCTGCTTCTTTCTTCTGTCTTGCAAATTTTGCATCCTGGGGCTTCTACTGAAAATCAGCATCTCCTGAGCCCTTAATCCCATTTCTGCTGGCTCTGCAGAAAGGAGAGGGAAATTGAAGCTTTGCTTGCTTCTCCCAGCCCCACTTCTTGAGGATGGATAAGCTCTGGATCCTAGGGGGCCAGTGAGACCTTCACTCCATGCTGGCCTCCTTCAAGAGGATGAAGCCTAACACATCTCCACAGCAAAGGAAACATGTTCTTTGGAAGCCCTGCATCTCTTCTACACAAAGAAGCTTACTCCTGGGTGCCTGGGTGGCTCAGTCATTAAGTGTCTGCCTTTGGCTCAGGTCATGATCTCAGCGTCCCAGGATCAAGCCCCGCATCAGGCTCCCTGCTCAGTGGGAAGCCTGCTTCCCCCTCTCCCACTCCCCCTACTTGTGTTCCCTCTTTCGCTGTGCCTCTCTCTGTCAAATAAATAAATAAAATCTTAAAAAAAAAAAAAAAAAAAAAAGGCCGGGATGCCTGGGTGGCTCAGTGGTTTAAGCCTCCGCCTTCGGCTCAGGTCATGATCTCAGGGTCCTGGGGTTGAGCCACTGCTTCTCCCCCTCTCTGCCTGCCTCTCTGCCGACTTGTGATTTCTCTCTGTGTCAAGTATATAAATAAATAAAATCTTAAAAAAAAAAAAACGGAATCTTACTCCTATTCACACATTCTCTCACTGCATTATCTTATATTTGCCCTCTCCCCTGCCTGGGTCACATTAAAGCACGCAGACCTTGAATGACAGCAAAGGCATCCCTTCATTCTTTGCCCAAATCCCTAAGGGGCAGGGGCAGAGGCAGGGGTGGACCTAGCTCAGAGCTCTGGTTTACCCCACCTCTACGCTGCTCTGTTGTAAAGTGGGTTTAACAGCAAGTTTGATAATGCATGCAGCCTCCTTGATTTATAACATGTGGTTCTTCATTCTCTGGCCTACTTGCCTCGGCAACCACATTCTTATAAGCACTTGCACTCTTCCTTCTGGCCACACTGATGGCTCCAGTGAGAGAGAAAGCAGGGGCCCAGGCCAGTCACCCCCCCAACATGGGATGTGCACAAGGGGTGAGGGGAGCAAGATGCCCTGTAGGTGTAGAAAGAAACTACTACTAGAAAATTCCTACTTATTTTGTCTGAAAAAGAAAGAAAGCTTTCCCAAAACATTACATGGATTGTCACAGGCTGCTCACACGGTCTGGTCCTCGGACACCCAGGGCCACAGTGGGACAGGGCCTTCCAGTTTGGTTCACGGGGACCTTGTGACTATGTGTCTTGGGTGGTAAGTGCCTTGTTAGGGAGTGTCATAGGTTATATGAGTACCTTTCCAAAACCAAGCCTCACCAAACAGACAAGCAGCTTTAAATAAAAATTCTACAAAGAAACCTCGGCCTAAGGATAATACTCAACACAAGCACAAGGGAGCAAGGAAATACCAGAGTGCTTCTCCTGTACTCGATACAAGCTCTTACTCAGCCACATAAGGAGGCAAAAACAATGGCGATCTAATCAGTCTTTCTTAGAGTAAGACAAAAAGTGCAAAATTGTCAAGAAGACGGGTTTTTTTTTTAAGATTTTATTTATTTACTTGAGAAAGAGCACTGAGGGAGAGAGAGAAACAGAACCACCCCCCTCCCCGGGCAAGGAGCCCGATGAGGGGCTCGATCCCAGGACCCTGAGATCATGACCTGCTCAGGCAGACGCTTAACCGACTGAACCACCCAGGTGCCCCAAGAAGACTCTTGAAATAAGGAGTCCTAGCCATTGTAATTAACCGCAAACCTTCCCCTATGTGAATATTGGATACTGACTGTGGAGCCTTGGAGGATATCTTTCTCAGCATGACATGCATTCAAGCTCAGCACTGAGGTACACTCAACTTGGAACCAATCTTTCAAATTGCTTTATGACAAAGTATTCAACCAACATTTCCAAAAATAAAGGACCATATCCAGTCACCTTCCTTTCATGAAACAAAAGTTTTTACATGATTATACATTTTAAAAATTACTTTTAGGATAATGTTATATTCTAATCTTATTTTTTAAATATCTTTTTGTACATGTTTTATAACATATATAGTATGCTACTGTAGTAGTCCACATAATAAATAAGCATAATATAAAAATATAAATATATAAAATAGGGGTTGTCTTAACCCGGTAGAGCAAGCAATTCTTCATCTTGGGGATGAAAATTTGAGCCCCATGTTGGGTGTAGAGATTACTTAAAAATAAAATCTTTAGGGGCACCTGGGAGGCTCAGTCAGTTAAGCATCTGCCTTTGGCTCAGGTCATGATCCCAAGGTTCTGGGATCAAGTCCCACATCAGGCTCCTTGCTCAGCGGGGAGCCTGCTTCTCCCTCTGCCACTCCCCCCACTTGTGCTCTCTCTGTCTCAAATAATTAAATAAAATCTTAAAATAAGTGAAATCTTTAAAAATATATATATTACAAAAATATTCATAAACTATAAATATGAAATAAAATATATTAAATAAAAAGATTATATAAAAATAAAAATATATTGGAGATGCGTGCTCAAGTTCCTTTTTCTCATAGAGGCCACAGTCACAAAAGGCTGCATTCCACTGCTGTAGGTGAGAGGTGACAGTGACCTGAACTAGAGCTGGGCAGGTAGAAATGGAAAGAAGCAATCTGATCTTAGATATATTGTGAAGGGACTTCCAATAAGACTTGCTGAAGGCTTGGATGTAGGAGGTAAGAGAGAATCAGGAACCAAAAATGAAAACTAGGTCTTTGGCTTGAGCAACTGGGAGCATAGCAATGCCACCTAATGGAAAAACAAGAACATCTAAATTAGTTTTGGACATGTTACATTTAAGATGTATTTGAGTCATGAAAAGGTAAAGCTCTGGGGAGGGGCCTGAGACTGAGAAATGGATTTGAGTGTTTCCACTGTATACACTACGGGAAAGGGCAGTACCACCTATGGAGACAAAAGAGGGCAAATGGAATGGAAGCCATCATCAAAAAAGGCAGAAAACCTGAAAAATACCCAAAAGAAGAGAAAAATATTTCAACAGAAGGAATGGTCTGGTCATCTGGCCTCCTGAAACTCTACCAAAATGGTACTGAAAGAATAAAACGAGTTTAAAACCACAAGAACAAAGAAAGCAAGAGAAGAAACAAGAGCGGATGAACCTCGAGCGTAACAACACTTGAAAAGATGTAAACAGAAAAGAGAAGCGGCAGCTAAGGTAGAAGTCAGTAGAAGTCGTAATCTTTTTAGTGTGGGGTTCAAAGGAATGATTTTGGCATGTCTGAATGAGGTGGAAGAGAAGAGGTCTCTGGGGATGAGGCTGTCCAGATCTCAAGTCTAAGAGGTCCGGGAAGGACAGGTTGTCGGCAAAGAAGTGACATCTCTGAGAGTCGTAGCAGGTATATATGAAATCTGACACCATTCATGGGGTATAGACAAAGATTACATATAATGTAGAATTTTTACATTATAGAATGTATATATGTATTATAGGTTATTTATGTAAGCACACATAACATTTCTGGAAGAATACACACAAAGCTATGTTTTTAAAAAATTTAGACCCTTCTATATTATTGAGAGTGTTTACCACAAACTTAATACATAATTTTTTTATTTTTATTTTCAAGTGATTTCTGTACTTAACATGGGGCTTGAACTCATGACCCCAAGATCAATAGTTGCATGCTCTACCAACTGAGCCAGCCGGGCTCCTCCTAGGATATTTTTATTTTTATTTTTTTTTTAAGATTTTATTTATTTACTTGACAGGGAGAGAGAGATCACAAGTAGGCAGAGAGGCAGGCAGAGGAAGAGGGGGAAGCAGGCTCCCTGCTGAGCAGAGAGCCCGATGCGGGGCTGGATCCCAGGACCCTGAGATCATGACCTGAGCCGAAGGCAGAGGCTTTAACCCACTGAGCCACCCAGGTGCCCCCTGATAGTTTTCATATCCTGACTGTAACAACTTTCTTAGTTATACCTCCCTAACATTACATTTCGGGTAATGTTTAAGTTTCTAGATTCTGAAGCTTTTTTTTTTTCTTTTTTAAGATTTTTTTTATTTACTCATTTGAGAGAGAGAGACAGGGAGAGAGAGCAAGAGCATGAGCAGTGGGGAGAGGCAGAAGGAGAGGGAAAAGCAGATACCCTAAGTTGGGAGCCTGATGCAGGGCTCGATCCCAGGACCCTGAGATCATGACCTGAGCTGAAGGAAGATGTTTAACCTATTGAGTCACCCAGGTGCCCCTAGATTCTGAAGTGTTTGTTTGGGGTTTTTGTTTATTTGTTTTAAGATTTTACTTATTTATTTGAAAGAGAGAGAATGAGCAGTAGGGAGGGGCAGAGGGAAGTAGGCTCCCCGCTGAGCAAGGAGCCTGATGTGACACTTGATCCCAGGACCCTGGGATCATGACCTGAGCCAAAGGCAGATGCTTAACCGACTGAGCCCCCTAGCTCCCAGTTTAGAAGCTTTTAAACACAAATGTTTTTGTACACCGTTAGTGGGGTTATTCTTTTTTTTTTTTTTTTAAAGATTTTATATTTAAGTAATCTCTACACCCAACATAGGGTTCCAACTCACAACCTTGAGATCAAGAATAACATGCTCTTCCAATCAGGCCAATCAGGTGCCCCCAGTAGAATCTATTCTAAGGACTAAAAAACCCTGTGCTTTCCTTGAAAGAAACTACTGTTTTGTTTCAGAGTCTACTTAGAACATGAACTGATTATGTCTTGAAGGTAACATTCCATAAAGTGTATGGAGGGGGAGGTTGGGGCAGTCGAACCAGCAGAGGACTCTGAGCCAGGTTTTGTCATTAACTAGTTGCACAATAAAGCCTTTTTTTTTTTTTTAAACAATATAGCCTTTGCCTGGTATGTATGTATGTGTGTATGTATGTATGTATGTATTTGACAGAGACAGAGATCACAAGTAGGCAGAGAGGCAGGCAGAGAGCTAGGGAGAAGTAGGCTTCCCGCTGAGCAGAGAGCCTGATGCGGGCTCCATCCCAGGACGCTGAGATCATGACCTGAGCAGAAGGCAGAGGCTTTAACTCACTGAGCCACCCAGGCGCCCCTGCCTGGGATATTTAATTCCTTCCTCTGCAAAATGGAAAGGATACTCTACCTGCCACACATGTTGGGTAGGAATCTCCAATGAATGATACAAAATACACTGAAAACTACAGAGTTATACAAACAAAAGATTCTTGTTTATTATTTGCTGTTTTTAAACTTTCTCCTTTTCCTCTTTTTTTTCACACATGTACTTCCCAAGTGGTTCCAGAGTAATGGTAGGCCCTGGAGAGTCTTCTCAACTAGTGCACTTGCCCATCTGATCTGGAAATACTGGTTCAGAGTCTCCTTGTGAAGGAAAGAAATGCTGAGGCAAAATACAATTTCTTTCTACTCCCCACAGAGCAAAGCAAATTTACAAGATCCCATAAAAAATACAGGAGGAAAAGAAGTTCTGAAAATTTCTTGATGAGCAAGGAAAATAACAAAGAGAAAGAATTGCATGGTACTCATTATTAATTACAGATATATGTCCATAATGTCATCAATACTACCCTTATTCAGTGGGCTGTTTTATATTGGTGAACATTTTTAGAAATGTACTTTGTTTGGCTTCCTCCTGGCCTATTTTGGTTCCTCTATCTCCATATTTCTCATGAAGTATTTCAGTCCCTCAGCCACACTTTCTCTTGGCATGGTTTTCAAGATTATAACGTTTCGGGTTGGCAAAAGGACACTGTAGCTTACTCAATCCATCTGAGTGCCATAGGGTAGCTTATTTTCATAATAAAATATACCATGCTTCTCTTTGTTAGTAATTTAGGATGAACAGGGTACCCGGTTGGCTCTGTTGGTAAGGCAGGGGACTCTTGACCTTGAGTTCAAGCCCCACACTGGGTGTAAAGATTACTTAAAAAAAAAAAAAATCAGGATGAACATACGTATCTGAGAAAGGCTCCATTGTTTTTCTTCATTATTTTTTAAAGATTTTATTTATTTGACAGAGAGAAAGAGATCAGTAGGCAGAGAGGCAGGAAGAGGGAGAGGGGGAAGCAGGCTCCCTGCTGAGCAGAGAGCCCCATGTGATGCAGGCTTGATCCCAGGATCCTGAGAACTGAGCCACTGAGCCACCCAGGCGCCCCCATTGTTGTTTTTTTTTTTTTTATAATGTTGATTCCCTGTTTTGCATTTCTTCCCTCTTAGATAAATGCAGGGGATATTTTTGTTTTTGGAAAAAAGTGAGCGTTTTTCAAGGAGAAGTAAAATACAGACCTCAGTATACATATTTAACATCACAGACACTTGTAGCTTGCGGAAATTCAGAAATGTTATTTCTTTCTGGAGCGTGTTTCATGATGGGCTAGGTATCGCTCTTGAATTGGGAACTGTGTTCCGCCACATGTGAGTGACTGTGGCTTAAACAAGAAACAGCAAGGCTCAAACAAGATGAACACAGCACTTGGAGGTTTGCAGTCGCTTCGTTGATTCTGTGGCTGGAAGGTGTGAGGACCATAGTTTCTCAGATTTTCCTCAGCCTTTCCCTCATGCTGATGACTACTCTGGCTCTAACCACCACATTCCAGTTCCAGGAAGGAGGAGAAAAAGAGAAAAGGCAGAGACCAAAAGGCCAAGTCCCCCAAATCTTTCCCTCCTGAAGGCCTTACCTGAAAACCGACTTACCTCTCTCTGCCCGAGATGGGATCACCTGACCACCTAGTTGCAAGGAAATTTGGGAAGCATAATTTTGTGTTGTTTTGTTTTCACCTGGGCGAACTGCCACCTCCAGCAAAAGTAGGGGACTGGTAATAAGGAAGAAAGGGAAAAATAGTTTGGTCAAACAACTGACAGCTTCTACTACACCCTTTTCTTGGAAAAATATCACTATCTCAAGATGATGTCTACAACCTAATGGTTATTTTCTAATTATAACAACAACATAGGAGTTGTAAGGGCTGGTTTGAATTTCTCAATGCTATCACTAAAACAAGTCAGTTATCTTGTTTTGGGGGGAGTAGTTTCTAATGGAAATATTAGAAACTCAAAACTGTCGTTGGTGGGTCTTGAGAGGACTTTTGTTTTTCTTTTGAAAGGATATTTTCGTGGCTTGTTTGTAATAGAGTGGTTATTAGGAAAAAATAACTACCCATACATGAGAGGTATTATCTCCCTTATGACTGGTTCAGTACATAAGGTATAATGGAAGGAGAACTGGCTTTGAAATTAGACACACCTGGATTGGCACTATGGGCTATTTTAAAAGTCTCTTAAGTGCCCTTCCTGCTTTCACTCTTGCACTTACACGCCATTCTCATCCAGCTGCAGAATGACCCTCAATGCCTTTAGATTCTTCTCCCAGTAGCTCCCCATCTCTCCCGAAGCCAAAATCCTTGCAGTGGCTTTCAAGATCCCCTCCTTCTCTGCAGCCTCCCTCCACCCCCACCCCCACCCCCGACCCCGACCCCGACCCTGACCGCGACTCCGGCCTCGTGTCTTTCTGACCTCGTCTCCATTCTTTTCCTTCTCTTCCCTCTGCTCCAGCCTCCCGGGCCTCCTTGCTGTTCCTCAGATAGCCCAAGCACACCCCGCAAGGAGGAGCTCACCACTGGCTCTTCTTTGCTTACTGCACTTTCCCCACTGATGGCCCCTGGGACCACCCCTCACCCTTTCAGGGCTTTGTCGGAAGGTCACCCTTCCTCACCACTTCGTTTAAATCTGCAGCATGAGGAGCACCTGGGTGGTGCAGTCAGTTAAGCATCGGACTCTACCTTTCAGCCTGGATCCCAGTCTCAGGTGGGAGGGAGCCCTGCGTCTGGCTCCGCCCTCAGCGTGGAGTCCGCTTGGGATTCCCTGCCCCTCCCCTTGCTCGCATGGGCTCTCTCGCTCTCTCTCAAAAAAATAACATCTTAAAAAAAAAAATTGCAGCACGAAGTCCCCACCCTCATCTCCCTTCTCTGCTTCATTTGTTTCCTATAGTACTTGAATTTACCACCACCATCTTTTCATTGCATTTTAGTGGCGGAAGGGAACTAAAACTTTTTTAAAAAATTCAAATAGTTCAGGGGCGCCTGGGTGGCTCAGTCGTTAAGCG